>JAMWET010006816.1:0-312500 GCA_024036415.1 Prochilodus magdalenae | reverse complement strand
TTAGACTTCCAACATCTTTAGCTCATCAGACAGTTTGGTTCCTTGGACAGCGCATCTCCTTCTCAGCCTGGAAGGGAAGATTTCCCCACAAAGTCCACCATTTCCTTTCTTTTCTTTGTTGTTGTATGTAAATTCTGAGGCTGTGAATTTTAAAGAGTCAAAATTGATATGGAACAGTTTAGGATTTTGCAGGATTTGACTTTACAGAAGGAACAACAGTGTGTGAAGTTATCAGGACGTCAGTTCCATATACCAATTTCCCCATATTCAAATAAGCCAATGTAAATAAGCATTCCATTGTATTGCACCTTTAAAAAATCATATTGTTAGACAATATCTTTAATCTTTAGAGGGGGTTGCTTTGTTTTATGATAGATTTGATGTG
Organism: Prochilodus magdalenae; assembly: GCA_024036415.1. Classification (NCBI taxonomy): domain Eukaryota; kingdom Metazoa; phylum Chordata; class Actinopteri; order Characiformes; family Prochilodontidae; genus Prochilodus; species Prochilodus magdalenae. Next base: position 312,115 of record JAMWET010006816.1, on the reverse strand, counting down.
GGCTTTTGCCCTGAAACATATTTTGAAATATTGAAACAGGGTGGGAAGGACATACAGAGCATTTAAAAGCAAAATAGTCCCAAAAGAAAACCTGTTTTCTCACTGCTGTACCTTTAACAGCATTAGGAAGACATACTTAGGTTCACCAGTGGTTAAATACTGTATGAGGTTGGTGTAGCTCAGCGGATAACACCACTATCCTCCAGGGAACCACCACATGTGGGAGACTAGGGTCCGATTCCCGGTCTAGGTGACTGTGCTGTGCTACACCAATAAGAGTCCTTGGGCAAGACTCCTAACACTACATTGACCTACCTGTAATATGATTACCCTTGTAAGTCGCTCTGGATAAGAGCGTCAGCTAAATGCCGTAAATGTAAATGTAAATGACCCAAAGGCCCAGTGACCCCAGACTCCTATAAAGACCACTGTAAAGACATCAGAGTCCCTTTCGTTTCTCTAAAATGAACCATTTCACACCAAACCACTCCAAATGACTTTGTTCACACCTCGATCATTAAAGTCTTTTAAAATTGAACTCCACAGTCCTTTACTAGGGCCTAATTATTCAGCCTCCTCAAGAACACAGCATCGGCCTGAAGATGTGACCCGTTCCCCAGCAGACCCATTTCCACCTGGTCCAATCAGGCTGAAGCCTTGGAGGCAAAGAAATGAAGCATTACTAGGAAATGATAGTCATTTTGTCTCCCAGTCAAGAGGAAATGCTCCAGCTGAGCTGAGGTAGCTGAAGAGTGTCCGAGTCGTGACCTCGCTCTGAGAGGCGTTTGTGTCGCCTGTGTGACTTCTTTGAAGACACACCTCATTTTATTCTGAGAAGGAGAACAAAGACTAACAAGACCTAGCAGCCAAACACACAAGCAAACACGCTAACAGGACCAGAGCCAAGTCTGATGGTTTATCTTAAAAGCTTTCAGATGGGGGAGATGTGGAGGTCCATATGGTGTAGAGCCACAATAGACTCGCCCATGAACTTTCAGACAGTCTCAGGCTGAAATAGATGACCCACAGATGGCTCTTGTTGATAGAAGGAGTGGGATTGTGTTTAGTGGAATATGTAATATGTACAGGTATTTAGGGAGGAGTTTGGTGTAAAAGCCAAGTTTGTGTGATTTTCCATGTATCCCGAGTGTAGTCAATCAACCAAAATGGGTTTGGTGTCCTAATTTTGGTTCTTTAGTCTAAAAATAGAGCTGCTAAGCTAACAGTGCTAAAAACACAGGAGTCTATACTCATCCACACCAGAACAAAAACTGATGTACATTGAAAAAGGCTATAATACACTGTACATTTACAGCATCATCCACATAACATCCCATAACGTTTGATTTGTAATGTTCATTTTTAAAATTAATAATTAATGCAGTCCATATATGGAAACTGAGCTGCTAAACAGTCCTTTTTAAACGATTGGTTTGTTGTTTTTTCTACATTGTTTGAGCACAGACATTGTCCTTTACATTGTGTAAAAGTTTCATAACGAATGGACCAATAAAAATGATCCACATTGTTTGGAATAAAATCTCCTTGCACAATGTTTTTTTTTTTTTTTTTTGGACAGCACATATACCTTCACCTGTTCCACCTCCAGCAGTTTAGCTCTGCACATTTATGCTGAAGTTGCAATGAGTGTTTCCGCCCACATTGCTTTTTAGGCCAGTGAGACCGAATACCGAATAGTATAATGATTGACCAGTCCGAACAACGATTCTTGTATACAGTCCTCGAAGCACAGAGACAGCTTGTATGATTTACAGTCATAAACAGAGGGTGGACATACATAAGTGGACCTCAGGCCAAAGACAAGAAAGGACTATAGGATATTAGACGGATATGGATGGATGTTCTGTCTTTAATACATTACAACTAAAAAACTAAACAATATTTTTTAAAATATTTTGGTGGCTTGGGTTAAGCTTGAAGCTGGATTTATACCACATTTGTGACCTAGTGGGATGTTTCCAGCCTTCTACATGGGAAAAATCCATAAATGAATGAATAAATGAATGTAGGTGGGACCTAGGTGATTCCGAGTTGGAAAATTCAGATCCCCCTGCTGTCAGAAATGCAGTTTAAGCATTGGAGGAGTGCCTTTAATATGGCAATCCATGGTGTACCATAAAATCCCAAATAAAAACAGGAATATGCAATTACGACATTTCCTTAGTTTGGAAAAATAGAGAATGTGTAGACACATGTGTGTCCTCAGACAAGTAGTAAAGCTCAAACTCTGTAGCTAGAAGGTTAACTCACAGTTAGCACTATGTGCACAAAGGTAAAATTAAAAATCACTTAAACCCCGTTTTTCATGAAAAATAGTACCAAATAAATCAGAAATTAAAATTTATTGTATTATTGAGAATTCTATTCAGTCAGTTACCTCAGGTTTGGAGCTGATATGGTCTTATTGGATCTTAGCACAAGATTCTATTCCACCATCCTTTAGACCCACAGTTTTATAATCTCACTGGGAAATTATAGATCAAAGTCCTACAAGGGTCAGTTTTAGCGCCTATATATTTCTCTTTGTACATGTGACCTCTATGTGATGGCATGAGGAAACAATCAAATCATTTAAATACAAACTTGACCAAACGTTTCATGCTTCTACACCCTCTTGTCAAAATCCCACTTCATTTATTTCACACAGCTGCGTCCGAAACTCACAAAAAATCTGAATATGAGCCTCTTCCCCTAACCCTCCTGTCCTCCAGGTGGCACTCTACACCAAACATCATCCCTGACCGTCTCTCAGATGGCCACAAGCTTCTCAAGCTTTTCAAACTATGTTAAGTGCACTCCATCAACTCCATACAGCCTCATGAACTGGCACCAAATCCACAGAAGCTTTAGGGTTTGAGAAATGGACACGGTTTTCTGATGAATGAGTGAGACAGTGGCTACGGGGAGACAGCCAGACAGAATCCCTCAGTGACACTTTGTATGACAGTGCGGCACAGGCTTTGGAAAGTTTGGACGGCCTGCTGTCCCTCTGATGAGGTTGTTATAGTCCAGGCTAATTCACGCGAAGGCTGCTGTCAGGTAAAGATTGGGAATCCAAACTTTGCATTGAAAGCCAGCCAGGGCTGATATATGTCCTGGGACGGCACTTGGATTCGTATTGGGAATATAAACAGAGTTAAGTCATTATGTCATTATGATGGTATCTTGCATCATCTACGTACAGCAGAGGCCTTTTATTCACACTATGCAGGTCAGTGAGGGCGAGAGGAGGTTGCTTTGTTGTCTGTGATCTATTTTACCTGCTTGTTCTCCCAAGAATGTGTCCGAAAGACCTTTTTCAAGATGTATTAAAGGAAAAGTTTGGCAGGAAATAAAATTTACGTAATATTGACCTTGCATCAAACGTAGTCAATCAGCCAAGTTTGCTACTTTGCTTTCGCCCTGGGTCTATGAGGCATCGTGTGCACTGCCTGCCTACACCGTGACTTGAGCCTCAAAACATGTTAGGAAGTCTTAGACAGACTTTTGTCCCCCTTAGCATGGACAAACATGCACCGATCAGCCTTAACACTAAAACCGCCTCAACGTGTCTGCACTCTGTATCCATCTTATCAGCTCCGATTACCACATTGGTGCACCTTACACTTCTACAATCACAGACTGTGGTCCAGCTGTTTCTCTGCATACTTTGTCAGCCCTCCATCACTTTTTTGTTTTTGGTCAGGACCACCAAAGAGCAGATGTTATGTGGGCGGTGGATCGTTCTCAGCACTGCAGGGACACTGACGTGGTGGTGGTGTGGTAGTGTGTGTTGTGCTGACGTGAGTGGATCAGACACAGCAGAATCGGCCACCAACCAAAACTATCCAGCCAACAGTGTTGTGTAGGCTGTGCCCTGTGACCACTGTGAGGAAATAGAAGATGACCAACACACAACAAAGCTCTGCAGCAGCAGATGAGTTATCATCTCTGACTGTCTCTGACATAGCTATGAACAGTGGTAGCAGCCATTTTGAAGCTAGGCATGTGTTAATAATGAGACATTGTATTTTGAAAAAGGTTTGATATTAAAAAAAAAAAAAAAAAAAAGATCCACATCAGAATGTCCCTGCCAGAGTCCAGTGAGACCATTACCAAGAGCACATGGAATGCTACTAGCGTACTACTACCCAGCAGGGAACAGCTCTGAGCTGATTCATGCTGGTATTGTGCTGGTCACCCAACTTGGTCATGGTGGTGGACCAGCATGCCAGCATTCAAAACACAATATGCTGCTTCTGCTGGTGAGCAGCTATGCTAGCCTAGGCTGGTTTTTCCAGCAAGGTAGATCCTCTTATATACCATACACGTGGTATAACCTGCACTTTCCCTGATCGCAAGGGGATAATGAACCTCTGTTGACCCACTAACGCTAACGTTGACGCTCCACTGTGTTTTGCTCAGCATTTTCTGGTTGGCCCATCGACGCACAACATCATTTTTCCCCACTCCTTTTCTGCTAACAGCCCAATTACTTATTCTCCCTTCGTTTCTTTCTTCCCTAATCCTTTCAACTTTTTTGCACTTAAATGTTTTTAGTGTCAGCAACAAATTGTTTTCACTACATCGTTTTATATCAGGCCATCGGGCCAAATCATTGTTTATTATGTGTCTTGGTATATATTATAAAATTAAAGGCTGTACACATTTTAAATCAGTTTGAGGAGATAAAAAACAGTTACATCTTTTATTCAGGACAGCAATCTGGGTGGTCTGCGGATGGACCACCAGCGAAAAACAGTCTGGGTGCTCACCCAATCAAGCAAGGGGACAAACTTGCTATACAGGTCATTGTATAATCACCATGATCATGTCACATGTATCACCATACATTCATCATTGACCGAATAGCTGCACCCAGAAGGAGTCACCTGACAGTAGTGAAACTTGTTGGGTAGGTTTGATATGTGGGGCATGTGAATGATTCGAGTCTAATGCTTTGCCACACATGTGTAACGTAAGCAACGTAGGGTCTTATTGCTGTATCTAACTGACTATATAAGGTGGTCCTGTTGTGTGTGCTCTCCATTTTGACACATGGATTCCTTGGTCATCTCCACCAAGACAAAAGTGGGACTCGTCACTGAAGATGACCCGCTGCCATTCTGACTCAAATAGCATTGCAATCCGGCTGCTAATGTCTGCTAGCAGGTATAGCTAACACTTAGCGTCAAGCTTTTCCACCCTGGGTAGAATACTGCACAGGATCAGGTCCTTAAGTAAGATTAACTGCATGCAAATAGCAGTCGCATCCGGGAGTCGAGCCTGACTCTTGACCAATGACTCCGAAAGTTAAAACATTTGGAAGTGACTCTTCAGCTCTACATTGTGTCTACATTATGTCAAACATAATGCCATGCATGGTTCAAGGACGTGAAGCACTAAGCCTATTATTTACCAGGGAAGCCCGGCTGTTTTGTTTCCATATGAAACTCGGTAAACAGCTTGAGAAAATGACATGGTTTAATGGTTTCAATCTAAACAACATCATCCAGAGCGGTTTGATGTGAAATACTCCACTCTATAGAAACTTGCTAGAGAAATTGTTCTCAGTGGTGGTAACAGGAACCAGATGTCTGAATGGTTTAATGGCCCTGAAAGCTCCCATAGAGAAAGTGCATACCATGTTTAGAAATATGCTGACGTATTGTGTTATAACATTTTTGTGCTAAAGTTTGGGCTTTAAATACATTTGAATCCAAAATTGGTTTATTTGAACCAGCTCTTGGCAGGGGGGTACATGTGGGGCGTTGTAAGGCAATATAGTCCCCCAAAGAATAGTTTACTATCATCAGGCTTACAAATACAAGCCCAGAAGACACACATCACCTGGCAGGTAGTTTTGCATAGCAAATGCCTTGACTGTGTTTGTGTTGTAGAGCTGGGGACCCCTGACTGCCATCACCACCATAGTAAAGAACATCAGAGTCTGTATGTTTCTTCATAATGAACCATTTCCCATCATACCACTCTGAAGGACTGAATTATTCATAGATTTGGAGAAATTGGTGGAATTCTCCCTTAAATTGGTGGAATTCCCCGTTAAATGCTGGACTAAACACTGAGATGTACAGTGGACTAAACAGTGGGAACATTTTTCAGTGTCATCTGTTAACATGTACAGGTCTACATGCCAGAAGGTGATGCTCCATGAATCTCATGTCAGCTTTTGACAACACCAACGTTTTTTCTTCACACCAGCAGATTCTACTTGAAGCTTGAAATTTCTCACCTCATGTTGCAAACCCGACACTGTCAGGCAGGTTTCTAGTCTACAACATGTGACCTTTTTTCCAGGGAGGCCATCCAGGGGCTTGTTCAGGCCTTTGTCATCTCAAGATTTGCCTAATGCCGAGTCTTCCTGGCTGGTTATCCTAGTCGTCCCTTTAAGCTGATCCAGTGTAAAGCAGCATGATTAATTTTCAGTGTTATTAAAGCCCACCCCCTGCAATTCTGCTGTGCATCTTTCACTGGGTTCCTGTGGATGCCTGCATCAGATTGAAAACCCTGATGCTTGCCTGTAGATCCAAAAATGATTCACCCATTCCCTGATGCCAAGACCCCAACCAAGGCTCCATCCAGACCTAGACCCGCCCTCAAGACTTTCTTCTATCCAGGCACTCTGAAGTGTTCTCCTGACTCTCAGTCACTAAAGATCTTCCTCCTTAAATTACAGTTGAAATGAACATGGATCTTGCACTTATGAAATTAAATAACTGATAATCTCCAGATCCAGAAAACTCTGGTAGTCCTTCTGTCTGTTATGTGTTTGTATCGTGGTATTAGCAATGACTCCAAGATCCTCACCCCCAAATTTGCTGTAGTTCATTCATTCATCTTCTAAACCGTTTATCCTTCTGGGTCCTATCCCAGCACTCATTAGACAGAAGCCAGGAAACACCCTGGGCAGGCTACCAGCCAATCCACAAAGACCCTGGAAGACTAAGCAAACTCCATACAGAAAGAACGCTGGTCACCCTGGCCAGGAATCAAACCCAGGCCTCTGAGGCAAAAGCACTACCCACTGCACCACTATCTGCCACTTTCAATGCACTGATATCTTTACATCTCAGGCATGCCAAATCGGTCTCTCTGAGGACCACAGCACACATATTGCATCATGTTGCACCGCATCCACAAATTTAAAAAGTGAGTCACTGTAGCGTAGAATCTGTTAAATGAATAGATGAAGAGGAAACACTGCTGGAGATGCTAAATTGCCTCCAAGAGGATCTGCTGAAACTGATGCTAATTCCATACAGTCCCTATTTTGAGTCACTGTACTTTGATAAAGAAGGTCTTGAACCTCACTCAACCTGATTGTGCCATCTCTACCAATCAGCAGTGGTACGTTGGGCTAAAGAATCCACAAGAGGTCAATAAGTAATTTCATAGACATGGCTTATTCTTAGCCATAGAGGAGGCAGACAACTAATTTGTACAACAAAAAGTCCAATAAGGGTGAAATAATTTTAGACAAACATGTGTTACCAAATGGTCTAATTGTCTCTTTATGCTAGATAGATAGATAGATAGATAGATAGATAGATAGATAGATAGATAGATAGATAGATAGATAGATAGATAGATAGATAGAAACAATATACAATATAGAGTATGAAAATGAGTCGTTCAGTCTCTGTGTAATGGAGGTAGTGGTATACCATTTGTTGTGCATATTGAGAAGATGACTGATGTCAGTCATATAGACAGTGCAAATTGAGAAGATGTTTGGTGTCAGCCATACAGACAGCGCAAGTACACAGTAATATAAATAATTTAGCAGTGCAGGATGTGTAAACAGTAGTACAGAACAGGGTAGGAAATACAATATAAATAGAAATAGGGCATTTAGGAGGGAGTGTGTGCAGAGATGGGGGTGTGTCCATTGGAGTGACCGGAATGAAAGAGTGACACAGAGTTTTTCATTTGCTGTACTGAGAGGAGTTGAACAGGCTTATGGCCTGAGGGACAAAAGACTTTCTGAGTCTGTCTTTGGAGCAGGACTGGGACAGCAGTCTGCCCCTGAATGAGCTCCTCTGCCTGATGATGCTAAGTGTGTCCATGCTAAACTAATGTAATTAAAACTGACCACATGCTTTGTTATTATTGCACCAAAACAGGAAAAAAAAAAAAAGAGACACATCAGATATACCATATACCTTTTTCATCTGGTATACAATCTGGTATCTGATCTATACTGAATATTGTATCGGTGCACCCCTGTTATGTATACCATGTAATTACAAACTGCACCAATGTAAGAATCATAAGTCGTCTGTTTTCTGATTGCTTGTTTAGAGTGACCAACAGAAGTCGGATGCAACTGCTTTTTTTCGAATGCGTCTTTTGGCATTCCTTTATCCCAAGTTTATCATTATAAGTGTTTTAAATGTTTCAATCTCTACACCTTTCTGTCGTTCACAAGGTTTGAGTGAAACCTCTGGTCTTAGGCCCTCTGTACATACAGGGTTTAAACGACAGACCTGTAGATTCTGACTAAACTACCCCTTAACATAACATGTTTCTGCATTCCTAACGGGGAAGGAATGCTAAGTCTATGGAGTTCAATTAGCACGGCTCTTCTAACCCTTAGGCTACAGTCGATTCAGATGCCTCGACATCATAAAAAGAAAATACAGCATAAATAATCCTGTAAATGAGGCTTTAGAGATTAGAACAGATGTGGATTTGTGCGCGCTGAGTCTGCAAAATGAAATGAAGCGGCCCTTCCCCGACCACATGAAGACGCCGCTGGGCCTCCGAGTGTTCGGTAGACCGGAGACACCCTCACAGCGGGACGAGGAGAGGAGGACGTCCGTGTCTGTGAAGGTCTGTTGGGGGCCCTTTGGGGCTCCACAGCCTCCACATTCTGCGGGCAAGAGAATTCCAGCTATGTGCAGCATGTGCGGACAGCATAGCGGCAATGTCTGGCTGGCCATGTGTCCCAACTCGCATCTCCCTAAGGCCCATATTCACCAGGCCTGATCTTGGAGCAGCTACTGCCACTCTAATTCCAGCCAAACGAATTGGGTAGCTGGTCCCAGACCAGCGGCATTAGCTTTAGCTTTCAGAGGGTGGAGGAAGATGGTAAAGCTCATTGTATGCCTGTCGTAAATCCATGTAAACAAGCTAATCTGGCTGACACAATATAGCAGCTATGCATGCTTAATGACCTCGTGGCCCCAGGCTGCTATGACAGAATGTCTTTGCGGTCCTCTGTCTGTGAAGCAGGCCGGCGAATTCTGGATTCCTCTGTCTGGTTGAGGTGAAGTGGATCTGTTTCAGTTGTCAGTGATGTTCCTATATATCTAGGCACCAGTGTAGTTGTAAAGGAAGCGCTGAAGTAAGCATTTCCCTAGTCGGTTTCAGTGTAAGTCTGTGTCTGAAAGCAGCATCACAAGTATAAGACAAAGTAAGAGTCGGTCCACATAAAGCTCAGTCTTCCTTTAGCCTGTGGCATGCAAACAGAGGCTTAAAAATAGGCCCTGATATCTAGCAATATACATTTTTTAAAAATAGGTGTATTTAAACCAGTCTTAGTGCTTTGCTGACTGATATGATTTTCAGTTGTTTTGGTAAGGTTCTGTGTTTATCAAGCAAGTTATTAACATCCCGTGGGCATATATAATATATTCTGTTGATAATTTTAGTTTAGCTTTACATATTTTAAACTAACAGTTTTGCATACTGCTCCTTTAAATGCTATAAGAAAAGCTTCCTTATAACATTTAAAGGAGCAGTATGTAAGATTGTTAGTTTAAAGCATGTGAGAACTGAGTCAAAAATGATCAACAGAATGTGTAGAAATAACCATTTTTCTATGTATGTATCAAGTTTGAACACTAACCTGCATTTAACATGCCCCCCAACCCTACCCCAACGCACCTGATCCAGCCAGTCAGAGACTTCTTGAGAAGGTAATCAGCTGGGGCAGGTGTGGCAGTTGAAACTAGACTCTGCAGGAAGGTAGATCTTCAGGACTGCTATGTTAAATTGTATATGCGTTGGGAACTGCTTGGAAATAGCATTGACCAAACACTGCAGTGGCTGATGGAACCTTCAAATGTCTGCATGATTAAGTAGTTAAGATGTAAACAAAGTCATTCAGAGTTTGACGTGAAATGCTTCATTCTAGATTGTTCACCACAGCTCTAACAGGAACCAGATGTGTGAAGCCTCGAATGCCTCGTGAAGCTACCTCCAGTGTGTGAAATACCCCCTGGTATTTAGGGGGTCCCATATTGGCTCGCTAATCCAGCATTGGCTGACAGCTCGCTCGCCACAGAGGCGCTGATGCTTCTATAGCAACAGCATGTTCCTCTTCAGGAAATGCACTTTTCTAGTTATGCGCTCTTCCACATGTATTAGGCATCTTCCCCTTTGCCTTCAGTCTGAGAAATGAGTAGCAGTTTATCCTGTTTACCAAGCTTTTGGGAAAACTGGGCAAGTTTTCCGATTTACAGATGCTTTCTCAGGGTTATTCCAGATATAGTTACAGTTTATAGACTACATAGGACCATCTGTGTGAACCAGTTGGCTACAGTGCCATCCTGAGGTTAACTGGTCAAGCCCTCAGGCTGTTTGGGAAGCATAACACCATACTAAGTATGCTCAGTGACCGACCTAGAATTGTGAGTTTAAGATGTTACCTGGGGGGGTCCTGGACACCCCAGAACCCCCTTTATTCTGTGCCATGGTTACCTCTCAGACAGCTATTGCATGAAATGATTGCAAATACATTGGGTGATGTATGATGCACTGTTTATTGCCAGTTATAGAGATATATATAGATTGTTATAGATATATTATAGAGATATTATAGAGATATTATAGAGATAAAGTTAAGTTAAACATCTTTTGAACCCAAACAAGACAGAGAAGTTCATGCAGGGGAAAGCAGAACCCCCTCCAAAAAAACTACACTCCCCGCCAAAAGAATGGTTGCACAAATATTTGCACCCAGAAGGAATCAACCGACAGGAATGAAACTTGGTGGGTAGGTTTGACACTGTGAGACATGCAAAATGATTCAAGTTTCACGCTCAGCCGCGCATGTGACGTAAGCAAGGACATAAGTTGATGAGGGTCTGATTGGAAAATTTGAAAGTGGGTCTGATTTGCTCAGTCCCTGATTTTGACACTCTAGTCACGCCCCTATTCTTAGTACAGCATGCAGCTTTTAGAGCATAGCACTAATGACGAGTAAGAACTATGTGCATGTAGACCGTTACAACGACTGCCCTTAACACCACGTCAACATTGCTAAAGGCTGCAACATTCTTCAGTGACGAATCCCACTTCTGTGGAGTCGACCAACGAATCTGTGTGGCGGTACCATGATCAGCACTAAGGTAAATCGTTTCTTGTCACACATCACACGTCCAGAAGGCCTGGTGTCACTCCACCTCCACCCCTACCACAAAATCTGCAGGAACTGTGTGAGATATTCCAGCAGCATGGATGGATTATCACAGGACACCATTAAGAACCTCTACAGCTGCATGCCAAGACGTTAGCATGACGCCATACTGAGAGACACTATATACTGTATACTGTATGTGTAGTTTAGTAAATACCGCCGATGTCAGTCTAAATGTATTATCGTTTATTGTTCCTAATAAACTTCATCTTCCTTCCCATTAGCATTGCAATCCCACACTTCCTACTGGGTGCAACTATTCTTTTGATGATGAGTGTGTTGGCTCTGATTATGTCTTAATAAATTAAATTATGCTGGAAACGTGAAACATAAGCAGGCAATGCCGCTCAGTATGAGCCTAACAAACTAAATATCAGTCGACCACTATTTAGCACACATTGGATGCCATTTGACTGTGTATACCTGAACACCATTGACAAGTCAAACACATGTATTAGCATTAGTGGCAAACCGTGACTTTTCTGACCAGTGCGAGTAAAGAGAGGACCCTGTGTAAGTACCCGAGTTTGTGTGTGTGTGTGGAGCATCCTGGAAGCGCTAGTGCGTTGTGCGGGGGTTGGTTTGAGACTGTGCCAGCGTAAACATTCCCAGACCACATGTTCGCTCAGGGCAGAGCGTCTGGCCAACCTCCAAGCACATCTGCACACAATCCCCCGGCCTTCACCAGCCCAGCCGGGGTAAAGACGCGAAGAGTTTTCCCAGACTCTCCTGCAACCTGCTGCAGGCCAGCCAGGAACAGGACAGAACAAATTACAAGCAAGATCCGCAAAGCTGATTTACGGCACGACCCGGTTGATGATAGACCGCAGACATTAAGGTGCTTTGTTATCAAGACCGGGCTGGCTAATTAGCTATGCGTAACACCACCTTCTGCTTCGTTGAGTCAGAAGCAGTTCCACATTACTGGGCCAGTGCGGAGAGGAAGGCCCAAACCCGCAGTGCTAGAAATGAGTTAAAGCCTATTGCTCTTTCCTGTTCCTAGGGAGTGACTCAGACAAGTGGATGGGCATGAACCGAGCCACTTCCTCCGGTCTATGTGATGTGAGTGTGTGTGTATGAGTTTGTATAAATGTCCTGCCCAAATTGCGTCACCTTGTTGGAGCCGAGGAGATGACTGCTGGGCCAACATTACTGGCCCTGAGCCGTGAAACAAGACGGATAGTTTCATAAATTAGGCCTGAGAAACCCCACCCCTGGCCTGCATATGTCACTGAGCTCAGCCTATGTTTGCTTTTACCGCCTCTTTCTCCACTCTGCAGACTAGAGAGACCCATGAAGAGAACACTCTTGCAAAGTCATCATTGCAAAGTTGCACCGTGACTGTAATAGCCATTGAGGGGATGTTCATGACACACAGTCAGTGGTATGCCATCCCTCAGAAAGTGGACCTGCATTTAATAAATCCCTGTTTTAGAACCAACCTGCTGCAGTTGATTGGTAAATGACCAGTGTATTAACAACTGCCTACCATATACAGCTTAAGACCACTTCGCTCAGCTGCCGCTAGCTTACTGCAAACCCCTAGTACGCTTGGTTCTCAGGTGGTGGAAAGTCACTTTCTCCCCACAGATCATTCATAAATTAATAAAAAATATTAAAAATCCAAAAAGTATTCAGACTTTATGAATTTACAAAGATTCAGTTATGGTTCATTTAAACCCAGGGCATTTATATGGGACAGCAGCACGCTAAATACACTCATCATCAAAATACACCCAGAAGGAAGTGTGGGATTGCAGTGCTATTGGGAAGGAAGATAAAGATCAAAATGATAAATTTATATGGATAATATTTATTGAGCTACACATACAGAAGTAGTCTTTCAGGCTGCACGTTTGCTAACGCAGCATGCCAGACGTCTCAGCGTGGAGTTGTAGAGGTTCCTAAAGGTGTCCTGTGATAATCCATCCCATGCAACTTGATCCAGACTGTGCGGTAGGAGTGGAGGTGGAGAGACATCAGGCCTTCTGGACATGTAACATGTGACAACAAACCTGACCACGGTGCCTCCATACACTGATTCGTTGGTCGTCTTCACCAAGACAAAAGTTGTAATCACAGAGGATGTCATTCTGAGCCACTCCATGACAATCTGGCACGACACAACTACAGTCTTTCGCGACACTGACGTGGTGTTAAGGGCAGTCACTGTAATGTAGTTGCGTCTGTGTAACCCAGTTATTAATATTTATTGCTAGAACTTACAGCGTGAAAAAATATCCCTACTGGGATAAAACTTTTCAATATAATTATAGAATTGCTGCTAGGATTCATAAATAAGTACATAAATAACTTACCGTTTTCATTGTAGCACAGTTGGTCTTTTATTTTGAAAAACGTGAACCAACTGTATACAAGCTCCTCCTGTCTATTGTCGTGTATATGCAGTGCTGCGAGATTCTACTTCCTCCTTCCCGTTGGTCGTTCAGCGGGAAGACGCACTAGAGTGGAAGCTGTAAACCTGCAGATACACAAAATAACGTTTTATATAAACCCCACACAGTTTATTGCAGCGTTATATGCCTACAAGAGGAAGATTTATTCTTTGTACTCACCAATGGAAGAGCTTTGGTCAGGTTTGATTGGACGGTGAGACCAGGTGTGAAAATTCGTTGGATCCTTTTGAACCATCCGTGAACTTTGATGATCGTGATTCCTCCGGTAAGGAGTGGCGAGCCTGTCTAGAAAATAGGAAGCAATTGGATGCAGAAGAACCAGACTTCATCAGGACTTGACAAGTAATACCCACGCAGTACTTCACTGGTAGGACTGAAACACAAAGGATACACGCAGGAACTGAGAAAGCAGATTGGACTCATTCAAACACAAAGTATTTCAAGGATTCAAGGAGACTTTGTCATTCACATCACATGTGGTACATGGGGTGGAACGAAATTGTGGTACCGAAGGACCTTGTTTTACCCAGACAGCAGCACTTAAATAAATAAAATATACATAAAAATATATGTAAAAAGAAAAATAAAATACAGAGAGAAGAGCAGCAGGAAATTGAAAAGGTAGCAGCAGAGTGTATTTAAAGTGACTAGTGTCCTCAAAGTGTTGGTGCAGTGGTTCCACTAAGTGGCATTTAGAAGTCTTACAGCTTCCGGAATGAAGCTGTTCCTCAGTCTGTTCGTCTTACACTTAATGCTCCGCAGCCTCCTGCCTGAGGGGAGCGGGACAAAAAGTGAGTGTGCTGGATGAGTGGGGTCCTTCATGATGCAGGTAGCCCTCTTCCTGCATCTGGAGGTGTATATGTCCGTGGTGGTGGGGAGGCTGACTCCGACAGACCTCTTTGCAGCCTTCACCACCCTCTGCAGAGCTTTCCTGTCTGCAGCGGAGCAGCTTCCCTGCCACACGTTGATGCTGGAGCATAGGACGCTCTCCACCACACATCTGTAGAAGAAGGTGGGGACCGAGCTCCCGAGCCCAGCTCGCCTCAACCGCCTGAGGAAGTAGAGCCATTGATGTGCCTTCCTGACCAGGCTGGAAGTGTTGTTGCTTCAACACTCCATTTCTTTGTTTTTTGTATTTATTTGTTTTATATATTTTCTGTGCTTACTTTACGAATTGTGAATGTGTAAATTGCATCTCATGTGCCAGCTTAATTAAATGTTTTTTTATTTGCCCCTTTAAGCCTTGGTCTCAGTTAAATAGCTATTAAACAACATACCAGCTCTTTGTCGAACCTAGGCCCTGACTAGTAACTAGTTGTAACCAAGGTCATACCTGTTACATCTGCAATAAAAGCTGCGTGCTGCAGTAAAGGATAGGGACGTGACTAGATTGTCAAACTCAGGGACAGAGCAAACCAGACCCACATAAACACTAGTCCCATTTCCTGAACATAGCTCTGGCTGGAGTAGTATACTGGAGAAATTCATCATCTACTTTATAATACTTGCTGCTTTTGGGCAGAATCCAGTCTTTCTGTCCACAGACCTCTACAATTCCACACAGCTATTGTATCTTCTCAGAATATGCTACAAGGATTGTTGTAGCTTTTCGGGGGGACCCTAAGGAGGACTTTTGGGGCTGCCCACTTTGATGTACTGTTGAAATTAATGATTATTAATAGCAATAATTATCTTAATTCCTGAAAACCGGGTTAAAGGTGTTATGGACGAAATATAGGACTCAGCAAAGTGTTGTCACTGTCATTATAATATCCTGTATATAGTTGGTTTTGCCCATAATCAGCAACAACCACCATTAGTGCATTAAATGCATAGTAACAAGGATCTGATTGGATGGCAGTCCTTTATAGGATCATCTTAGTGTGTTCATTTATTCATTTATTTTCTGAACCTGAAAATCAGGTTATAACCTAAATCTAAAAATAAAAACCTACCTCCAACGGTTTTTAGTTTTTGACATCATTTGTAAATACCAGCTGCCCTTTACATTACAGTTTCATGATGAGTAGAACAATACAACATTCCCAAAATGCTTGGGAGAAATTCCTGTTCCTTTAACTTCTATTTAAAGCAGGTTTTTCCTTCCCCTGTAGAGCTACCATCATAGAGATACCAGGTTTTGTTACGAGAGCCTTATTTTTTGCTTTGCTTATGCATGTTTTCCGTTTAATGTTTAAAAGAATTAATTAATAATTGTACAGAACATCACGTACAGTGAAAATTTCCTAAATTCCTGCTGGCTTTGACATTGTAACTAAAGCAGGGTTTTCCCTCTCTTGTAAACCTGGCACTGCAAAGATGCATGGTTTTGTTATGACATTCGCGTTCGGTTTTAAATAACTCCGGAGCTACTGCTTCACACACTTTCTCTGTTTCAGCATGTTGCAGACTTCAGAAAAAATTAAGAAAAAATTAAGACGAGGTTTATTAAACAGATTCAGGGTGAAGGAACAGGCGGCCGATGAAACCAGATGAACAAAAGTACCAAAAGGCCAAAGACAAAAGAGGGGAAATCAGGATAAAGTTGAAACCCCAGTGGCAAACAAGAGTAACATCAGAGAACCGCTCGGTCAGCACAGAGTGGCAATACCTCCCAATGAGCAGTGTGAGAGAGGAGTACTTGTACAATCAGACTAGATTAACAACAGGTGGGCTAGACAATGGGATGGGGTTGGTAGATGACGGACATGTCACAGTGATGTCTTCGGGTGGTGGTGTATGGGAATTGGAGTCTGGTGATTTGTAAATTCCAGCTTGCCTTTACATGATCACTTCATGACTAATAGAACAATAAACCAGGGGAAAATTCCTGTTCCATTAACTTCCACTGGAAGTAAAGCAGGTTCTTCCTGCTCCTGTAAAGGTGGTATCACAAAGATACAAGGTTTTGTAACGATAACAAGGTTATGTCTTAAATTATTTGGCGCTCCTGCTTTGCTTATGCATTTTATCTGTTTCATGTTTGCATAATTCCGAAATAAAATAGTGAAGAACGCCACATACTGTGAACATTCCCTCAAGCATTGTGCTTTGTAAATACCAGCTGGCCTGTACATTAACATTTCATGATGAATAGAACAATAAAAGTGCGCCGAAAATGCTTTCAAAGTAGAGCAGGATTTTTCCTTCTCCTGTTAAGCTGCCACCATAGAGTTATGAGGCTTTGTTACACCATTAATATTATCCGGGGCTACTGCTTTACTTATGCATTTTACAAGTTTCAACGTGTTTACAAACTTCACAAAACAGAAAACCTGTGAAAAACACAGCATACTGTGAAAATTCCCTCGAGTACTGCGGCTTGTACGTACCAGCTGGCCTTTAAATTCTAATTTCTCGATGAATAGAACAACAAAAAATTCCAAAAATGCTTGGGGAAAAAATCCTGTTCCAAATAACTTGCAGCCAAAATAAAGAAGGGTTTTCCTTCTCCTTTAAAGTGAGCAAAGATACGAGGTTTCCCTACGCCAGTAGCGTTATGTCTTAAACGCTTATGCGTTATGTCTGTT
The DNA here is from genome assembly GCA_024036415.1 of Prochilodus magdalenae. NCBI lineage: Eukaryota > Metazoa > Chordata > Actinopteri > Characiformes > Prochilodontidae > Prochilodus > Prochilodus magdalenae. Next base: position 294,725 of record JAMWET010006816.1, on the reverse strand, counting down.
TCGTGTTTGCCAACGTCAGAAAAAGAGGCTGTGAAAAACACCAGGCCCTGTGAAAATTCCTGCAAGCATTGTGATTTCTTGCCATGTCACCCAGCCCCACCGCAACCTGATGAAAAGTCTCACATTCCTGGTTCCGCTTCAATTTAGGGGTTAAACACAATGTGTGTAGATGCAGGTAGGTAGCTGAGCGCAGTGCGTGTTTTCACACGGAGCTAATTGCTGCGCATGCCATGCTGACAACACCTGAGGAATTTGAGGCATGCACAAACATTGAGGATATTCCCCACTCCCCACTAACTCCCATAGCAAAGCTTCCCCCCCCCTCCGCAAGCTAGAGCACCTCTCAGGGCCTCAAGGGGGTTGTTCGTGTCTATTAGTTGGTAAAAAGCAGGAAACAGTCCCATTGAAGTGGTAGTTTGGTTAAGCGAGTCGCACGTACAGCGTTTCCCCCTTCACACTAAGCGTAGTCAATCAGGCCCGGCTGGACCTACCAGGGATCTTAATGGAACCCTATACCCCATTAATTAGAACTGAAGGCCTAAATCACCACACAGTGGCCTCAAATCTTATTGAGCTGTTGGGTAAGCTGAAACCTGACGTGTTTATGTGGTTTCTGATGCCTGATAAGATGATGTACAGCTAGAAACCCTATTAGCAGTCACTTCCAAACATGAATGTCCATACTGTCTTGATGAATTGGATGTAGGGTATGCCTGATGCCAGTCAAATGTGAAAAAATCTGGTTTACAAAGTTGTAGCCTATCAGGTGTAGCCAATCAGACAAGGCATGTTTGGAGTCCAACTTTCAGCTTCATGTGGTTTTAATGCTGGAACTGGAAGGCTAATGTTGCTAACAACCATAGCACTATAACACTATAATATAGTCACCCAAATCTTTTCCAGAAATACATTACTCAGCCAAAGTCATTTCCTACCAGAATGACCATTAAGTACAAGTCCAGGCCTCAGATGCAGATCTGTTTCCTATTGAGAATGTATGGAATGTATCATGAAAATCAACATGCAAGAACTACGACAATTACTGTCCTCAAGTCCCAAGACCACAAAAGCGTATAATCACAAGTAAAGGTGATGTAACTCAGTAAACATGCGTCTGTCTCTGTGTTTTTAGTTGTAAGGATCAAATTTAAGGATCTAAACTTGTTTATATTCTCAAAACACTCAATAAAACTGATCAGTGGAAACACTACAATATTTTCTTTGTACGTCAAACTTCTAACCCAGTGCTTTAGCATGTTCAGAGGGTAGGGCTAAATAATATTAGGTTATATCAATTTTGGTTATAATTCTGATTACAACAGTTTTGAATTGCTAGTACATATATACATATATTTATTATATGTGTACATATACAGGGGTTGGACAATGAAACTGAAACACCTGGTTTTAGACCACAGTCATTTATTAGTATGGTGTAGGGCCTCCTTTTGCGGCCAATACAGCGTCAGTTGGTCTTGGGAATGACATATACTGCGTCCTGCACAGTGGTCAGAGGGATTTTAAGCCATTCTTCTTGCAGGATAGTGGCCAGGTCACTACGTGATGCTGGTGGAGGTTCGTCCTTCTTGGTGGTATGCTGACATTACCCTGGATACCGTGGCTCTTGATACATCACAAAGACTTGCTGTCTTGGTCACAGATGCGCCAGCAAGACGTGCACCAACAGTTTGTCCTCTTTTGAACTCTGGTATGTCACCCATAATGTTGTGTGCATTGCAGTATTTTGAGCAGAACTGTGCTCTTACCTGCTAACTGAACCTTCACACTCTGCTCTTACTGGTGCAATGTGCAATTAATGAAGATTGGCCACCAGGCTGGTCCAATTTAGCCATGAGATCTCCCACACTAAAATGACAGGTGTTTCAGTTTCATTGTCCAACCCCTGTATATATATGTATGTATGTGTGTATATATATATATATATATATATATATATATATATATATATATATATATATATATATATATATATATATATATATATATATATATTATATATAATGTATGTATAGTGAATATATCATTAAGAGCATGTAGCTCTGCATTGCTCTTTACATAATTCTATGCAACTGCAGACATTTGTATGAGTGTACACCGCATTGATTCCATAGTTGCTTACTTTGCTTCTCAATGAACTAGCAAGTAAGTTGGTCACTATTGATCACTATAGGTTTCAATTAATAGTCGAATGAACAATGAACAAGAACCGCTAGTTAAACTATTATTGCAGTTATTTATCTATGATTGTGACAGTCTCATACGCACTCTTCATATTTCTGATTTGAGGACAGAAAACACATATTAAACAGAAAATAAACTCAAACTCCAAATCTAATCTCACTTGTCCTAGTGTGTGACATCTAACCACTTTGGCTTTATTACAGCTTCCGTTAAAATCAGCATCCTAACTTTCAGTCTCACAAGTTGCAGTTTCTGCTTCTCACCATCCAGATAATCTCAAACACAGGTCTTCTGGGTGGTTGTTAGGAGATTTATGTTCCCTGTGTGTCTTAAATCATTTTTTGGAGACTCATGTTTTTTACTTATTCTGCTTTGACTTTCTTCTTCCGTATGCATGTGGATTATCTTATATTTAATACCCTCAGAAATATCCTTCTGAAAAATGAGTAATGTGTACTCAGTGGCGTTTCTGCCTTGAAATTCAGCCCGCTCAGAAAAGCAGGTCTTGGCTGATGGACTATATCTAGGGTAAGTGGAAAACTGTGTAAATTTGATTTTTTGCCGGATTACTCCTTTAACCGCATAGTTGTAGCTGTAAGGGGAAAATTGCATGTACATTAAGGATGTCTGAACCGTATTACACATTCAGAATGAGCCTGGCCATGAAACATAAGGTTTGGATTGACTAAGATCTAATTTATGCCTCAACTATTCAATGGGATCCCATTTCTTCTTGTTGGTATATAAAACTGGCATTGGAGGCTGCCTCTTCATCTGCCCCGCCAGTCCTTTCTGAGAATACAAATACACTCGTTACCCCACCCCCTTCTTCGTCAAAGAGATTGCCAGAGAATTCTGTGTGTGGAACGAGGCTGGCAGGGAGGAGCGCGCCGAGTCCCAACATCTGCAGTCAACTAATAAAAGAATTCGAGCCTCGACCGAGCGTTCCTCCCACATGAGCCGCCCATGGTTCCTCACATGAAGCCTCTCCCGCCGCCGCTGGCTGCGGGGAGGTGAGCTTGTGGTTTGGAGCTGGATGCGTACTGGGCTGACTCATGCTCCGCAGCGTTTCTGTGGTTTGCCGACAAGGCTGGCCTGTTGGCAGATGGTCCAGGGCAGGTCCTTCAGCCTCCCGCTTTCTGCCAGGTGTGCACGAGCGTTGTGCACCTGCGTATAAATAACTGAGATCAGCATGGATCCCAGGCCATTTTCCAAATCAACACTCCTTAGGAGCTGTAGAGCCCCACGTTTGAAAACTGGAATGCGGATGCATTTGTGTGAATGTCCATGTAGTTAGGAGTGGTCATTAGCTGAGGGCTGAAATATCTTCTGGGTCTGCACTCAGACATAGATGGAACACCTGTACATGTACATGCTGGCTTGTGCTGCTCTAAAGTACCTGCAACAAAGATCTAAATTCATTGTTGCAAAGCTGATCAGATGAAAAGCAAATATTTACTATTATTATAGAGCAACATTCCCATTTTAATAATGGGATAACCTATAAACTATGTTCCCAACTTTTTGGTAGAGCACATTTTGAGTCACTATATGTCAATAAAGAACTTCTTGAACTCAACTTGACCTGATTGTGCCATCTCTACCGATTGGAAGAGGTACATTAGGGGTACGTACAGAGGTTTAAAAAGAATTATGTAAGTTTATACACTACCGTTTTAGCAGGTATACACTACCAAACAACCTAACTGTTTCTTCATACTAAAGGTGTCTATGCTAAGCTAATGTAATTAGAACTGACTTCGTGCTTTATTATAATTGCCAAACAAATGAAAACAATTTTTTTTCTTTCATGGTGAGGACGCTATTAAAGGGTTAAAGGTCTGTTTTATTTATTTTATGCAACAGTTACATTAAGTTCACTTAAAGGTGCTATAGACTGGAAAACTGTATTTGCATTGCCATGGTTGAAAAATGAGAATAAGCATTCAGAACTCACATACCTAGAACCTCAATACTGTTGTTTCTTCTTTGAAGTCAAACCCCAAACTTACAACGGAGCTTCAGCAAAACAGGCTGATTTCAAAATCCTAAACTGTTACAGTGGTATGTGCTAAAACATACCTCCCAAGCCTACCGTATACTCATGTTTACATACTGTTCTCATATTATCTCTACCTCAGATGTTATTTTCATTGTGTACATACTGTCTGCTTGCACTACTCTTACAGTTGAAACATTAATTGTAATTGCTGCTCTATACATTCATATATATGTATATAGATATGCTTATATATGTATATATTTATTATTATTCAGCTCTTTATGTAAATAATACTGTACTTGCACTTCTGGTTAGATGCTAACTGCATTTCATTGGCTCTGTACCTGTATTCTGCACAATGACAATAAAGCTGAATCTAATCTAATCTAGTCTCAGGCAATGAAGGGAATATCAGCACTTTTAATAGCCTTTTTTTTAAAGAACTGTCAGCAGTACACGATTGATGTTCATCTTTAAACACGACTGAAGTGGATTGCCTATTGGCCAGTTTCTTAATCGGATGTTCTGTTCAACCTTAAATGCTAGAGCTTGTACAGTGAGATGAAGGTTAACAGCAAAAGACCTACAGAAAGACTGTACAGGTCTTTGTTCATGTGTCCATTATTAAAAAAAAACAAAAAAACGACCAAGAATGGAACAATGGTGTTCATGGAATGATACCACGAAAAAAGTTCAAATGGTCAAGTTGCCCATGACCATCTGGATGTTCTACAAGCCTCTGGGAACATGGACTAGGCATTGGTACTGTGAAGCATGGCAGAAGGAGTATCACGGTTTGTCTCAGGGTCTGGACGTCTTGTGCTCACTAAGGGAAAATGCATTCAATGAGGAATCAAAACATTGCACTGGAGAATGCGATGACCTGAAGAGATGTTGGGTGATGCAAGAAAACAATGACCAATAGCGCACAAGTAGATCCACTAAAGAATGGAGGAATAAGAAGATTCATGTTTAGGCATAGCCCAGTGAGAGCCCTGACCTTAACCCTATTGAAATGCTGGCGTATGACCCGAGAAAGGCTGCGCGAGCCAGGCATGCCAGAAATACTGATGAACTGAAACACATTTACAGGGAGAAATGGTCCAAGATTCCTCCTCTGGGTTGTTCACATCTTATTTGCAGCTGCAGGAAATGTTCGGTGGAGGTGATGCTGCTAAAGGGGGGTGTGCTGGTTATTAAATGTAAGGGTTCGCTCACTCTCTACCCTGCACTCTGGAAGTTACTCAGTGTGCTCAATAAAAGACATGACTGTTTGTGTGTCATTATTTAGGTAGATGTATATTTACGTGGTGATTGCGCAATCTGCATTACTCTTATTATCTGATATGTTCTTCTTCTTTTTCTTTATCTTCTTCTTCTTCCTGGTTGAAACATATTTGTACGCAAACTCTTCCTATCAGCACTGTTCCTACTCTGGAATGTTCTGTGTAACTGGGAATGGTGTGCTTATATACAGCTCCTTAAAACTATGTATGGTTTTCTTTTTTTTCCCATTAAAAAAAAAAAGTAAAAAAATGCACATCCATTTTCTTTATGTTTGCAAACACCGTTTTGCGTATCTCAGGGCAGACCCCTGGGGGGGGGGGGTTAATTTCAGACGTCTAACTACCTGCACTCGTCTGTTTGTCTTTTTTTTTTTTCTTTTTTTTTCAATGGAAAATGTACTTAAGTAGTTTACTGTATCTGTACTTTACTGAAGTATTTCCATTTTTAACGACTTTCTACTTTAACATTTCAAACGCAGATATCCTACTTTCACTCCATTTCATTATACAATATTAGTAGTTTCTTTCGGCTTTTGTGCACATACAAACGCATGTAAAAATGAAATAAGCTGGTCATGGAAATGTCCATTTCAGGCCTGGACTACATCAAGTAACCACCTGGAGAAAGTTGAGTAAAGCAGGATGGGGTTAATGGAACTGATTGACGATCACACATCAAAGCATTAGAGAACAGATGAAACACATTGTTCCTGATTTTGTGGATAAACAGACCACAATTCACAAATACGTTCACATGCACTTGTGACTTGGCGAGTGTCTTTTCTGAATTTATTCAAACACTTTTTCCTTTTATAGTAAATTTGTTTTGGCTGGTTTATGTTTATGAACAGAGACCTACAGAGCAGTACAGTAAAGGAACAGTCGTTTGTGAATGTGTGTTTAAAGCAAGCTCTAAGTTAAACTAGTAACAAAGTTGTAAATAAATCTTAAACTGAAACTGAACTTGTTTGCCAATTTAATTAATGACCTTCTAGTAAAGACTGGTGAAATCAGAGTCTCTTCACCTACAGTGACTGTTGTTCCAGAAATTATAAAATTATAATTTACTCAATTGGGGGTCTAAAGGGAGGAACCTCTACCTTTACTGGTGGAATACTTTACCTTGGGTATCTCTACTTTAACTACAGCTACATGGTTTGTGTATTTCAGCCATCACTGCTCTGTTCTCTTTTAGAGTTCCATTTATTTTAGGTCCTACCCAAAACCTATAGTTTTCTTTAACCTACAGTTACCAAACTGCATGTACTCACTCTGGGCTGATCCCCCAACTCGAATCCACAGACGTACAGACATACACTACACTATGTAGTGTTTATTCATCCCGTGTTCCTCCCATAGTCTCCCATTATTTTTTAGTGAGCAGTGATGCCCTCCATGAGTCATCCTGTTAGTGCCAACAGTATTGGCAGACATTTGCACAACGCAGCACTACATGCACACAGACTGTTACGACGACTGTCCCTAACACCATGTCAACGTCGCCAAAGACTGTAATGGTATTATGCCAGACTGTCATAGAGTGACTCAGAATGGCAGCAGATCATCTTCAACGACGAGTTCGCCTTTGTCTTGGTTTAAGGAGTGAGGAGGCTTTGTGGTCAGCGCCAAGATGAATGGTTTGTTGTCACACGTCCAGATGGCCTGGTGTCACTCCGCCTCCACAATTACTGCAAAATCTGCAGGAACTGTGTGAGAATATTCAAACTGCATGGGATGCATTATCACAGCGCACCATTAGGAACCTCTACACCTCCATGCTGAGATGTCTAGCATGTTCCATTAGCAAACATGGCAGCCTGACGCCATACTGAGACACAACTTCTGTATGTGTAGCTCAATAAATATTATTTCTGTCTGAAAGTAGGACATTATTAAATTATCTATCTATCTATCTATCTATCTATCTATCTATCTATCTATCTATCTATCTATCTATCTATCTATCTATCTATCTATCAATCTATCTATCTATCTATCTGTTGTTGTTTTTTTCTTCCTGGCTTTCATTGACACAGCTTACCTGCTTCATATTTCTAGAGGTGTTTCTGTACACAGGCTTAATCAACAGAGGCTAATTCAGCACTACAACTGTTCCTCCACCTCTTCCCTACGGTGAGGGCTGGTCTCTCTCTCTCTCTCTCTCTCTCTCTCTCTCTCTCTCTCTCTCTCTCTCTCTCTCTCTCTCTCTCTCTCTCTCTCTCTCTCTCTCTCTCTCTCTCTTTCTCCCTCTCTCCCCAAAGCTCACTTTCTCTGGCCGAGTGACGTCAGCCGCCCGCCGTGGCTCTCCTCTAGCCTGGCCGAGGACTCCGCCGCGCTGCTCGAGAGAGAAACACCATGCTGCTCTCCGCGCCGCCCAGGACAGTGGCAGCGAACCCGCACCACCACCACCAGCACCACGGCTACACGGGCAGCAGGACCGCCAAGAAGGTAAGCAAACAGCCGACGGGGGCTTTTTAACCAGCCCCGCTAGCTCGCTTTTCCAAGCCGTGTACTAAAAGCAGCTCTCCCGGCGGAGGGCCAGGCTGTGTGGAGCGCTGGCTAAGGGTCTGTGAAGCTGCAGTGTCCTTGAGGAACCGAAGCCGTTACCGGAGCCCCGTGCAGCGGGACGCTGAGAGGAACGTAGCCGGAAAGCAGGGCTGTATCTCCGGCTTTAGCTGGCTAAGAAGTACGGGGGGTTTCGCCGCTTGACTTTATGAGCCGTAATGTTTGGTACGGCTGATTTAGAGGCGTCTTCAGCGCGGAGCACGTTAAACGGACGGTTCCGTTAGCATTTTTAACCCAAAGCTGCTTTAAAAAAAGCAGAAAAAACAGTTTTTGAGTGTGAGGTGATTCACACCATCCCTCAGAATCTGTACTGGGATGGGAAAGCGTTTGTCTTTGTGGAAAAGGGGATGTTTAAGTTGTGAATGGGACAGAAATGCTGTAATCCCGAGTCCTATTCCCATTTAATCCCCGTAGAAACTGCTTTAAAGGCGGTTTGGCTAGCCGTAACTGAAGGGCAGTGGAACAGACCCGCCTGTTTGGGAACAGACTAACTCCCATGTTAATCTGGTTAGAAGTGAATAAGGGATCTGTGATTTGCTTTCCAGCCTTGTTGTTGTTTTTGTCCTCCTCCTTCCAGAGAAGTGTATCACTGTACGCTGTGATGGAGGGGCTGTACATCAGGCTTGTCACATGGGGTCAGCAATTTTGGCCAGAGCAGCTGGAAGTTCAGCTTGCGGTGAACGGAGTGGGTCTGATGTGGGTTTTCACATTTGGTGTCTGTTGGTTTGGCACTTCTGGACCAAGTGGGCTGCTGCGTTATCAGTGCCGAGTTGAATGTCCTGGCAAGGTCATCATCACAGCTAATGACAGGAAAATAGCAGTGTGGTGAATCTTGGAATCCGAACTGGAGGATTAGGCGATCGGAGGCGTGATGAGTGCCGGCGCGGAATGGATGAGGATCTTGGGGCTTTCGTTTGTGGATGTGACATAAGGGAATAGGTTCTCAGCTGGAGATGCAGTGGAATACATATGAGAGTGGAAACAACCCGCCTGGCTGAACGTATTTTCTTGGACGCGCTACACGTAACTGGCTTTAAGCATATATAGTAGAGGTGCTGATGTCAATCCTTATTCTCCATAGAGCTATTCTCCATAAAATGTAAGAAAAGGACAGCTGGACAATCATAACCAGTTCCACTGTACCTGATGTTGCAGGTGTTGAGGAGAAAGACAGTAAAGCCGTTCACCATCAGCCGTCCAGCCATAGCTTTGAGAACGTTACTCTAACTGTTACCACAGCTAGAATGTCCGGGCAGACTATGGTGTCAGTAGGTCTTTGGATACAGGCAGCTTCTGCTCTGGGAAAGACATGCACAAGGCTCCCAGCATTCTCTTCCTACAGGTCCCCAGCAGCACCCGAATGAGGGGGAGTACTGGGGTGTACAAACTGCTATACCTGCATATTAAGAGTGAATTGCTTTGCTATCGTTCTATATTAGTGAGTTATATGTGATTGAGTCAAGTCCTTGTACGCTTGTTTTGATCACAAGAAGCGACAAAAATGTTGCTACTTCTTCTTTCTGAAAAACGTGGCTGTACACACCACAGTAACTTAATATATACATACCTTCATGTTCATAAATACATACCTTCCCTTCTGCGTACATACACCAATGTGTTCATTGAAAGTTTGGATTCAGCACTTAACCGAAATTTAGTTCTTATTTTCAACAAGCTGCAAGCGAGACCTAGAAAAGCGAGAGTAATTACGCAGCTTAAATGTGCTACCTTAGATACAGGAATGAATAAACGACACGTGGAGGAGTGAGGGCCAGTATGTCTGTGGATTAGAGTTAGAGTGAGTGCATGCCGTTTGGTAGCTGCAGGTTAAAGGAAACAATAGGGTTTGTGTAGGGCTAAAAATAGAAGGGATAGGTTAAAAAGTCAAACAGACGAGTGCGACTCAGACCAACTTCATGCTTGGGGGCCTTAAATAGTGTGTGTGAAACGGTGTCTGTCGGTTGAACTGAAGTACAGTTGATAGATGTGTAGGTTTCCACCCCATTCATTCTTAATGAGAAAAAAACCATGAGAAAAACCATAGGGCAGAATAAACAGCTGTATACAAGCACACCATTCCCAGTCGGACTAACCATTCCAGAGGTGGAACAGGGTTGATGTCTGAAAACCTGTGGAACTAGTTAGCAGACAAAAATCTCTTATACAAAAAGAAGAAGAAGATGACAATAAATGGTATGACAATAATGTTGTCATTAATTGGTTCTTATTTAGGGTGTGAATCATCAAAAGACCCATCATACGATATTACCGCGATTATCACCATTCAAGTCACGATCTGATATTACATTTTCAGAACCATGAAAATGTAATGTGATACCATATTGTGATTTACATAGTAACTTTTTAAGCGAAAAATGGAAAAGAAAACGTCTGTTTTATGGAATACGATAGAGTCTGTTTCTGTTTGTTTGCCATAGCTCTTTTTTGCAGTGAAGTAGGATTGTCAAGAAGATGGGCTGACTAACATTGCTATAACTCTACATGTGTGTAATAATAAATCTGTACTTGTGGCGTATAAGTACCGATACAATATTGCCGCACAAAATATTGCAGCCCTGCATCGATTCGTCCCCCACCCTTGGTTCTTCTTAAATGACGCTATGCTATTGTTACCGGCAACACCTTCAAATGGCAAGGGTTAAAGAGGAATTCCACTTCATCATTTCTGGACGGATTAGTCACTGAGATTTTCGTAAAATGCTTTGTAATGTTCTGCATGCTTTCTTTCGATGGAAATTGGATGGATTTTTAAGTGTTTTTGGCCCAAACCTTCATAAAAAAGTGTCTCACACCCCGAAATCATTTGGTGTTGAAGTTTCTGTGCGGGAGTTTTTAAAGGCGATGGATGTTATAGACATCTGGTTCCCATCACCAGCACTGTGAATTCTGGCTCGGTAGGGTTCTCTAAGCGAGAGAGCTTTTCACATCACACCATTCTTACATTCAAACTGTTTAATTGTGCATGAAATATATAAAAAATCCACTTGTAGTATTTGCCATAAAATCCTACATCTGACTTCAGAACGTGAATGGGAAACCCCTGTGTTGCAGGAACGTTGTGCAATCTGGCTGGATGACAGAATAAAACAGGGATACTTGGGGACTTTAACATCTATTAGAAGAGAGCTTGTGGACAGGAATCTGTGTCGCTCGAGTGAATAAATAAAGCTGACTCATCATCCGGCCGCATTAATGACGTCCCCTTCAAATTCACATCTCGCTGTTGACGGCTTGACTGCTAATCCAGACATTACAAGTTACTCAGAGGACGCAGACTACGTAGAGGAAGAAGGGGCGTCTTTTATTGTGTGGCATCCTTCTGAGGAATGGATGACGGACGCAGTCAAGATCATTTCTAAGCCGAATGGCGCTTTTACATAAAAGGAACTTGTACTGATGAGTACTTACACCAAGACAGACATGCAGTATGAAAAATGAAATAGAATGTGCAGCCCAGATGGAGTAAACAGCAGGAGACGGTTCCGCAGCTGTAGTAAGCATTCATCATAGGCGTTATGATGAAGAGCTAGGTGACTAGGTGAATGGATAGGACCACTTAGCCGAGTACATAATTGAATTATCAAAATACCTGCAGTTTATTAAAGCTCCTGCACGCTACTCCTGTTTATTAAGTGGTTCGATTTTAAGTCAACCGGAGTCGAAACTGACTGAAGTTTACCTAGTTAGCATAAAAGACAATGTTTCTCTGTCTATAATCTGTAATACAAATATAATGAGAGCCTCCCTGTTCACTTATAAGTGTATCACGTTATGAAAGGAGACATACATTGATTTCACATTGACTTATTAAGTCTTATTATGTAATAACTACAGGGACGGGAAGATGAATAACCCATATATTGATATCGCAGTTTGAAAAAGAGTTCCGTGTTTGAATCGCAGGAGTTATTATCACAATAATTATTATTACCTGCATTATCAGTTATCTCTCTTTATCAAAGGTAGATAGTAATAGCTATATTACAACTATAGATGATTTAAACCCATCAGAATAACCCATGTGTTGCGTACATGAACACAACACTAACAATTAACAGGCAGTCTGGCTATGGTTAACTTTCTGTGTTAAAGCCTCAAGTCACAAAAGGTGGACACCTTAGTCTGAATAGACTAAAAATGGGGCTGGCTCTCCATGTGTAGAAAATCATTGTAATTTGTGATTAGATATTTAGCCCATATCATTCAGCGCCATCAACCACTATTGGTGAAACTACTGTGGTCTGACCACGGAACGCTGTGGCCTCGATTGCAGGTCTTTGCGGGTCTTGATATGAACCTGTGCATCATGGAAGTCCAATCGATTCACGTTCTTTTGATCCGATTCAGGAATATTTGTAACCATATGCCGAATCTGCCATGAGTCTGGAACAACTGCTTAGATAGCAGTGGAACTTAAGACAGTAGGAGCAGTAGAACAAGAAGCTAGATTCCTCATATTGAGTATTATTTTGATCAGCCATAGTCAGCAAAAACATTCAATCCAAACATCAGAAGAGCATCATGTGTATTTCCCTTTATTCAGGGCTGGTTAGTGCTCCAGATTGTCCTGTACCGATTCAGAGACCTGAACTTAAACACTGATTGCTGAACGATACTTGCCTTAAAGACTCCTTTGAAGGTGAATGTGGTGTAAATCTGAAATGAGTTTTGGGATGCTGGATAGGCAGTTCTGCTGCTATGTAACGTATGGTGGTATGCAAAAGTTTGCTTAAATGCCCCTGGTCTAATGACATGCTTTGGTGGATTTGTGGACAGTAAGTACCATCATCTACAGAGAGCTGCACATTTTTATGCACAAGGTTAATTTACATATGTGTAAAAAACGCAGTGTGGAATGTGTCTCTGTAAAACTTTGCATATGACGGGTTAAAAGGACACGCTCGTTTGGCCGTGTGCGGGCCGGGCCAGTGGAAGAGGACTTTAGAGTTCTGAAACGCATCCTGCCTCTGGGAGAGCATATTCGGCTCCATCCCGCTCACTTGGCAGGGATGCGGATCGCTCAGATTAATGACTTGGAATTCCTGGAATTCCCAACTCAAACAATGTGCTCATATCTGGAGGTGTTGGCTGCCGCTAAGTTTCTCGCTATCCGTTTTTTTTTCCTCTTTTTTTTTTGCGGATATTTGACAGACCTGACAGCTTGATAAGTGAATAAGGCCCACAGAGGGGAAGGCTGTAGAAGCAGGCAGCAACGGCGTAAACCCTCATCTGTAGATTTAACAAGAAAAGAGGGGGAGGAAGGAGGCAGACTTGGAGGGATTGGGTGTTTCTTTTTTTCCTCTAGCTCTCTCTTCATCGCTCTGCTTTCCATTAACTCCCCTCTTGGTGTTTTATTAATCCAAGTGTGTTCAGTCACAACAGTTTTGAAATTAAATATGGTGTGGTTCACCGAGATTATTGAGACACGTTCTTCCATGCGTTTCATAAGAAGGTTCTCAGGCCATCTCCCGGTTCCTCCTGCTGGTTTGGTGTGATTTACTAGCTTGGTTCCTGTCCACCTCTCAGTGGGAATGCAGTTCACGGGATGGTGTGAGGCCTAGTCTCAGCCTGTAGTAAAACACCATCAGAGAACTTACAGACATGTAGTATGGCGAGGTTAACAGTGATTGCCTTCTTCACTGTTAACACTAAATACATCGGAAAGATTGATCACCCACACCTACGTCACCATCTACACCCATGTTTCATTTAAGAAGACTTCACTGCAACGGGTTTCTTAACCGTTCCCCCCTCAAGGTCCTCCTATTCATCACTAGACTGAAAGAAGCCCCCAGGAAAACAAATATAAATGATTTATTCTATGGGAAACCGGTTCCCAGAATTGAACAACAGAAATTTAGCTGGAGCTTATTTTGTTTGTAGTGGCAGGGGGCAAAAATGAGATGCTGCTGCTATGTGTGCCATGGTAGCACGGCTTGTATTAATATTGTGTTTTGTGTACGTTTTGGAACATTCAATATTTATTTCTTACTGTTTATGTCGGTAATGCTTTCGTCGTCGGCCCACTTCAGACCACTGGCTCCTCCCTTGTATTGGCCTGAGGGCCACCAGAGGGTGCTTCATGGCCCACTTGTGGTCTGCGGCCCAGTGGTTGAGAAACCCTGTTCTATTCTGATGATAAATCACCATCCTAACAGCTCAAGAATCTGAGGAATCTCAAATGTTTCTCAACACGATATCTGCTGGTCATGAGTTCGCATTTAAGCGCAGTCTTTCTGCAGTCCACCATGTAACATCTATCTGTCTGCCTATGTAATGCGGTTTAATACTGTAGTAATGGAGATGGTCAGTGTATTGCATTTCTTTCTGGGTTGGGTGAAATATCTACTTGCCACAATTTTCTACTCATCCCAAATGCAGTCCATTCAGGCCAGATTCTGAAGAGTCTAAAGTTTGCTTGTTTAGAAATGCACTGAGGAAGTAATGAAAGTCTGTACTGCGCTAATTAGCATAGCTCCTGTTCAGAACTGAGGAAACAAAGCTCTTGGTTGATGGACGACTTTAGGATAAGTAGAAGTTTGTGTGAAAACTATTTCTTTAAAAGAGCCATATATTATTCAGCTTGAAACTAGGCACAGACCAGCCCATTTGTTTGCCCCTATTTGATCATATTAATCCTTCTTTAAAGGAGCAATTTGTAAGATTTTAAAGGAGCAGTTTGTTTCAGGCATTATACTGCCACATAGTTAATACCACAGCAGAATTCCTTTATTAGGATGTGAGTGATGTGACTTTCCCTGCTGATAAGAATTTTGAGGTTTCATTTTGGCTTATGATCAGATGACCTCAGATGTCCATGGCTGCTAGTTAGTCGGGCAGAACCATGACTCATTTTGTCTCAGTTTTATTCTCAGTTTTAAGTTGAGAGTGCAGTTTTTAAATAGCCAGGGCTGCAGTGTTATTTATAGCCTGTATTATCAACACGTCTGAATTGGGGAAATTGGAGCTAATACCACAGAGCTTGTCAGTTGGCGGTCCGGCACACTATGTTCAATGTGAAAACCTCTGAGGCTTAAAATAAAAAATGATGTGCTTGTCTTCTCAATAAAAGAAGGCCTCGAGCCAAATTCATAGAAAATAATGACGAATAATCGAAAAATAATCGAAATGCTTCAATCCTACCAGTTACTTTAATGTGCTGCAGTCAGATCACAGTGTTAAACACACTGAACTAAAAATATTTGGAACTACTAACCAAAAGAACCCAGCGTGAGCAGCCCAAGCCATGATATCCACAACTGAGGATCGGTGGGAATGTGTTTTGTACATGCTTCTGATGGCATAAAGCAGTAAGGACCAGACTATAGATTCAAGTGGGAACAGTGCTGCTACTATAGGGGCATACATTCCATTGTAAAATATCTCCACACTGCGGAGGATAAGGTCTCAGCCTAATTCAACTGTTGAGCTTCTATTCTCTCTACATGCGCTGTACACTATCATATATACATCTACTGTTTACAATCACATACTGAATTGCACACCTGGCTTCCTCAACATATGCCCAGGTGGTTGGTGTAGCTCAGTGGGTAACACCACTCTACTCAGGGTGCCACCTCTACATGTGGGAGATGGGGTTCGAATCCTAGTCTGGGTGACTATGCTGAGCTACACCAATAAGAGTCCTTGGGCAAGACTCCTAACACTACACTGGCCTACCTGTAATCATTAACCTTGTAAGGTGCTCTGGATAAGATCGTCAGCTAAATACCGTAAATGTACATTTAACACTGAGCTGAATTTCGCTTTATTGCGTATGTTAACTCTTTGCCCATCAGTACTAGTAATCTGACATTCGTTGATTCAACCGGTGCTCAGCGCTGAATCACTACACGTTAAATCAACTGCAGTTCAACCCTGATGTTTCATCAGGCTGTTTCAGCTTTATTTAGAGCAGAATTTCTAAAATAATGGTCTATTTATAATTGTAACAAGCAGCCCAATATATATTGGTATATACCAACTCTGGCTTCTTCACCGTGGTGCTGATTGGGACCAGGAATTACAGAGTCTACAATGCAGATGTAGCCATTAAATTGATTATGCATAACAGCCATGTCCTCTGTTTTATATGCCATGCATGCGCCTCTTCCTTTTCTTCTTCTTTTAGAACCACAGTAAAACCATCTCTCGGGTGTCAGGCAGCGCCCTTGGAACCTTTTCACCCTACAGCTTTCTGTTAGGGAGCCGTTCAGAGCACTACATTGTTTCAGCGTCTGGTTCCTATCATCGCTGTATGATAGAAAGAGGTGGGAATAATTCGGACTTGATTTGCGAGTTTCTCGAGAGTGAAACGTTTCTCTCCAGACCACTCTAAACGACTCGGAAAAGCTGTGGAGTTTCCCTTTAAGTTCGGAACATTAGCTTCACTGCTGCATGTCATGGACAGCGCCTCTTCAACAAAGGCTGTATCTGGTCCTGTCCCAGCATATCTGTCAATCTGCAGATCTGTAAACCAGCTTGTAGTCGAACCGAGCAAGGCTCAGGACGGACGTGGGCCTAAATGAGCGAAGAAGACAGGAACATGTCTCAGTATGCTGTCGTTATCACTCCTCCTCCATATCTCAGAAGATAGAGCGCTCACGTGTGCACGGTGCAGAGGCAGTCTGCCTGATTGAATTAGCCAGAGGCTGAGATGTACCGGACATGGTTTGCTCCTATTGATTTGTTGTTGACCAGCGTTTGCTCTGCAGCTCGTCACACCAAGCAAAATCTGGCTCAATAGCTGCAGGCAGGAAGAGACAGAGCAGCCGGAATGCGGAGTGGCTGATGAACCATCACGGCCCGCGAGAACAGGGGCGTAAATCTCAGGGCTTGCGCGGTAGAAGACTGTGAAGAATGTCTCTACACAATGTGACATGTGTTCACCATTTCAGCTGTAGCTTGTTGAGGGCAAACCTGAAGTGCCTGAGAGTGGATGGCTTTCAAGTAGTGCTGTAAAGGCAGTCAGGTATGAGGGGCACAGCAACAACCCCTTCCATTGCTCATTCAGTAATTACATAAATTAATATGATATACTAAGTCATATTACCTACTAAATCAACGAATAATATGGATTAGGTATAATAAAAGGGTAATTCTGCAGTTCCAACTCTTATATAATACTATTCAAAAAAATTGTAGTAATGTTGTACTACAGTAATAGTAGTAATATGGTATAATTGTAATGTGATATACATTATGATATTTTCAGATACAAACATTAAAGGTATTTAATTGTGATATGATGCCTTTTGTTTAAAAATCCAAACCCTTCAGCTGTAAAGGCAGGAGAGGTAAGCGGAACTACATAAGGAAAATGAAGTGTACGTACTAACATGCATCACATAATGCTAATACGTCCTACATCTTTAACAATATACACATTTTATTTTTAAATATGATTTTTAAATATGATTTTTGAATATTTTATATTGCTAAGCAGTTAAAAATGAATTATTTTCAACTTTTTAAACTAAATTTGCACTAAGAAGCAAACGATGAAATAGTACTGAAAGTGCATTAGCATAAACAGAACTGAATTTGAGCTATGAGATAAAATCTGCTCTGATTTGTCATCGGTTACTTAATTCTGCCAATTCTGTCTTTTACTTTAAAGCACAGTAGAGACAAAAAACTATAAATCGTTATTTGCATTATTTAAAGGGAAGTTAATAGTCAGCTAAAATTTCATGACTATGATAACTTCATATCGTCGCTATCCAAAGAAAAACAAGTATCTCCAAAATGGCAACTTTACAGGAGAGGCCAAAAACCTCATTAACCTTTAATGGAAGTCAATGGAACCAGACATCTTTTCAAACAGTTTTGAGCCATTTCTGTGGGTCCATTCATCATGAGACTGTCACACAATGTAAACAGCAACTGGTGTGTTCAAATGATGCATAAAAGAAAAATGGACAAAAGTGGAGATACATGTTTTTCATTGGACAGCGACGATATGTAAAATCTGCACTCTCGACAGATTTAGCTCTGCTTGCTTCAGTGAGTGAGAGACAGTTAACATGAACTCAGTTTTACACTCGTATTTCAGAGACTACGACAGACTAATCCCAGAACGCAGTAGCCAGTGCGCATGCTGCACTTGAGGATGGTTGTTCAGCGGACGGTTTTGAGCAGTGGAGTCGTGTTGCAGCTCACCTTGAGTGGGGCAGATGGGCTTGGCGGGGAGGAGCACTTCAGGCGTCAGGGCTTTCTCTTGCCGCGGCTAAAGCTAGTGGAGTGGAGCAGTCTTAATGAGACAGTGGCTTCACACTGCACCCAGCACATGAGAGGGATTAGCACTGGACGCTAACAAGCTCAGACCACAATTAGACAAGCCTCCATGCGCAAGCCCAACCTGGAGAGAAGAGGAGTGAAGCAAAGCGTGCAGAAGCATTCTCTGCACTGTATAAAGACCTCAAATGTTTGTGAACAGTGAAAGCATTTTCAGTCCCCTGAATGGAAATACGGTTCTGGAATGGGTTTGGATGGCAGTACAGTATTTTGAAGCAGCTGAGACTCTATAGTTTTAGTACACATACAAATAACCCTACATACAGTTCTTAAAGAACAGATTGGTTCCCCTTCTCCTCCTTGAAGAAATCCAGACATTGCCAACCATCAGCATATCTACCTTAATGAAGTATTGATTAGACCAACCAGGTATTGAATGGTAACTTCAAATACTTGACTGCCTGGAGGAGGGGTTTGGAGGTGGTTAAGCTAACACACTGACGGTAAATCACTATTGCATTGATGCTAATTTACATTTGTTCTACTGTTAGTGCTTTTTTCACTCAAGGCTTACTGCCTGGATAAATAGCTTCAATGTCAATGTGACCTGGAAATAACAGCTCCTTACAGTGCCTCCTTTACTAAACCATGATATCAGGTGGAATCTCCAAGCTAGTTAGGAATTTTTCCGCCATGATCGATGAAGAAGGTGACATGAAAAATTGTATTACTGGTGTGCAATGATGGAAGCCATTCAAGCAACAGGCGCTCCACTTTGAAAGAATGCTGAAAATTAAGTGTTTGCTCTTAAAATGGTATGTATGTTATGAAGTGGTTATTAATACACTGCCTGGTGGGACTGGTTTATGATAGTTTTGAGATGAACTCTAGAAGCCGTTATATTTGTGTTAGAGACAGCAAATCCCTGGCTCCTATCAGTGTCTCTGTAGAGCACCGTGAGTGTACATGTATCTCTATAATAAACTTCTATACTAACCATTGGGTTATGTAGAGATTTAGCTGATCAGGCACGGGGCATCATGGTGCAGCAAGGTGGCGCAGTGGGTAGTGGTGTTGCCTTACGGCGAGAAACACCAGGGTGCTTTCTATGTGGAGTTACATGTTCTCACCATGTCTGTGTGGGTTTGTTCCGGGTGCTCTTGTTTACTTCCGCCCTCCAAATACCATAGCCAGGTGTATTGGGAATGCTAAATTGCCCCTAGGGGTGAATGTGCCCTGTGATGGCCTGGCGGTCTGTCCAGGGTGTTTCCTGCCTTCCGGCCACTGATTGCTGGGATAGCGGTGGATTCCAGCACCTTGACTTCAAGTTGTCTTCAAATATCATTTTCTCAAGTTGTCTAACCTATGTGTGCAGTTGCATGCTTTACATGCATGATGATCCTAACCTGAATATCAGGCCTTTCAGTAATCACTCATTTGCTGCTATGTAGTCACTAACAGAGTTAATGTTGGTCTAGGCTGTTACTGAGGGAGCAGAAGAAACCACTGGCCTTTAGCATAACAGCCCAGCATGAAGGCTAGTGTGCCCATCTGCACCACTTGATGTTCACCTGACAGTCAGCTGTAGCACTCAGTACCAGAGTTTTGTGGCCCTGTGCCTTAACCAAGCTGGAAGAAGCACTGGAAGTTGCTGCTACAGACAGCATGAATGATGCAGCATGAATACGAACTCTGGAAGAGTCTGTCGCTCAGCATTGAGAAATTCGGATGTGAAACAACATTCTGCCCTTTTTGCAGAGCCAGAGAAGCTACTGGGTGCTAACATGTGCACACCCAGGTTGATCTATATACTGTCCTGTTCTGTTTCGAAGTATTTTGCACAAAAAGGTTATTTTATAGATTTTGTTAGTTGTTAAAATTTCTTGTTAAAGGTTAATACTATATATATATATATATATATATATATGTATATATATATATATATATATATATAGTAAATTAAAAAGGGGTTTTCTTAAAAACTGAATGACATTTAGTCAAGCTGAGTATGTTTTATTTGTGACACAATAAAAAAAATATAATAAAATATTCAGAAATATAATTGTGTAGATATTAGAACTAATAGCTGTTGGTCTATACTCATGCTTCAGGTAGAAGGGAAGAAGTAGTATCAGTGCATCTCTAGGTATTGGATTCATATTGGTATCAGCAGTTTTATCCTTGGAAACATGTTTTGGCATTAGACAGATGTCTACTAATTCAACCAGATTTAACCAATATTCCAAACTGATATTTGATGATGTACTTATTGTACTCCATTAAGACCAGATGGTTTAAGCGATGCTGGTCTATTGCATTTGAATCCCTGCAGAAACAAATTTAGTGCAGTGCTACTCCAGGTGGATCTGGTCCCAATTTCTACTTTTTATAAATGTTTATGCATCGGCATCTGTATCAGCGTCATCAGCCTTGGACGTGGAAAATATCAGCCCTGAATTCCCACATCTGTGCATCCCAACCCAGTTCTGTAGATGCCTGGTTCAGTGGAAGTAGATTTTGCATACAATGGACTGAGTCATTTTGGATATGATTATACCAGGAGCATAGCAGAGTCTTACTCCCCCTTTGCTACCATGGAACCTGTAGTTGCACAGTGAAGTAGATGATGCTTTATAACCATGAAGCTGAAAGGAACTGATTCATTGACTTGGCTCTCCACTTTCTCTTTCGTTCCTACTAAGCACCCTTTTCCTGGTTTCAGAAGACAATGTAGTAACTTTAGAGAATACAGATAAGCCCTTCCCCCTGACCACAAATGTGTCCAGTGCTTGGCTTAACCTTTCTGCCAGCTATTCTGGAAGCTGGAAATGTTCCTCCCCTTTAATTTCAAACATCCGCGGCCAAAACCAGTGATCTTGAGGCCCGCATTAAACTGGCCCATTGTTCCCTCTCCGTGGTCTGATTTCACAGGCCTGTCTAATGAAATACTCCATCCTTGCCTGCCCCTGTGACTGATGAGGAGTTAATTGGAAAAGTAAGCAGAGCCTGCCGAAGGAAAAGGTGGGGGGTTGGAGGGGGGTGGGGGGCTGGCCCCTTCTGGTCACACATATGAGAACAATTGCGAGGTCTTTGATTATGAAAATCTTGGATAAATCATGCAATATAACTTGGACTTGCGGTAGGGCTGCACTATATATTGCGATGTTGACCTTTGCGACGTAATGACAGAAGGTGCCAATACACCCTTATATTGTTATGATATTATGTCATATTTGGATCATTTTGATTGATGTTGTAAGTGAACTGCTTTCCTCAGAGTGAAATGTGCTTCTCTGGGTGATCTGATGAATAAAAGGGTTTGGCTAAAATAACCCAGGGCTATCTTAAACCACAGTATTCATGAGATGTCTCCTAGTGGAGCCTTTCTTTGTCCAGTGCAGCGTCAAGTAAATGACTGCCATGCCATAAATCATTTTAGATGGAATTCACCTAGACCTCCGTTTGCATTGTTCATTTTCACTCCCCATAAAAGGAGCTCTTGGGTGGAGCCCAGTCTAACTCTTTTGCTTTTGTGTTCTTTTAGCAGGCGTATGTGTCCTCCACCCAGCAGATGGCGCCGCCCAGTCCCAACACTACCAGCAGCAGTAATGGCAGCAGCGGTGGAGGTGACCAACTAAGCAAAACCAACCTTTACATCCGCGGCCTCCACCCTGGCACCACAGACCAAGACCTGGTTAAACTCTGTCAGCCGTAAGTGTCATGATCGTTTAAGTGACATTTTGTTGTGGCTTTTTAATGTGCAGGGTGACAAAACATGCAAAACACATGAGGTATTTATTACATAACCTTTTATTAGGTATCTTATTTTTATCAGGTAGACCTTCCATATCGTAGAAATCACTGATTTCTCAACAGATGGCCCCTCTGTTACTGCACAGTTTATCAGCCACCCCCAACCAACAGTCTACCTCAGCCATCACTGGAACAGGAGCACTATAGGACCAGATATTATTAAGCTGGCACAATCAGCAGCGATACTAGCACAGTAGTGGTGGCATGTTGGTGTGAATAGACAGCGCCTGTGTTTCTGGCACAGTTACAAAGTGTGCACAAAGAAAGAAGCAGTCTACAGTCTGCACCAGCAAGGTTACATGTGTCTGTTAAAGCTGCCTGTAAGTGAAGTTGGACACATCTCAGTTACTTATGAAGCTCACAGCCTCAAAAAGAGTGTATGTTCCTGAAAGTGTATTGACGGTACAGGATTTGCCAGCTTGACTTTTAAGGGGAATATCCATATAGTTAAATGGTTAAGATGTAAAACAACACTCATTCAGTGGTTTGATGTGTCAGAGAAACCTACATTGAGGAATTTACACTGCAGTGGTGATTGGAACCAGATGTCTGAGCATTTGAAGGTATATGGAGTTTATAAAAATTGAGGGTCCATGGTAAAGAAGCCAAATCTGGACAATACAATGTCTTGGCTACTTGGCTACGCCTAGGGTACAGAAATGATGTAACCCTGATTTTTTGACAAATTATAATGTTATTACATGTAATCCATATGAACACACTGCGTGGGAGGTTGTTTTGTGATAGTACTGAGATAAGACTTTGGCTTAAAGCTTTTTTTTCAAATGCATCAATGGCAGAAAGGTACTGAAGTGTTTACAGCAGCTGACATCTCTGGCCTGGAGAGCTACCTGCCAGTAGAGTGTATTCCTACCCGCAACCTGCCACACCTAATTCCTAATTCCAGCTAATTCACTTCTTCAGTCCATGTTTGGCTGGATCACATACATCAATGTTAGGAAAGGAGGAGGCAGCATTTTGAATGCAAGGTGAAACTAAACTCTGCTGTAAACGAGCTGTACATGAGAAGGGTTGGTGAGCACTGGTTAAAAGCCTAACAGGAATCTTTTACACAAAATGGTTATGTGGCGCTTCACTCGCGATAATAAAATGGCTAGATTTGCATTATAGACATCGTGCCTGCTAGTCCCTGGCACCACCTCTGTAAAGAAGGCAGTAAGTTCCTGTACTGTGAACTAGGGCTGCATGAAAATGTCTATTTATACTGGTATTGAGGTTTTGTGATAAACAGAGCTGCAATGACATCCTAAACTACAAGCCTGTAAAAATACGTCAAATGTTATTCTTCATTTCTTTTTTTGCAAGATATTTTATAATGTGTGTAATGGTGTCATTTGGTAAAGAAGAAGTTAGTTAGATTACTCTTTGTATTTACATCAGATAGAGTCAAAAGCACATTATTTTATTATTTTCTTTATTTTTTATGAATAATTTATTTCTTCTTTTGTCGTCAGTTTATTGTATTTCACATTTATATATATGTCACATGGCCTTACAGTGAACCATTTCACATCAAACCATGCTGAATGAGTTTGTGTGCATCTCAGAGACTATAAGTAATGCAGAGATGTTGGAAAAATGGGTGTAATTCCCCTTTACGTGAGTTTAGTTTAGGGCAGATGGAGAACGGGGTTCAGCAAGGAGATCCAGCCTCAAACCGTCCCGAAGTGACCCTGCGCATACACAAAACAGAAACGCACCTTTGGCAGCTCCAAGTCGAGCGGTAATGAAATACACTTGATCTCCTGCAGGTATGCGGCGTATTGATTTCATTAATATAGAGTTTATGTTTGTGCTTTGTTGCTTTCTAGATTAATTGGGCCTTTTTTAATTTAACGCCGCTTCATTATGCACAGTCGCTGAGCCCGCGTCCCTTACCTTTAGCTCAGATGACCCTGTAGTGGAATGAAAGGCTGCAGCAGGCAGTAACTTGTGGTAAAGTCAACAGGGGTTTGGGTTTCAAACAAAGCACTTTCTAGTTGGCAGCCCTAAGCCTTTCCAACAAGTAGGCATGATTGCGCCTCCCCTAAACCTCCCTCCCTGCCTCCCTCCCTCTCTCCCTCTTTTTCCTCCCTCCCTAAGCCTCACTTCCTTTTACGGAAAGACAGCGAAGGAGGGGTCTGCAAAGAAACCCCAGCCGCTGCTTTTGCAGCCAAGGAACCTTGAAGAATTTCCTTCATCTAAGCATTCTAGAGCCATACATTTCTTTCCATGTGGCCTTCTTCTCTTGTGCACCAAACATGAATGGCTTAGCACCTCCTGCGCAATGCTAGGTGCTGGGGTGTAGTTCCACGCTTCTAAAAGTAAAGGTTCCTTCCAAGACTAAGAAGTATAGACTGGATGCTTTGCATTATGTGGAGTTTACATCTTATGGTTCCTCAAAGAACCATCCATCGGAACCAAGCAAAAGTTGGTTCTTCCATTTAAATGCTATAAGTGAGCCTTTCTGGCAGCACGTTTGGAGTTTATTAGTAGGGGGACTGATACAGTACAGCAGTGTCCGTGATTGATTTGCCCTCATTAAGCAGGTCTTAGGATTGACTTCAGTTTGATGAAAATCCTAACACAGGAAAGAGACTGTTTGCCTTGAATTGGTGCACTTCAGGATTATGTTGCATAGACGCTTTCCCAGAAGACAAGAGCCCTAAAGTTAAGATGGTAAATGCCTTTTGAAAAGCAGAGCTGTAGAAGTGGAGAGAGAGAGAGACAGAGAGAGAGACAGAGAGAGAGAGAGAGAGAGAGAGAGAGAGAGAGAGAGAGAGAGAGAGAGACAGAGAGAGAGAGAGAGAGACAGAGAGAGAGAGAGACAGACAGACAGAGAGAGAGAGAGAGAGAGAGACACAGGGAGAGACAGAGAGAGAGAAAGCAAAGCCAGAGAGAGGCCCTCTCTCGCGCTCTCCCAGCAGTCTGGAAGAAATGGCTTTCGATGAGGCTGCCCAGCCCTACAGGAAACTCGGAGCCCAAGGGGAAAGAGAAAGACAAACAAGGGCAACAGCTGGGAGGGAGAGAGGAGATTGAGCGAGAGAGAGAGGGGACGAGAGAGGAAAGGAGAGGGGAGACAGAGGGATAGATGTGTCAGGTGTTCTGGAGGCTATCGCACCAGCTGGTAAAGGGGATGTTTGCAAGGGTAATTACTTTTAAAGCCGAGGAGCATCTACTACATCCTGCTTTATTCTGTAGGAAAGTGACATTTAGTGGGATCACAAAGCCAAAATCAAAGTCTGGAAACAGATCAGCAGGCCAGCTGATTCCTACAAAGTTGCTGTGCTGTGTGAATGTATTTACTGGGGGTCTAACGCTTCACACAAGTCAGAATTGGGTTTAGTAGTGTCTCAGCTTGTGTTTTGATACACGTAATACGATACGCCTAAAATCAAAATGAACGTGTTTTCCTGCATCTCTTTGGTCAAAAATCTTTTCTTGTTGTGATTTCTTGTTGAGGTGTTGTGGAGGACATGGTGAAATGATGTCCGAGGCCTGAGGCATTGTTTGGCGATTGCGTTTGGCCTGATTTGGCCTGAGTATGTGTTTTAAATATATACTCATGGCAGAGAGGTAGATGAGATCATTACCATGTCTGGATTGTTCACAGCAGTGGTGGTACACTGTCCAACATAAAACTGACTTTACAGCTTTTAAAGTGTAAGCTCAACCTGAGAACACTGGACCTTTTTTAGTCCAGGTCAGTTTTTTAGTTTGACTGTTCAGCTAGTTCATTTCTTTGTGGCTTTCCTGTATGTAAATGGTCTGCAGAGCTCAAAGCTCATGCCAGAGGGAGAAACTCTCTCCCACAGAAACCACTTTTCTTAGCTGCCTGAAAAACCTTGTAGGTATTCCATCCTTTTTTTCTGTTACAAGATGACATCATTTCAGTCTTTATTGCCCATCTACTGGCAAGCCTGGCACGCCCTCATTGAAATGATCTAAAACGTCTTCTCCAGTCTCGTCTGCGAAAGTGGACCAGGTCTACAAACTTGTTCTACCTGACTTTCTTGGTCAGACTGACTGATCATTGGCAGAATAGCCACAGCGGTGGGGGGACAGAACTTCTAGCAGAGCGCTGCTCTAATGGCTGATCAGTCAGGACACAGTGGGGACATGGGAGCAGAGCTTAAAGATCCAGGAGCTATGGTAAAGTGTTTCCGATGTGGGATGAATAAAGATTCTTTATGTGTAAAACTGCATTCCCTTTAACTCCAGCTGCTGGGTACTCCTTCCACTCTTTCTGTCCGACGTTTCCTCCTCTGTGGTATTCACTAATGGACGGCTATGGCGTTCCCAGGGTCGAAACTCACAATCTACTTTTGGGGGCATGGCTTAGTCCAATGTTACTCGAGGAGCACTCGAAGTTATCTAGCGTTTGTGCTCATAAGTGTTTAATGCACTGTAGAAAATGTCTGTTGATTTAACTTTGAAAGGCAGCGTGGTTACATGTGGTGCAGCTGTATAATAATTCATCTGAACCTCAGGAGATCAATAGCATAGTTGTCCGTATCTAAATAGGAAAAAGTCTGATGGGATTATGTGATGGAAAGAATCTCTGTTAGAGGAGCAAACAAGGAAATTTAAGATGAGTGAACTCCTGGATTCTTTAAATGGAGTTAACTGGAGTTAAAGCTCTGTAATTTACTATTTATACTCCAATCAAATCCTTAGAAGTAAAATCATATCCCAACCACAGTTACTTCACATCCGAGTGTCATGTTTCTTTTAGGGCACACTGTGGAAGAAAAATGCTTCCGGACTTCTGATTCACATCGATACCTATATCATATATACTGCAGCACTTAGACATGGTTAAAGGTTCAAATGTGCCGTATGAGTCCGCTTCAGATGTGAAGTCTAGAAAAACATTACATTTACATGTATGCGTATATTTAGCCTACAACAGTTTAGCCCCACCCACTGAAGCTATAAGGAGTGTGTTTTAAACAAGGCACAGGCACGGGACAATCAGAATGGACCTCGTACATGCATCAGTGACAGTAACTAACACAGCCTGTTTCATTTTATGGGATGAAGAGAGGTTGGACAATGGTCATGTTAAAATGAATTCCGTCAGTTTTGGTTATATGAAGTCACATGAACATGGTTGGTGGGTTTCAAGGATGGTAAAAGTAGTAGGAATGTGGCAAATGGGCCATTTAATATGTAAGTGTAGTGCTAAACTTGGATAAACTTGGTTAAACTTGTGTGAATTTAATGTAACAATACAATACAATGTTACTCAAGTACTTATTTATCCACATGATGAGGAGCACAAGGAATTACATTCAGATTCAGTTTTCTGATGCTAAGACTTGGCAAAAGTTTAAAGGATGCTTCTTCTTCCTTAGAAATGGACGGTAATAACAATATCGTATCGGTATAAGCAGATGATTACTTTCCAAAGATCAGCTTTAGGCAGATATTTCGGTCTGGTCGATATTTCAAAGTGGCTTGCAATGACGTACTTTATGTACTCTGCAAACATATGGCTGATCCTGGACCACTCTGCATTTTATTTATTCAAGCCTAAATAATGTTCTCTGTTCTGTTCTCTGTGTTGTTAAGCAAGATGTACAGGGGTTGGACAATGAAACTGAAACACCTGTCATTTTAGTGTGGGAGGTCTCATGGCTAAATTGGACCAGCCTGGTGGGCAATCTTCATTAACTGCACATTGCACCAGTAAGAGCAGAGTGTGAAGGTTCAGTTAGCAGGTAAGAGCACAGTTCTGCTCAAAATATTGCAGTGCACACAACATTATGGGGGACATACCAGAGTTCAAAAGAGGACAGAGTGTTGGTGCACGTCTTGCTGGCGCATCTATGACCAAAGACAGCAAGTCTTTGTGATGTATCAAGAGCCACGGTATCCAGGGTAATGTCAGCATACCACCAAGAAGGACGAACCTCCACCAGCACCACGTAGTGACCTGGCCACTATCCTGCAAGAAGAATGGCTTAAAATCCCTCTGACCACTGTGCAGGACGCAGTATATGTCATTCCCAAGAAGAACTGACGCTGTATTGGCCGCAAAAGGAGGCCCTACACCATACTAATAAATGATTGTGGTCTAAAACCAGGTGTTTCAGTTTCATCGTCCAACCCCTGTATGTAGTCCCAGTTTCTGGTTTCATAAATGTTTGTTTACTGGCACATAGGAACAATATCAGACCACAGTTCCAATATCAGCACATCCCTGTTCTTCTTTCAGCTAAACAAGACTATTTACCCCGACATGCTCTGTGTATAATTTCTATTTTAAATATCTTGGTTTCTATGTACACAGAACTGTGAGCTCAACTAAAGATTTTCCAGTAATATCATCTACAGGTATAGCATACATTTGTTATCTTCAGCCATAACTCTGGTTCCTGAAGAACAAACAGCATTAGTGGAACTGTGATGTAAACAGAGCTGCATCCCCCCTACCAGAACCAACCGAGTGCCAGTCACTCGCAGAGGCGCAAAGGTCAGGCCCTCGCTACATACACCACAGTCATGCGTCACGGTGTTTGGTTGACCGTGACACTCGGCACTCACACATGGCCTCTCTTCGGTCCACTGTGCTTGGAAGACCGCATGTCTGAGTTGCATCGCTTCAAGCGAATTGCTTCAAATAGACTGCGCATAGCATTGCCCTATAAAACAACAAACCATGCAGTGGGTCAGAAGGAGCTTACATTCAGCCAAGATGTAGAAATAGACATATGAGGTGCCTGAATCACTTCTTCTGTATGCGCAAAGTGAGAAGCAGTATCAGCTGCCTGTGTCTAAACATTTTGGTTGGGATCATAGAGCAGTCTACACATTGGATGTATCATCAAGAGATTGCGAGTTCGATCTCCAAAGATGCCACAGACATCCATAGCCTTGTAGCCAAAGGGAGCACAGTAAGCTAATGTGATAGAATTAGCAGTTAGCATTCTCCTCTATGTGCTGGCTTCACACTACCAGCTTGGAGGTTGGATCACTGGTTGATTTTGAGGACTGGTTCGTTTTTACAGTGGAAGTTTTCTTCTTTTTTGTTCAGGCACACAACATAGCTAAAAGTCATGCTCAAAAAATGACAAAGATAGGGCTTCCAGGTAGTTGTGGAGCCATTAAAGCGGTGGCCTTTTGGTCATATTTTGTGAATTAAAACCCCCAGCAATCCCACATCGAGTACTAGGCTGCTTAATCAACCTTGTTAACCTCGGGGTGGGTGAGCTGGCTCTCCCTCTTCTTGTATCACTCAGTGTAGTACTAGTCAATACAGTCATCCTTTAGCTAGCGTTAGCATTCTCCTCCGAGCGTGTTGAGCTGTCTGATGTTGTTGCCTTAGCAGCGATTCAGGAGGTGCTTGCTCACCTAACATTTCTCAAAGGAAACCTGTGCTGGCTTTCTCCCAGCTCGGTAGCATCATGTGAGACATGTGGGAGTTTGGATTGGGGGATTTTTGGATGGAAATGAGAGAAAACAACAAAGTAAAACCCAGTTTATTTCATTTCATTACAGCACAGTCTGGAGGGGTTCAGAAATCTGTATGACCCCGGTCATTCCACATCCAAAATATACTCGTGCCTGCCATTTATAAGTGGTTTAATTCTAGTTTAAAAGCCCCCGAATTAGCTGTGTGATCAAGTTTTTCTTGCTAGCGTCCGATCAGCAAAGTGATCTAGATGACAAGACAGTGATCAAAGCATTGTCAACATTGTCGACAGCACAAAGAGCATTTTAAATGAATAGACTGAAAGTGCTAGTAAAGTGTCTTTTTGTTGTTTTTGACGGCTCCTCAGATGAAAAACGTCCTACGTAGCTGATGCGTGCGTGCCGGTCTTGTGTTGTGCTGCCCTTGTAGGTTGGGGTGGATGGCTGTGTTTGTCTTTGGTATATTAGGACCCAGCGGAAAGCAACAGAGAGAGAGGCCGTTAGTACTGTGGAGCACGGCCAGTGCGGTGCAGGGCAGACAAGGAGAACTCTCAGGTTACACTGCAAGCACATGCCAGGGGAAAGGAGGCCTCGCTCTCTCTGTCTCCAGCTCCCTGTATTCCTACACTTTTGCACTCCCTCTCTCGCTCATCCTTCCTTTCTCTCTCGCTGCCTCCCCTCCCCCCAAATACCCAGGGGTTTCAAGCCCTGCATCTAATCAATTGACACATACATGCAGCTACGGCCATATATCTCCTATATCTCTGTTCCAGCATGGCAGCAAACTCCCCTCAAGATATGCAAAGCAGGCCGAGCACAATAGCATCCATTATTCAGAGAACGCGGCGTCTCCGCATCGCAGTGACCCTCATAAACACTGCATGCAAATGACGCCGGGACGTGGTGAATGCACAGCGAATGAGAGAGGGCTGGCGACCATAAAGCTGAAGAGAGGGATCCGCCGCCGGCTTCATCATCACCGGAACGCTTTATAGAGCTTCATGTGGCGCTGTGACATTGCCTTCGACTTCGCAAAGTCATGGTTAAAGCCAGAAGGCTGGAAGAGCTGCATTATCTCTGTGTAACCGTCAAGGTTAAGCAAAACTCAATGTTCTTCAAGATAGTGAAGATAGATATGCATATGTACATGTATATTTAAATTCTGACAGCATTTTAAAATAGGTTTTATTTTTTGGCAGCTCCATGGAAAAATCTACATGACAGAGAGTCTGCCCATGCTAGGGGCAGTTCTTCTCTAGTCACTGTGGTCATCCTCGGGGAAACCACAACTTCCATTATAGCAAAAACATCAGGAATGGCTGTAATGTAGTGATGAACGCTGTACTTCAGGATGCTACATCTGACATCCATTTCCCTCATCAGCATCCAGGTTAGGTGAGTTATGTGGAGGGCTAAGAGAAGAGGGGAAAATCTATTTTTAATAAATAATAATTATTGTTCTGTGAGGAAATTAAGATATTGGACGGGAGTCAGTATCGCTAGGCCCAGGCCATGTCCCATTATGATAAATAGAGCATTGCAAACCATATGTGAGCATCAGAGAATGATACGCCATGAAGCACTGTGCCATGTGGGTCTGGTCATGGTTATGATTCACCTCAAACCAATGAATGATGAAAAACTAATTCATGCGATGGAACAAAGAAGGAACAGCCTCTGCGTTTCATAATAAAACTGGATAGTATGATTTCATGAATAAAGGTATGTCTAGTCGGCTAGTGTTATATCTTTATTCCTAAGTCATGTATCAGCACATTTTACCTCAAGCAGCTTTAACTTGTTAAAGGAATAATGTGTTAGATGACAAAACCTGCTATATTCATACGCCAGAGAAGCAGGGGGCGACAGAGTTGTAATGTCCACCCCAGGGGTGAGACAGGACAGGCTGCGTTAGCTGGTTAGCATGCTAACTTTAGTAGCTATCTCTGCAACACGTTTTTCACACTCTGTTGATCATTTTAGTTGATTTACTCACTTATCTTCTACACCGCTTCATCCTTCTGAAACCTATCCAAGCCTTCATTGGGAGGAAGGCAGATAACACCCTGGACAGGTTGCCAATCCATCACAGGACAGACACACAGACATACACATTCACTCACACACTAACACCTAAGGGGGCAATTTAACATCTCTAGTTAGCTCATGGGAGGAAACTGGAGCACCTGTAGGAAACCCACGTGGACACAGGGAAAACATCCAGACTCCACAGAGAAAGGTCCCAGGACACCCCAGAATCCAACCCAGGCCCTACTGTGCTACATATTGCACCTTTAAATATTCTTAAACCAGCTTATGTCACAATAAACTGAAACTCTATCTTTGTATATAGAAACAGAAACCAGTACAGACACACAGATTAAGGCTTGTCCTGTATGCTGTAGTTTTAAGGTTTTAAAATCGATTGTGACCATTTTCTAACCTCTCTTTTTGTTACTGCGCATGTAAGACTGGTATATGAGCTCTCGTCTTATTGACTGCCCCATATTGAGGCTCATTTTAAAAGTATGCAGAGCTGCAACACTCACTTCAGAGCTGAACCGCTGCTGGCTGAATATGAGAATATGTGTACATAGGTTCCTGTGACACCACAGAAACAAGTGAATTCAAGACACACTGGTTTTACAGCTTTGTATATGAATTGAATGGTATGTTTTGAAACTTGAACAGTTAATTAAATTATTTTATTATTAATTTGAAAAAAAAAACATAAAAAGCTGGCTGCTAAATTTCTTGTGTTCTGTTATCCTCCAAAGGTACGGCAAGATCGTGTCCACCAAGGCCATCCTGGACAAGACCACCAACAAGTGCAAAGGTAAGAGGTGATGCCGTCTGACTCTTTCGCGTGCGATCGCTCTTCAAAGCCAGCCGGCTCGTTTCATCTCAGGCAGGTGCGGCGTGATGTAACGGCATTGGGGCCTCCATTGCATAACTCCACATCTGTCGGCAGGCCCTGTGCTGCCACAGTACTGAGTGTGCCTCCATGGACCTGCATGCGTATGTGTTTGTGTTTGTGTGAACTGGGCAAACATGTGAGGCACAGCCTGCCAGCTTGAGGGTGGGGGGGGTGGGGGTAGTGGAAAAGCAGGAAACACTGGTGGTCTGACCTCTCCACTGTGAGAAGTGGCTGACTAATGGGGCCATGTGAAGGAGGGTTTTCAGTAGTTGTTGTACATGTATGAAAGGAGCATGGATAATGCTGTTACTGGTGGGATGTTGCCATGTTATTATATACATTTATTACACGACAGTAACATTTCATCAGATTCAAATCATATTTCTCCAATTATACTTATCATCACAAAAGAAGTTGCACCCAGAAGGACGTATGGGATTGCAGTGCTATTAGGAAGGAAGATGAAGGTCTCCAGAAACACATACAGACATAATGTCTCTCTATATGGCATTAGGCCTCCATGTGTGCTAATAAAGCATGCATACATTGTGGTAGGGGTGGAGGTGGAGTGACACCAGACCTTCTGGACGTGTGACATGCTGTTCATCTTAGCACTGACCAGTTTGCTGGTCAGTTTGTTGTCATGTGTCAAACATCCAGAAAACCTATCTCTCTACATCCACCTCTACCACAAAATCGGTAGGAACTGTGTGAGAATTTTAAAGTTGCATGGGATGGATTATCACAGGACATCATTAGGAACCCCTACAACTCCATGCCCAGACGTTTGCATGTGAGAGACATTACTGAGAGACACTACTTCTGTATGTGCAGCTTAATAAATATTGCCCATATCAGTCTATATTTATCATCACTTATTGTTTCTGGTAACCTCTATCTTCCTTCCCAATAGCATAGCAGTCACCTCCTACTGGGTGCAACTGTTCTTTGAAAGGGAAACAAAAACAGATACAATTATTTTAGTTTTATGTGTTTATATGTATATGAAAAAAAGCCAACACTGCTGTTAATAATCTGCCAAAATTTACCTTATAATTTTATGTATGTATGTATGTGTGTGTGTAAGTATCTCTAAATATAGATATCTGTGGACTTTCACTGGCTGCACACATCCACTCTGTAGTGATATTTCTCAGCACCGTGCTCATGCTCAGTGCAGTTTCTCTGGGTTTTCCAGCTCTGGCTATGGGGGAGAAATTATTCAAATGAAATGACCTGCTTTCGATAACGCCAGTGATAACTGTGACTCCTTAATGCAGACAAACTGAGCACTGTGTATATATTTAGAGGCACAGACATTTACCCCCTGTGTGTGTGTGTGTGTACAGGTTATGGCTTTGTGGACTTTGACAGTCCGGCGTCTGCACAGAAAGCAGTGACCGCACTGAAGGCCAGTGGAGTTCAGGCTCAGATGGCAAAGGTAAGAAGTCCCAAATCTTCAAAACACCTACACTCCTCACTCTGCAGTCCCACTGCAAAACGACAAAACAAGAGGTTTCAGAATTTCCCGGGACAGAATCAGATTTCATATATGATGAATATTAGAACACCACTTTGTTTTAGTTTTGAAACATAAAAAGCTGAGTGAAGAGGAGTAAGGATAAGAAGGATGGAGGGGAGTGGGAAACAGAGGAGTAAAGAGGTTTGAATAGGTATAAAGAGGTGTGAGCAGATGTTCAGTGAAGTAATGAGGAGTGAGGATTTGGAGAGGTATAAAAAAGAGGAAAGAGGAATAAAGAGGTGTGAACAGGTGGTCAGTAAAGTAATGAAAACTGAAGATGTGTGTAGAGACGGTGTAAAGAAGAAAAAAGGAGTGAAGAAAAAAGGTATAATGAAAAGTAAAGAGGTGTAGAGAGGATTGGAAAAGACTAAAGAGGTGTACGTAAGAGTGAAGAGCTGTGAAAAACAGTGAAGAGGGGTAAAAGAACAAAAAAGAATGAAGAGGTATAGAAAAGAGTGATGAGGTATAGAAAGGAGTAAAGGAGTGTAGAAAGGCGTAAAGGGGTGAGAATAAGAATAAAGGAGAGTGAAGATGTGCGGAAAGGAGTGAAAAGGTGAAAACAAGAGTAAAGGAGACTGAAGAGGTGTGGAAAGGAGTCAGGAGGGTAGAAGGGAGTGATGAGGTAAAAAAGAATAGAGAAGAGTGAGGAAGGGTGTGTGGGTGTAAAGGAGCTTGTTGGGACCCAGCATGTCACTAACACCAGGACAAACCCTCTTTCTCTCACTGTTTCTCTCCCTTTCTCTCTTTCTATCTCACAGTTTCTCTCCTTTACTCTTTCTTATTCTGTCTTCATTTCATTGGCTTTCCCTCTTTCTTTCTGGCTCGCTGCTTCTTTTCCGGCCCTGTACATCTCTCCATCTCACTGTTTTCCCCTCAATCCCCATCTTTTATAATCTTTCTCATTCTGCCTTTCTTTCTCACTGGTCCCCTGACTCCTTTCTTTCTCCAGGTCCCTCTCTCTATTAGTCCGCCTGTTTATCTTTCTTTTCTGTTTATCCCTTTCCCTTTGTTTCTCTCTCTGTCTTTCTGTCTCCTTATCCTTTTCTCAGTTGTCTCCCTCTTCTCCTGTCTTTCTCTCCCTCTCTCCTTGTCTACCTTCCCCTGTCTTGACATCTCATTCTGTGTCACCCTTCTTTCCCCATCTATTATACTCCCTTCATTCATCTCTTTTTCCCTTTTTCTCTTTCTGTCTTATAGTGTGTCAGTGTGTATGTAACATGGTTGTCCCTCCTTGCAGCTCCAACACACCACTGGCCTCCATCACTTGCACCCTCATCACGTCCCTTACTGCATATTTCCAGGTTAGAGTGTGTAGGTCAGCTGTTCTCAGCCCTCTCGCTCTCACCAGAATAGAAATCCCCACTTATCTCGGCCCTGAACCCCTCTACCTTCCACTGCAGACTTAATTACAGCCATTTCAGGGCTTTTTAGCAGCCTGACCTATTTAGGAGTGACTGCGTTTATGTGGAGAACGCCGAGGGCTTTCCTCTGCTCCGCGTTCAACGTGCGAGAAAAGACGCCTTGTCTCAAGAAGCCATGAGACTGGTGAGAAAAAAATCACCTTCATCACAGGTCACCGCAATTACACATCCATTATTCATGACATGGAGATGAAGTGGTAATGAATTTACAGCTTTTTAATCTCATCTGCGCACCAGCCTAATGAATATGCAAAGCGTTGCCGGGGTGAATTGCAGGTCCGGCGTCACTCAGCTATCTTTACGATCCTTTGGGTTTGTTTAAGACCATTGACACCAAGAGTTGCTGAAATGGTGAACAACATAAACTGAAGCAGCGCAGTGTGATTAGCCCTGTAGGACCCACACTATAATAGGGCTGCCTGGGCATATCTTTCGACTTTGGGCTGGAACCATAATCAGGTGATCTGTGTCCTGAGATTCAACACAAACTCAGCTTTTCAGCCCAGATGTGGTTTAGAAAGCGTATGGTGTGCTGTAATGCGTAGGATTAGAGAGTTGCTGTCGTTTAAAGGTGGAATTTGGAGTGTTGCATCATGGTTGTAAAGGTTTATTGAAAGTAGCCTGTGTTCTTTTTTCCTTCTTGTTCTTGTCTTTAGTGCTGGGAGTCGAACCCCAAAAGAGTCCATTCTCAGACTTAAAGCTTGAAGCTTTGAGAATCAAACAAATTCCCATCTCTCTGAATTAGAGCTGACTCTAGGATTTCTGGAACTGACTTTCCGTTCTGGTCATATTAAGCACAATTCATCACACCATACCATTAAAAAGAAGGGTCTTGTTTATTGCTACACCTTCTGACAACAGACAGTCGTGACTTGTTTTAAAGGAGCAATGTGTAAGATGACACAATGTGTTGAATTCATACCACACAGTCCCTCCTGAGTCCACTTCACTCCCTCTTAACCTTACTTACCAGTCTGAAGAATCTGTGTGAGTTCAGCATTAAACTTGATCCCTTTACTTGCCAAGAGCATCTCCAGCAGTGGAAGCAGCGCCAATGTTAACTGTTATTCCAGTCGTTTCTGTACTGTCCTGCCAAGAGTGGACAGTACAGTACCTCTTTTCCATCCGCTCATGTGTTTACTAAAGCCAGACTCAAGGCTACAGTGACTTACTATTGCCTCGTGAGGTACAGAGCAATATTACGAGACACCATGGGCCGGGGCAAGCTGGTCAGCATGCTAACATCAGCAAAAACACACCGCTAAAACTGTTAATTCTGCAAATACTGATGGTAAGTATAGTTCATACCAATTGCTCCTTTAAGATGCATCAGAAATCATAAAATAATTCTCCAATCTGTGGCCTTAAAACAAAAGTAGTTATGCCAGTTTATTGTTTTGCTAGCATAGACCCTCTATGATAGTTCTGATAAGTTCTGATGAATCTAAATCTCAGGTTATTACTGCTGATATGATGCACTAGTAGAAGACTGACATGAGATGACCTTTCCAGTCACTAGTAGACAGTAGTGGCAATGTGTATGGAGGTATAGCTGAAAGGGCTAGAGGACAAATGAATGCAGCATAGTATTGCAATATTCTGGATAATGCAATAATGTCATAACTTGCAATATGTTGCAAGACATGCTATTGCAGTCCTCAGCATATTGCAGCATTTCTAAAATAATGTCACGTAATGGGGCCTTTGGTGATTCCCAGTCCTAATGACCAAGCGAAATATGGAGATTTCTTTGGATGCAACCATGTAAGAATGTCAGTGAGACTTTCGGGAACAGCTTTAGTGTGGAGGACACAGACGCAACATGTCAGCGGTAAGATTGAAAGGATTGTTAAAAGGCAGTTAATGGAAAACAGGAGAGGGAGTGGCAGCAGAATTCATAAACACAGATTAAACACTGATATATGTGATATTATGGCTGGTGTTGGGTGGTTTTGTGCCATTTTCTGTTAAATGTGTTTCTTGCTTTTTCCTCTGGCAGTGAAAGCCTAGGTAACTCGTACTGAATAACTGGTTTGATTGGAAATGAAATAAATGAAAGCCTAGTCTTTGACTTTTGCATGGTACTTCATAATCTGCAGCACAAACATAAACAATATCACAGCCAGCCGCAGGATATTATCGTCATCATCTCATGCAGTGCAGCGCATGCAGTAAACCCGTAGGACGGCTGTTACTGCACAGCTTCTGGGGAGTTTTACAGGGTGAGAAGGTAGGAGCAGCCCTCCTGCTGTTCCTACCGAGTATGAAAACTGCAGTCATGGTCAAAGCTAACATGCAGAACCCCCTGGTTTTGAAGCCGTAGTCAATCTCAAGCTGAGAACGCCGAGCATAGTAGCGCATGCATATGGATCTATGGGCTTTCATGCTGCAGCACATGGAGCCAATTAGGACGTGTATATGGTAATGAGTCGACAACCTGAACGTCTTCCAGACAGTTATTTTGACACCTTTCATCTAAAGGGGAAAAAGCTGCTTCTGAAGCCGTTTAGTCACCGCATAATTGTCTGGACTTACTTCCATTTAAGGCAGCTGTGAAAATGAAATATTTCAAACACACACCACACCCCCCCCACACACACACACATTCCCTCAGAGTCTTTGTTTCTTCATTCGAGAGCACTGGAGGCTAAAACTGGCAGTGGTGCTGCAGTGTGGACGTGCAGCTCTCCTCTCTGACTCCCTGCCCTTGAGGTTCCACACCCTCGGCCTGGCTGTAGCCTCAGAGCCGCTTGTGCTTCAGTGGTGAGGAAGTAGTGACCTGTGCTTCTGCAAGACCTCTTCTTCCTCCATCTGCTAACCTACAGTCCACAATCAGACGAGGACAGGATATTTATTAAGCTGCATAAGATAACAAAGTCTGATTGGCTTTCTGAGGGTGCCATCGTTGTAATATGAACAGTCGAATGACGCACAGCAGTTATGCACACCACCGCTTTTTCTTTATTCGCTGCTTAGCTAACCGCCTTTGCCTCAAGCCTTCAGTGTGTTATCAGTGCACTGTGTCGGAATTTGAAGCTCCAGCTCCAGGTAAAACAGGTACCTGTGGACGTTTAGAAGTCTTGGATAGAGGAGTGTGAGGTGTTTCCCATTTAGCGGATAAATAGAACTTAGGAAACATTGCCAGCATTGCAAATTTGGTGCCTCTAAAGCTCTTGTGTTACTAAAGCTAAAACGGGCTGCGTGTAAAGGTCAACGCTGCCGTGGCAGTATTCTTCTAGCCCTGGATGATTAGGTTTACCTTCCTGAGTTCTTTGTACATCTCATCTGTCTCAGCCCTGTTATGTTGTGTTGATCAGGTTCCTGTGTTGACGTATGCTTTATATGGAAGGATGCTTTTGGTTAGTAAGGTGAAGTGTTGGTTGAGTTTGTGGGAATCCAGTATTGCGGTTCAGTACTATTGTCTTTTTTAAATACTGTTTATCTGATGGTGCCAGTTTTGGTGGTTTACTAATACTTTCACAGTCGTTGAGATTTCCATTTTCTCTAAATGCTTTAATCATTATTTTGATTTCGTTTGATTAAATCAATAATGCCTACAAAACCAATTCCAAAAAAGTTCAAAACCATGCATTACTTATTGTAAAAAAAAAAGGAAAAAAAGAAAAGGAAAAAATAAATACTAATAGCAGATAAAAGAAAGAAAAAAAGGAAAAAATAAATACTAATAGCAGATAAAGGAAAGAAAAGAAGGAAAAAAGAAATACTAATGGAAAAAAAAGAAAAAAAAAGAAATACTAATAGTAAAAAAAAAAGAAAAAAAGAAATACTCATAGTGAATTCGGTTCAGAGGTCTGTGTCAAATTGAAAATAATTACCATATAGATTTCCAAATATGATGGCTACACCACATTCCAAAAAGGGGCAGGAGCAAATTTACCACTGTGTTACATCACCTTTCACTTCAACAGCACTTAATAGGAGCTGCAGACCCAAACTGATCCAATTCTGACAGCCTACTTTTCTGCTGTTATTCCTTCATACAAGTCTTCAGCTGTGGAACCGTACAGGGCCTATGCTGTCATACATGTTCACGGTTTCCATGTGAGACAGACAGGACAGGACAGACAGCACCTGCACTCTCTGGTTTATACACTCATGCTGTTGTACCACATGCAGAATGTGGCTTTGTATTGTCATATGGCTCCGAGATGTGTTCAGTGTTCATGGCGCCTTTACAGGGGTTCAGGTTAACCCCTAAAACCGCCTCCCACCATGACAGACCCTGACGTCTGAACTTTACGCTGGTAACAGTCTGAATAGTGATCTTCAGGTGTCCGTTATTTCAGTACACGGTTCCGCTGTGCTTCGGTCAACTTTAGCCCCGTTCCTCGACACTGTTGACCTCTGACTTCCACTATGTGGATTTTTTGGGGGATTTTATTGCAGTGGTTTTTGTGATTGTGTTTTTTGGTCTTGTCCTCTATAGACAGAGATTTCTTTTGATGATGTTGGGCACTGTAGAGGATGCATGCCTGGGTTTTTGCAGTCCGTGACCGAGGAACGTTATTTTTACACTGCTGGATTTTTTTTGCTGATGCAGTTTTTTACCAAGTGGTCAGAGTAGTCCCATCCTTACTCAGAGAGAAGTAGGCCTTTCCTGGATTTTACTTTTTATCCGAGATGAACTGGATCCCTTGTTAAAGGTTTCAAGATTTCACAGCACTTCTTGTCTTGGGTTGCTCTCGTACCAACTTCTTTGGAATGTGTTGCAGGCGTCAATGAGCGTATATTGACAATTATATTGTTGTATCAGGTGTAAGTTGATACAGTAATGATTGCTTGTTTACTTTTGAATACAGATCAAAGTAGATTGGGTTTGTGCTTAACAGCACTGGAAGTTACAGGTAGTCACTGACACACCTGGGTATGAACCAACTACCGTTCACCACTGCTCTCTTTCAGGACGCAGCAAAAGACAAGCATTAACAAGGCTGCTGAAAAAATATGGTCACATGACTAAAGAAGAATAACATGCTACATAACTACACCGAAATTTCAACAATCCTAAACACTCTCAATCTTCTATCTCCTGCCTTCAGCAACAGGAGCAGGACCCCACCAACCTGTACATCTCCAACCTGCCGCTGTCCATGGACGAACAGGAGCTGGAGAGCATGCTGAAGCCCTTCAGCCAGGTCATCTCCACACGCATCCTCCGGGATGCCAACGGTGCCAGCAGAGGCGTGGGCTTCGCCAGGTACGCAGCAAACACCATTTCTCCTCTGAAATAAAGACATACAGCCCTCACAAGTATCACCTGACCTGGTACCCCGTTTCTAATAGGATGGAGTCAACAGAGAAATGCGAAGCCATCATTCAGCACTTCAACGGCAAATACATCAAGACTCCACCTGGAGTGGCAGGTACTTGACTCTTTCAGTTTACAGTGGTTCATTGCTTTGCTGAAAGTCTTTGCCTCTTGTGCGCTGCAGTTCCGGAGAAAGGCTCATGTTGTTGAAAAATGAACCTCTGGTTTGCGTTCAGTGCCTACAGAGCCGCTGCTGTGCAAATTCGCTGACGGGGGCCAGAAGAAACGGCAGAACCCGGGGAAATATCTTCAGAACGGGCGTCCGTGGACGCGAGATGGAGAGACGGTGAGATGCTGGGTGTTGGCTGTGCTCACATGTGCTAAAAGTCGGGTTAGATGTGAAACGTTTTCTGCGGTTAGACCTACGATGCAATTCAAAGAGCATGTTCTGAAACAAACAGGTAACTGTTGGTATAGTGGTATAATGTAAAGACCTGGGGTCTTCTTATCTCATGAAAAAGAGACTGGTGCCTTTTATGGTTAGGGAAAAGAGGGCGGCATGGAATGACCCATGAATTGACCTTGAGGTCTGTAGTAGAGGTCGAGGGGTGAAATGGAAGCCCGGTTTTGACCTGTACTTGTAATTTTGGCCTTTTCACACCTAGTTTACCACAGTTTGGACTTTTTGTGACACTGTGTGTCCTTTATTTGGTTCGGTTGGTTTCTCACTGCGTCGGTTAGTGTGCACCTGTTTAATTTGTTCATTGGTCTGAACTTTGGTAGGGATGCAGGCACTCTGTTTTCACCAGTCAAGTTCACTTTGTATCTCAATCGAAGCACTAATAATACACTTCATTTGATCAACTTCTAAATAATCAGCTTCTCAGTTTGGATGTAACCAATCAGGTTGCTGATGCAGTATGTTTTTCCATGTACATGTAAAAGAGGCATTGCTACCTAATAATTTTATTTCTTATATGCTGTTATTAGCAGCCCAAGAACGATATGAGCGTCTGTGAGAGTTAAATGTCAGAATAAGCAGTTTATCCAGACAGTACAGAATCAAACTCTTTATACAGCAAGTACCAAGAAAAGTACAAGGAATTCTCTAGGCATCAGTATAGCATTAAATCTAATAAATTACATATAGAAAGAGATATACTATATAAATATGAAATAAAGAATACACAAAGAGCATGTCCTGGAGTCCTGAGGTCCATACGTGCGGCACGTACAGGTAACTAGGCAGCTAATAAATATAAACGTAGATGTAAGAGAACATGTATATGTATGTCACATCAAGTTAAAGCGTATGTGCCATGCAGCTTGAAGAAGCAGAAAAGCATGGTCTGATGTTGAATTCCTCATTTAGTGCGGCTCCTCATAAAAATATGTTCCCACCAGCAGCAAACTGAACCAGGTGTGCACTTGGAAGCGAACCGAGACCTGCAATCTTTTGGAGGACCATGGTTAAGTTGTTTGGTGCGGGCCTGAGTATGGATGGAGTGTTCACACCTGGACTAAAAGTTCGGCAGGTCTATTTCATGCAACATGGGTGTGAAAGTGCCCTTCGAGATCCACTAGATCAACATCGTTAGCCTGACTGAAATCCACTCGCGTGAACTAGAGGTGATCCCTGAGGTGATCCTGGGCCTGACACAGCTGGGACGCAGTCAGTAGTCTGCTGGTCCATTTATGGTGCCCTACCGGACACACTCCAACAGGTGGAAGGCCAGAGAGTCAGTACAACGCAACAGCACAGAAACGCCGTACTTGGAGCGATATTCGTTATAGGTATTTCTTTATTCTGTTTTTTTCAATGCTAGTTTCTTAAATCTCATTTTAATGGCCGGTTGCAAGCGCTGTTACAGGCGAGTAAGGTGGAGTGATGCTTAGAGAGGGCAGGTCAATGCGGCGTTATTGATAGAGATAGGCACTCGGGATACCTCTTAGCTAATCATATTGCAAGGTTGGATTGTTCTGTGGTATACAGTTGTACTTTACCGTTCTCTCTCTCTCTCTCTCTCTCTCTCTCTCTCTCTCTCTCTTTCTTTCTTTCTTTCTTTTTCTCTCTCTCTCTTTCTTTCTCTCTTTTTTCTTTTTCTTTCTCTCTCTCTCTCTCTCTCTTTCTCTCTTTCTTTCTTTCTCTCTCTCTCTTTCATTCTTTCTTTCTTTCTTTCTCTCTCTCTCTCTCTCTCTCCCTCCCTCCCTCTCTCTCTCCCTCCCTCACTCTCTCTCTCTCTTTCCCTCCCTCCCTCCCTCCCTCCCTCTCTCTCTCTCTCTTTTTCTCACTCTCTCTCTCTCTCTCTTTCTCTCTCTCTCCCTCTCTCCCTCCCTCCCTCCCTCTCTCTCTCTCTCTCTTTCTTTCTCTCTCTCTCTCTCTCTCTCTATCT
The DNA here is from genome assembly GCA_024036415.1 of Prochilodus magdalenae. NCBI lineage: Eukaryota > Metazoa > Chordata > Actinopteri > Characiformes > Prochilodontidae > Prochilodus > Prochilodus magdalenae. The sequence goes on along the minus strand of JAMWET010006816.1, from coordinate 251,662 downwards.
CTCTCTCTCTCTTTCTCTCTCTATCTCTCTCTCTCTCTCTCCCACACACACACACACGTCGTTCCATGCTGCCCTCTTTTGGTTGTTTCAGGTGTGTGTGATAGCGGCGCTCACACTGCCAGATCTAAGTTTCTGCTTCAGCTTTGTCATGGCAGAAATGTACCGTGTACACCTGCCTGTTCCAGTCATGGACAGCATTCTCTGTAGTGGCTCTGCTGCTCTCATTCACTCTTCACTCATTCCCTTTTCCTTGTTGCAGGGTGGACTGACTCTAACGTATGACCCCACTCCTGCCCTACAGAATGGGTGAGCTTGTGCTTCATCAGCCAGAGATATTGATATCAGTGTATTGATTTGGGCTCATTTGTGGAATGGTGTAGAATGATTTGTGGTCATTGGTACAGATGGAGCTCCTTTTTAAAGGGACTGTGAATGTATGCGTGTGTCTCCCCCTGCAGGTTCTACTCCTCTCCTTACTGCATCGCTCCCAACAGAATGATTACACAAACCTCCATCTCTCCGTACATGCATTCTCCGGTATCAACGTACCAGGTCAGAGCTGTCACTGTTTCACATGTCTCAATGTAGGACTGTAGTGTTAAGCACCGTAGTCTTACAGCTTACTCTGTATACTGCTGTATACACTCCCAACGATGGCCAAGCCTGAAACATTACACTTTTAATGGTGTTTAACAAATTTTAAGTTTAGTCAGTGAAATATCTAGTATGAAACATATAGAGAAAGTAGCTAAGTACGGGAAACTTCTTCAAATAGTGAAGTAAGTACCAATAAGCCTTTTTGGATTGACCCACAGAGGTGTGTATTCACCCTCCCGCTGTGCAGAAAGCCTCACATGCATGCCCCACACACCCTGAGTGAAGTTAAACTGTATAAACAAACAGTTACCGTGCGTGCCTGTTGGGCCATGTGTAGAGTTAGGTTATTTTGGAGCCGTGAATCTTTCTCCTGCATGGATGTTGGTTCTGACCCAATGTCACAGTTAGCTAAGCTCTGATCATGTGACCTGCTATGCTCCAATCAAAATAAACCTTGACATAGAGAACCTTTACATACCTGCATTTTATTTTAGCTAGCATGTGCCACACATATTTCCTTTAGTCAGTTTTACCTGTTTTAGCCTTAGTAGTATTTTTAATAGCTAAATGCTCAGGAAGTCACATTTATGAAGATGAATATACTTTTTAAGGAACCATGTTTCTTAAACACTCATATGATTCTCCTTATGTCTCATTTCTGGTTTGGTTTGGAGCTCTTATTAAAGCACATTTGTTAGATTCAGTCTTACACATTTCATCTTTCCACTTCAGTTTGAGATTCCATCGGTTTCTTGGGAAAGCTAGGAAAGGATTCAGATTGACAGATATGCTGCGGCATATTGTAAAGTCTGTCAGAGGAATCCTGGGCCTAGTTATAGTTGCTAATCTGTAACAGACTGACTGGGTGAACCCATCTGCTACAGCGCCACCCTGAGGCAGACCAGTGCTGCAGCTCTAGTTCATCAAAAATACCAAAAACTGAAGCTCACTGATCATGAAAATCCATGTTCCACAAAGACGTCCAGCTTAACAGTGACAGTGTAAGTTTATTGTCCGACAGAGGGGCAGGAAGTTCATTAGGATGTCCCAGACACTCCAGGAAGTGATCAGTTCAAGTACAGATCTTATTTTTTAGATGTATGAACATAAATCTACCTATCATTTGAGCAAAAAAAAATCAAACAAAAAAAATTACAAAAACAGAGAGAAATGAATTACTAACAGCTACCGGCCATAAACACAGGGTTAGCGGAGCCGTTTGGGGAAGTACACAGTGTACAGGTCAGATTTTATTTTTATTTATTCAAGGTAATATGCAAATACATGGTCACAAACACACCTCTATACTTTCCACATTTAACATTTTAACATGAAATGAAAAAAAAAATAAAAAAAAACTAAAAAAAAAAAAAAAAGTCCTACAAAATAGAAAACCAATAATAATAATAGATCATTCCACAATAACTTTATAATATAATTTATAAAATATTATAATATAAATCATTCAAGTAAAAAAAATTTTTTAAATAAAAATAATAAATAACAGGAATAATAAACTGAAAATACTAAAGTCTGAAAATACTCATACCTTGTACATCATCTGAAAAAAAACCAAATGGTCAGGCAAGGTCAGATTTTTTTATGTACCCTCCCCCCTCAGTTTGGTGACCCCTTTTTTTTAAACATTATAATGCGTTTTTTTAAGGGTATGATTATTATAAAAAAAATCCCTGTCAAACTTGCCAGCTAATGACTGCAGCTATAAGCCAGTCTCCGAGTGTCCATTGCTCTGATTTGTGCTGACAGTAGCCCTTTCCTTTACTGCAGGTACACAATCCATCCTGGATGCACCATCAGTCATACCTCATGCAGCCCACGGTAAGTCAATTATGACGGGACATTGATTAAACTGGCGTTCCTGCTGCACGCTTCATATCCGCCTCACTCTGTGACTAATCCGCAGGGCACGGTCCTAACGCCCACCATGGACCACACTCTGTCCATCCAGCCTGCAGCCATGATGGGGCCTCTCACCCAGCAGCTCAGCCACCTGTCCCTGGGCAGCACTGGCACGGTGAGCGTCCTCACAGAGGCACAAACACACACTGCACAACACCAGAGCCCACGGAGGGCTGCATGGTCATTATCACCTTCCACTTACAATCTTGGCCTCTGTTTCCAGTATATACCTGCGAACACAGCTATGCAAGGGACTTACATACCCCAGTACACCCAAGTGCCTCCTGCCAGCGTTTCAGTCGAGGTGAGCCAAATTAACGACGACTAAAAGTGTCGAGTGTTTTCAAAATGACTTTGGTCGCTGGGCAAATGTAACGCTCCTCTCATGAACCCGCAGGAAAACGCAGTCCAGCAGCAGCAGGTTGCCATAGAGACGCCCACAGAGCATACAGCGTACTCCTACCAGCACGGCAAGTGAAGAGGAGGTGAGCTACTCTGCTCCGTATCAGTGTCTTTGCAGGAGGCTGTGTTACGTTAGGCCACCCGGATGCCCACAGTGCCCTTATTAATACATAATTCATCCCAGAGTCACACTTTTGAATATGTGTATGAGCATATCACTGATGTATGATTCTGGATAGAACAATAAGCACACTAAACGTCTTCCAGTCAGATTCACACCTTTCTTCTTAGCTCAAATAATGTCAGTCAGCCGAGACATGATTGGTGTCAGTCAGCCTGTAGCTAACAAGCAGGCATGTTAGTGCAGGATGTGTCGTACTGTATTGAGCTGTCTTGTACTTGCAGCTTAGTTTAACTCCAGTTCCCTCAATAAGACCCCAAACATGCAGTGCAGTGAGCAGCACATTAAACCTTACTGTGCCTAGTTTCAGCCAGATCGACAAACTGAACACCTCCGATTTGAGATCTCATTAAAGCGCATGAGCTTGATTTTATCGTCCTGTCTGAAACTTGGCTAAGTGAAACTGGCACAGCAGCTTTACTTCAAGCCGCTCCTGAAAACTACCACTTTATACATACAGCACGACAGCAGGAGAGCAGGAGAGGACGAGGAGGAGGAGGGGCATGCAAATATAATCATGACTTTAAATGCAGAAATGCATCTGTTGGTAAATTAGTCTTTTGGATTTGTTGCAGTTAACTCCTTAGTGAAAACACTTCTGTGGTGCTGATTGTAATACGGTATAGACCAGTATTAAAGTGGGGACTTCTATACTGATTTAGATACAGCTCTACCCACATACCAGGCCACATCCTGGATCTGGTCAAGTTTTCACGTCAGATGGTTTCTGTATATTCCTTCAAGCCAGTGTAGAAGTGAAGAAACTGCACTGGCTCCGTCTGTCTGTCAATCTGTCTATCAGAGCAGATTTAAAAGTTCTGCTACTCGTCTGCAAAGCTCTTAAGCAGCAGCCTCTCATCATAGAACGTCTCTGTTTACGTTCCAACTCACGATCTCAGATCTGCAGATAAGGCCTTCTGTAAACACCTTCTGTAAATACAGAAAACATGGAGAGACTCAGTTCTGATGCTTCGAAACTGTGGAACTCAAATCCAGCTTCTATTAGACAGTAAAGCTCAGTGCTCACGTTTAGCAAACATCTGAACATCTCTTTAACTTAGTGTTTCGTTAACACTGTAAGTCTCTTAGATCATATGTCATTTCATTTCATATCATTTATATAAATAAACAGCTTCTGTGTGTTATATTCCAGTCGCTGATGTGTAAACCGTACACAGAAACAGGTTTATACACACATTACTTAGTAACACATTAAATCATATATGTATATATATATATATATATAATGTAATATAGAGTTTAGATTCTTAAAACAAAAAATTGTGACTGGTGTCTTGCACTTTAAACTTTAATGACTCGTCAAACCTTAAGACAATACAATTCTGCCATCTGCCATCAAGCGGGCAGCCAGGCAAGTTTACCTGCAGTGCTCACACGTGACATAAGGTGCCCATGGTTTGTCTTGATCCCCGACAGGCATGCTGTCGCTTTGTAGGGCCCGCACATCTTAGCAGATGCTTTACACAGTACTTTTTCACTCCTGTCTTGATCAGTTGGCCAGAGACATAGCAGGATGCGTCTGACGGATGCTGAAGCCTTTTGATGCCATCCAGGTTAAATGCAGCTCTGTATCCACCGTCCACTTGCCCAGCTGCAACATACACTGAAACGGCCGTTAAAACACACCTGGATTTCTCCTGCTATGTGTACTACTGGACAGTCCCAGAGAGTTCTAGAAAGTTCTAAACAGTTCTCTAAACTTCTCTAGAGTTCTCACAGTTCCAGAAGCTAGATACCGTCTTTTCAGCACTGAATGTATCACAGATGTTCTAGAAAATAGAACTTTATATGCAACGTTCATGGGGACCAAAAGGCACTTTCTGTACATTTTAGGCCTAAAGAACTGAGAAAACACACACGTTTCTGGGGAACAGGAAACAGATCAACATTTTTAGATGAGGCCAATCATTCTCTGAGTAGAGTTTTTGAGCCATTTGTGGTTTTTCACACACACAGGAATTTATCTCCTGCAAAATTCCCCAAAGATTTTTGTAGATTAGTAACATACTGTTATTGTTATGGAGCATACTGTATGGATGAAGGAGTAGAGGAAACTGGCAACCCAATCAAAGAATCAGAGTGAATTACATACAACTAGAACAGCGGAGTTCTTCCATCTGCATTATCAGTGTGTAGTGTAAATACATTCTTTACTGTTCTTATATACTGTACTGGAGTATGTTACTCCACGCATTCAGGAAACTAGTATCAGAAATATTCAGCCATCACTCCCTTCCCAAACTGCTCTGCTCCGCACTGATTACACACACTTTCTAAGAAACGGGTGGAAAGGTGTGTATTAGCATCAGACACCAAACATGTTTTGACTGATGTGATATGTGGGGTAAAACCGTGTGAGTTATTGCTCTAGTGGTCGAATTTCTCTCAAAATTCATTGAATATTTATAACCTTAAACGCACAATACACAAGTCTCCCTCTGCAGTCTGAATGTGTAGTCACAGCATCTCTCTCGTTTCCCAGCTAATCCCCACAGGACTCAGCGGACAGGAGCTTTAGCGCAGGACACCTGCCTGCAGCGTCTCCTCTTTCTGCTGCTCTGGACATCAAAGGAGCAGGCATTGCCGAAGAGGACCAAAGGATCCTGTCCCTTTGTCAATAAAAGGAAATAAGACATTTATTGTGCTGGAGACTCTTTCAAGAGTGGGAAGACCAAGCAATGGACAGCTTAACCTTTTTTGGCAGCAGTAAAAAAAAAAAAAAAAAAGGAAAAAAAAAAAAAAAGACACAATGAAGGAAGCTATGGACTACAAGAACTCTAAAAGCGGCAAACGCTCACACACAGACACAGCCAGTCTCACTCACACAAACACTTGAGAAATGTTATTTTTCTGCACGCAAAATCTGACTTTATTTTCTAGAGCCTGTTCTGGGCAGCCAGAGCGGAGCAAAGAGGTTTCAGCACCATGTCATTTTAGAAGCGTAGTATTTTTTTGAATCCTTTTCTTTTTCGGATATTTTGACTGCTTTTTAAATCGGTTGTAGAAGTAGTTGTTTTTGTACATAGAAAATGAAACGATGTTTTTTGCTAAATGGTTTTGCTGCGTTTTTTAATTGAATATCAGAGAAAGGTTTCAAATGAACTGAACTGCTAACGTGTGACTGTAGAGCGGTTGTGATTATTCTCTGCAAAAACAAACAAACAAAAAAAAATTGTTGGAAACGTCCGCGTCACCCGGCAGCGTGACTCGACCCGTAGTTGCTTGCTGTGATTAAGGTCAGATGCTCAGTTCATTAACAGCTGAACTGAGACCCCGGTTGTCCTTCGGCCCCCTGCTGTTCTGCCTCTGTCCCTACAATGCTGCTTCGTCTCAGAACTGAGGTCATTACTGTCTCGAGAGAATTTTATTTATTTAAAGTGAAAGAAAGTGTTCAGTGGATCATTGCCTTCTGCATACACTTTCCTAAAGTTTTAAAGCCATCTATTTTTAAGTTCCTTCCTTTTTTTTAACCAGTATTTTTCCATCACTACACTCCTCTGGTGATGAGGATATCGAGGGCTCCTATCTGCCAAGTTGCAAAATCCCAAACTAACCATCCACAACAGTCCATAGCTGCCTCACTGCTCATTCATGTTGATTACTCTGATTTATGAGTGCCTATGTTTTAGGATACGTGTCCTATTAGCAATATCAGTTTCTACCCAGTCTCTTGGATGATTGCTAAGAGGCTCCTTTGCGTCTCGTTAAGGCTTGGTTTAGAGTCCACTGTTAGTGAAGGGTTTTCCCTCAGAATCTTTCTAAGCTTAGGGAAAATGACGTTATCCCTCTAAACATCAGCAGTGCTCTCGAACACCCCTCAAAAGATCTGGAGCTTCTAATGTCTTTCTCAATAAAGCAGCTTTTATGTCAACTACTGCCTTTCGCCAGTGCTCGCGTCTTTTGGTGTCTGGTGTCCAGTCGCGATGTTCAAGTGCTGAACAACATTTGCGGTGCAATACTTGACTGTTTATGAGCCGCTTATGCCAATAATCATGAAGTGTTTAATAGAGGTGCACCATATAGTCCCCTCTGGTACTGAGGCCAGGGGCCAGTAGAACCAACTGTACACAAGTTCAGATGTAGGGCAGGTTATGACAGAAGTGTTTACTAAGTTCTGATTTAGGCATTACTACATCAAATCAGATTCCGTCCCCATTACAGATTTTGCATAAGCATTTTTACAGCTGCTTGTTAATGAATGATTCATCGCTGATACATCGTGGTTATGTACTACTACTGGTGCTGATACTGATATGGTATTTGTACTGGTGCAATGCTCAATGTTTTAGGACCTAAATGACACTGTATTGCCTTGTCAAGAACACCGCACAACAGTACTACATTGTTTTAATTCAGCTAAAATGCAAAAGTACAACTGTTATAGAATAGAAACTGTTGAGCAAAATAATATAACTCCTCGTATAAGTGCTTTTCATGCTTAACTACATCTCAGGTTTTTGTACAGGACGTGTTTGACCATGACAAAACCTCTCTAGAGGACATTGATAACTTGCGTTCTTAACAAGTTATACGTCCTGTTGTTTTGGGACTTATGTAGATGATGCTTCATAACAGTATTATAAACAGAACAAAGGCCATCACTGTTAGTTCAAGGCCCAGTACATCAATACAGTGTCATATACTTCATAAAACATCTCGTCATCCTGTGATTAACGGCATAAGATGTTTATAAACTCTTACGTGTTGCTTTCTGAACGTCATAAATTCCCTATGCGGACAGCCTTTATTAAATAAAGTTTTACCCCATTTCCTACCTGGAAATGTGCTGTTCAAACTCCAGCATGGTTTGTATTCTTTTTTAGACTTCTCTGGAAAAGCACAACTCCCTGACTATAAATCAGGACACGTCAAGCCAATACACACACAGCCTCAGGATTTTATTTCCAGGAAGACCAGATCTACATACAAAACCATAATAAAAGGTACAAAATGTGTATTAAATATGTCTTCAATTAAACTGAGACACTGTATGTACAATAACTGTAAATACAATGGAGAAAAAACTCTAGAATCAGAACTTGCTAAACTGAGTATACTTACATAGAGGTGAGTATCCTCGAGTGTCAGTATAAAACAGGAGGATGCTTTCCTGCTGGTTTGCATTGGGTTACACATGGGTTGACTTGGCCTACTTCAACCTTGCTTCAAGATATAGATAAAGCATGCTCGGTGCTTATCTAGATACTCTGACAGATGCATTTTCGCTGCTTAGCTTGTCTCCTCTTGCAAATAAAATTAACCGACATCAGCAAATGTTTCTTGGCTATCTGCGCAGAGCTTCCACTGAAAAACCATCCTATCATGGTATCGAACCACAGGTGTCTTATAAATCCACACTGAAGTCATAACTGCTGTACGGGAAAAAGCAATACCCCTTTTCAGAACCAAGGGACTGAACGCAGTCAGATCGCTCTGAAATAATACAAACTGACTGTCTCTCTGGTACACGTACTAGGAAATGTGCTGTAGGATACAAATATGTATTGAGATAAAAAATATACCACTCTTTTGCAATATCCTGGTTACGTAGTTTTCTTCTCTCAACCAATGGTTTACAAAAGCCCTGCGATTGTCAGCTTTAGCTGGATTACTGTTTGAGAGCAAACAGCTGTTGGTCCCATCCTGCCTTCATTTGCAAGTGCCAAAAACAACCATATTAAGACATACAGTTATGACTTCAGCTATGAGAAAACAACCAAACTGCTGAACAACTGCTGTAAAATAAGAGAAAGCTGATAATTTTACACATATATCATAGATGACTTGGCAGCAAACAAGCAACAACAAAAAAAAAAAAAAAAACAGTTGCGCAGAGACATTAATAACATCCACACGGAAGCTTAAATACCCAGTAAAGCAAAAGAAGGTCATGTTATTAAGGTTGTAGGGGCGGGGCACCACCACAGCAGGACAAAAACACAGAAGCTTCTTTTAGGGTCACTGCCATCCTTAAAAGCTTTAACCCAAGCTGTCAGTCCAGCAGCACGTACTTGGTATCAGCGAAACGGAGCACCAGCTAAGGAAGTCTTAAAAGGCAGCACTTCTTTGTCTGTTCCTAGGTGAAGTGCATCCTGCAGTACGTCAGAGTGCGGCACCCCGAGCTTTCCCAAGTCATCCCAAGGTTCATGACAACGCCTCCTATTACAGAAGTCTCCGATTCAAGATCTCCCATACCATTCGCCTCCTGAAATACGGCATGTGTTTCTGCAGGGATATTAGAAATAAAGTGGGGGAAAACAATAGACGCGTTATACGCATTACACCAACAAATATTTCAATTAGATTCAGAAGCCTTACTGAGCATGCTCACCTGTGTGAATGTAATTGGCTTGTCTTTGGTGATGTATTCAGCATATTTGCATGTGAACATTCCGCAGTCACTTCCATTCATTTGCTGAGGGATCTCCTACAGGAATAACATTCCACAACCACTTTTAAAAGACGGAATGGCCTAGCAGGTTGCTATACTGGAGATGCACGAATCACATATATCATCATTTACAACACCAGCAACAACAACTTTCAGCATTTTATCCTGATTGGCTGAAGCAAGACCCGGCTGCTCAGTGATACAGGTGAAAGACAGAGGTGCACCCTGAGCAGCGCTACTGGACATACTTGCTCAGCTTGTGGGCTGCAATGTCAGCTACAGGCTAGATGGATGAATGCGTCAGTGTGAGCGCTGTCAGAAAGTGCTTTTTGTTTGAGGTGCTGCTCATAGATATCGACCATCACTAATACAGATTCTGGGTTTAAGTAGCAGTATCAGTGCCAATACCAGTACAGTATCAGTGCTGGTGCAACACCAACTAAGACTTAGCAACTGTACCCTTTAGAGCTGAAGGACATATTACAGCAAGATGACCAATGACAAACTGATAATTTGATGATTTATTGTACTGCAGAAGTGCCACTGTTGCATAGCTTTCCTCTTGTACTGCATTTGTAACCCTACAGAAATCGATTTCATGTTTCTCTATAATACAGGTGAATTTAAGTCCCAATTTAGTTTGTTGGTTAAGTTTTGGCTTGCCGTTCCCACATTAATGCATCCCCACATTTTATTAGTTTTTTTAAACAAAACAAAGCTGTTAAATATGTCTACAGAACAAACTTGAATTTACAAAACCAGCTCACTCACATGGCGTTTTTTACTCTGAAGTGTCCAGTCTGAGGTATCCAAGTCTTGGCCTCTTTTGTCTTCACTTTCTTGTTTCAAATATTTTCTGTAGAAAAAAGGCAAATATTTCAGATGGTTCTCATTAAAGCACTGTAGGTGGATTTGCCTGCACAAACACAGCGGCAGCTTATCCCTTTATTACCAGGTTCATGTGCGTTAAAGCAGAGAAAAATCAACAAAATTGTAGCACCTCAGCCCTGACCAGATGTCAGTACACTTGGTCAGAGACAGAACTAATTTACAAGGCTTGGACACCTTATGGAAGACATAAAAGGCAAAAACAAAACTTGCAAAAAGAAAAACGATGTGATCTACTAGTTGCACCCCAGTTTCATCATCTCACTCTCAAGCAGCACTTACAACAAAATCCTGCACGCCTCATCATTGTTTCCTCCCATGGAATCAAAATATATGATGCTCTTCTTGCGAAAATCCACAACCTACCAGAGTAAGAAGATATGGGTGAGAAATCTGACCTTCACAATCAAGTCCTCCAATTTCAGTCCATTTAGTAGCCTAATCAGGAAATACGGTTTGAGCTGATCAAACTAATCAAATAGAAATCAGGTCAATGAATGTCAAAACGTACAGAGAGGCACCAGTGCACGTCCAGGTGGACGGGCACTAGAATGATGTCCACGGAGAAAACGTCCACTTTCTTGGTCCAGCGGCGCACGGCTGAGTAGCCAGAGCTGCGCAGCTTAGAGAAGAAGAAGGTATTGAAGGTGTACACAGAGGGCAGGTGTGGTGCTTTACTGCGTTCCACCAGCATGTTCATGTAGAAGTTTATGACCTGTAGATGAAGAGGATGGCAGCCCATTATCACAACTTTACCAAACTGGTTGTAAAACAAAACTTCTTTCTCTTTAAAAGGACACATTACAACGACCTAGATTCCTTTAGATTACTTTTGTAATTGTGTTAAAATCCTGAAAATGCAGCAGAAAGCATTGCACATATTCCACTCATCAAATTCTAGACACTGCAGAATAATACAGTAGTGCAAAGCTGAATTGTGTGCTGGAGTGTCCACACTAAACATTGCTGAGACATCGTTTGAGTAACAAATTTAGGTAAAGAAAAAGGGCAGTGTTGACATTTGTCACAGAGCTGCTGACACTAACCTCATCATTGAGCCAGTTCAGATGACTAAGAGTCTGCAGGTCCTTCCTGGTGATGGTGAGGCGGAATCCCTCACTGAGAATCTCATCCTGACTGCCCCCTCTCAGTGCTCTGTTTACCTCGTTTTCCATGGCCTACAACATGAGTCATTTGGGGAAATTTAAGACAAAACCTTTTTTTTGTACAGACTGTACTTCTGCAGATGACAAGAACCAGTACAGATGTCCCCTAAGAGAGAGGACATAATGATTTGGTATGTGTGCCATGTCTGCTGGACAGTATAAACAAACTCATTCATGATATAGATGAAAGCATGCAGACACCGTTACCTCAGTCAGCTCAGGAAATTCCCGCTCTTCTACAGCAGGCACTGGTTTCTCGATGATGGGCGCTACAGGAACCTCCTTTTCTAAAGGGACACGCACCTGCAGCTCCACACTGGTTAGACCAGCTTGGCCTTCACCAGACAGACGCTAGTTTTCCACGAAAAGGAAAAGAAGGTGAGTAACAGTACACACCCGGAAATTAATATTAAAATGAGAGAACGAAATAAGAGAATTTTAAGCTCACTTGGCGCAAGAGCTGAGATGTCAGAGCCTCTTGCTCCTCTATAAGCCGCCGTCTTTCCCGAGCACGGGAATCATAGAGGCTTGTCCTGTAAGCATGCGCACACACAATCACGATGCACAACACATTACACATAACACATTAATTTGTAATTTTAATATCACCCAAAGACCAGATACATAAGACAAAAACTGAATTTTTAATTAAAATAAATAAATAAATAAATAAAATAATAACACCACTTACAGTTCCTTGATCCAAAGTTCAGCTTGGAAACATGGCACGCTGTCAAAACAGGTAAAACCATGTTAGCATCATATAAAATATGTTGACCAGTTCTCAGGTGTTCGCTTTGACAAATTCCAGTCAACCATGTTCTTCAGCAACTTTTTGTTTCGGTATATACTGACTGGTTGCACACAGAGATGATGAAAGCAAAACAAAAAAAACTAAGTTCTCCATCCTACAACCATAAATGCTAAAACCATCCAAAAGGACAAGAGGTAAAGAGACCAGCTCCATTTTCTCCCTTACCTCGAGCTTTCCAGCCTCCTGCCTTGCTGTTCCTTTACAAAAATGACTGAGTCTCCATCATGAGCTGTAGATGAGAAAGCAAAAATAAAAAAAAGAAGAAAGCTAGAGTAAAAGTACAGTAATTATATATATATATATATATATATATATATATATATATATATATATATATATATATATATATATATATATATATACACACACACACACACACACATGTTCTATCCATAACAAACAACCAATTCTGTAAAGGTTTTGGAGTGCACACCTGATGACTGTGTATCCTGAGAAGAAGCATCCTGAGGGGTTGGTGGTGACAAAATGGACCGTATGGGAGCTGGTCTTCTTGAACCTGACTCACTGTCAGCATCAGAGGTCCATGGCTGTGGTTCAGGTCCATTTGAGACTGCTCCAGGGCTTGGCAGGGCGCTGGAGGTCTGGGGGCTGGGAGGCAGGCTGGATAAACCAAACGAAGACTCTTCTGCTCCTGAGCCTGTAGGGGAGGCACATCGCAGTAGTCGGCGGCTTGATGTAAGGAAACTGGAGCTGAAAGTTAAAAAAAAAAATGTAAAAATTAAAAATCTGTTTTAAATAGATAATAAGATTTTATTAATCTATTTTTGGTATGCTTCAGCCCCATACCAAAACACCATCATAAAGACTCACAAATCGCGATGTGATCTGAGGCCAGGGTGACAACTGTCATGGAAGAATGACGATTGGCCACCGGACACCACAGATAACAACTGCCTGTACACTTCTTTCTCCTCCTCACGTACTGACTGCAACAACCAGCAAAAGGGACAGAAAAAAGAAAAACACTGGTCAATACAAATAATACACATAGTGACACATGCAAACAGTTAATCATGAAAACTAAAAACAATCAGACCTCCTGTGCTGTACAACGAGGTCTGCCTCGCCAATGACGGCTGGAGGTGCCATGGGAAGGGCTCTGGACCACACGAATGGGAAAGGTCTTCTCATACATGCTGGTGTAAGACAGATTTCCTGTGCTTGGTCCAGGGGTAGAGATCCGGCTGAGAAAAAGGAAACCAATGAATTGTCTTACATACAAAGAAAAAAAAAACCAAACAAACAAACAATTGAACAGCACAACACGCTTTAGTGTATTACATTAGAACGGGAAGGTTAATGTAGACACACAAAACGAGAGCGGCTAAATAACATCATGCACACTATCAGAAGCCATCACAAAATTAGACACACCTTGGTGATCTGTGCGGTCTGAGGTACAGGGGACGACCAAGCCGAGGGGAGGGGCAAGGTTTAGAGGTGCAGAGAGAGGGGACGTTGACTGAATGGCCATTAGTTTTGTGTGTTTCATGGTGTGACTGGCCTGTACAGACTTGCCGTCTGCTGACCTTCGATATAGTCACCGACTGCTCAGTCCTTAAAGAGTCTGCATGAAAAAAGAAAGCAGCTAACACATTAACTAATATGTGAGGTAACTAGTATATTAAAAGATAAACATGTTAATCAACAAATGTGAAATGCAGAAGAATGCAGGTTATTTATAAAAGTGGGAATTGTTTGTTGATTTCTAAGTAAAAATACATCAAGACATCCTCTACAGAGAACACACATATGTAATGTGCACAGTTTAACATAAAAGAAAAAACCAAACCATAAAATACAAAATCGTGCCGTTATTTTTGCTTTAGTGGTGAATGAATGGAACAGCCTTGTTTAATCCACTATATCCAGCTCACTGTGTTGCACATGGTTGATCTACTGTACTACTGTTGAACAATGCACTTATTTTGTGGGCATGTGGTGTGAAGATGTGATTTGATGATACATTTACAAACACTAAATGTAGTTCTATAAATGTGTTTATTTTTCTTATGAAATTAATTGTTCGTTTCAGGAGACAATGTTTAGTACAAGAAAGTACTTATCTGATTACTTGACTACTCAATGGGATAATCGTAAATTAGTACTTTACCAAATCATAGATAGCTGCAGTTGCATTTTGCACAGTTCACATTTTATTGTCTCTGCTCCCCCTATTTGATCTGGGGTGCCTAAACTTTTGCATATGACATGTTTGTCCTGTTACCTGACTTAATTATGGTCTTCCACTCGACAGCAGTAGGAGGAGCCAAAAATGTGTCCTCAAGTGTTTCAGGTGTTTTTTCAGTAAACTAAAAGCAAAACACACATATGTGAGGCCCAAGATGAACAGATGAACACAGTGCTCCAAGTACATACTAGACAGATTGATCTGTGCAATAGACATTTCAAACAAAAATATACAGCAACACCTGTAGATAGGCTGGAGATGTCTGGACACACAAATCTGATCTCAACACATGTAAAGGACAGTGAAGAGAGGTCTGAAAAGATTTGATTTGAAAAACACATTGTATTTACCTGCAGTCTGAACAGCCTGAATATACTCCACAAGCTATAAATATTAGCACGTCACAAAAGCACTACTATATGTGGGCATTCTACAGTAAATCTGATGACGATGTATAATTGGAAACCATTGTTTCAGTTTTGGCCAAACTGATCATATTCACAGGGACCATACAATTTTATGTTTTGATATGTTCATTTGATATGTTGACATTTTTGATCCTCAGTTGGAGACCCTTTTAAGTCGACTGAAAAAAAGTGACCTTTTTTTCTTCGTACAACAGACTAAAGCTTACTAAAATGCACAAGAACTTTAAGAATGACATTTTAATAATTATTAAAAGGGGAATAAGAAATATATATTTAAAGTTCTTGTTGGGCTATGACGCATGCTTGCTAAAAAATTTAATGCACGTGACAACGTGCGCTGGCGGTTCACCGCCAAGAAAGCTAAAGCTGTGAAGCTGAGAAAGACCGGTGGAATGATGTCTCAGAAAAAGTCTGGAGGAGATTTCGAAGAAGACAACCCGAACAAATTATGCCTAATTCTGCTCCTCATTCAGTCAGACATCGAACACTGCTTCAAACGAGTGAGCTGACTTTTTAGACATAACGGCTGTTTGCGGTGAAGGAAAAATAGGCCAAAGACGTTGTTTTTCTGATAATTCCATTATTTTAGAACCTAAAATACAGATATTTATATTTATTCGTCTACAGCTAAGATTATTTTTATTTAAAGATAAGTACAGTCACTGAACACGCCTGCCGATAAATGAGAAAAAATTATTAATTTAGAGCGGGTAATACCCTATAAATAATTTAAATATTGACTAATTTGGTTTTATTTAGCAGTTCATTATTTATGAGAGATCAAAGACAAAAGGTCACCCTACTGAAGAAGCTGTTAATAGTGAAATTAAAAAGACTTTAAGCTATAAGCGCTAGTGTTTAGCATAAGTACGTGCTGCTGCTGCCCGGCGCTATATTCTGTAATTACATAAGGCTCCACTTCAGATCGAATATCATACGCCACGTCTCTTTTAGTTCAAAAATACGTTTCTGTGACTCTGCTGACTTTCGAAACGAGAAGGCAAATCTGAAACTTATGCAAATTGTTTTACTGATTACTAGATAATGTATATACAGAAGAAAAAAAACAATCTTCGGCCAGGACGGGCTAATCTGATTCGACTGATAAAATTCGGGTTGGTACAGCCCTATTAAACCTTTAGTTAATGTTTCAAATCGTAAGTCCTTTAGACCTGAAATACCTTGCTTTCGGTCCATGCAGAACCTGACGGATTGGCTGCAGGTAAGAGTGCCTGTTGTGTCTGAGGTGGGTCAGGGGAGGCAGGCAGCATGTTCCGCAATGTTGGACTAACGCTGTTGCACACCCACGATGCAACACTCGAGCCATGGGTCTTCACACCCTCGGCTGCATTCTTCATTGTGTCCACAAAATCTCCTAAAGAACATAAACGTCAGGGTGCCTGTTTCATGCACTGAAATGTTGCCAGCATTACATATCCAAGACAAATAATATCAAAGTGACTTACCCATTCTAAATTTTTTCACAGCTCTGTCTTCTTCAATGCCATCCATATCCTCCAAACTGTAAAAAAAAAAATCTGCCTGAGGGATTTTTTTTTTACAGTGGTTGTAATATGGTTGTGTATCAGCAAGAACCTGGTGATTCGATACATATCTTTACAGAGAGGTTACGATTCAAGACCTTGTGATATGTACAGCTATAGGGCAAGCAAGATGATATTTTGGGGTTAATCTATTTTACGAAAAATGTCATTAAAAAAAGCACAACATGTACAGCTTTGCAAATGCTAAGGTTAGCAGTATGGCCTTATGCTACCGGTTTACACTGGGACCTGAAGAAACGAATAACGGACATCACTTTCATTAATTGAACATTATAACTGCACATTACAAATCAATAATATTCTTATTTATCTTGAATTACATACAATCCATATTCGGGACACTTTTCTCACTTTCTGTTCTCTT
The DNA here is from genome assembly GCA_024036415.1 of Prochilodus magdalenae. Classification (NCBI taxonomy): domain Eukaryota; kingdom Metazoa; phylum Chordata; class Actinopteri; order Characiformes; family Prochilodontidae; genus Prochilodus; species Prochilodus magdalenae. The sequence goes on along the minus strand of JAMWET010006816.1, from coordinate 234,713 downwards.
GATATTGCACTTCCTATTTATCTTGGTAATAGTACCACATAACATCCCATCCTCATACCTAGTCCTTGTGGAGTACTTCTTGTACTCCACTTCTATAAACCTTAACTTAATCTAGCTCTACATCCTGACCGCAGCACTCACAACTTTAATATAACTATAGGTCTCTGGACAACATAGTTTACAGCTATGTAAGGTATGGTATGTTAGTGTGTGATAGGAATGTGTTTTGAAATGTTGTCACTCAGATATAGATTAAAACACTGCTATTTAATGACCGGAGTCTAAACACAAAATGAACCTGCCCCTAATCTGTCCATGTACACTATTGATTATGAATAATCGATACTGTGTTTAAGAACTGATCCAGCATTACAAAACATTTACTTTCACAGCCATACAATGTACGATCTAATACAAATAATGAACATACAGGTGAGCTTGTATACATAAAGCTCATACTGGCAGAATAGTGTTGGATCGAAAAGCAAATGATCAGAATACGTTTTAATTAACACATTTTACGTTTGAACATCATAAGAGGCATCATATATGCGTGTGATGTGACACGTGAAATAGCTTTTTCTGATGTAGCTTGTAGAGACACGAAATACTTCAGACGTCTGGTTCCCATCACCTCTGTTAAGAATCCTGGTTTCTCTAGACCAGAGCATTTTATACCACACCATTCCGAACTAAACTTTGTTTACATCTTAACAGGTAAGCTACGCTGAATTTTGGCACGTCTGTGGATATCCCCTTTCAGTGATCTACCCATGTTTGCCGCGCAGTTCACGCGACTCCTATTATCAGGCTCTCAGTCACCGGCTCGCGCTTTACTCTCAGGCTTTAAACTCACTAGCTTTCTTACAGATCTATATAACTATCTCACTCCTGAATGTTAAAGTCGCTATAAACGCGCTATGAACTCACCAGGCTATGGGTCTTTTTCTCTGCGAAGAGCCGTCCTGCTGAACTCTGCCGGTACCGAGTTGCTCCCCGTCCGGCGGTATTCCGTTGCGAAGGTTTGCTATTCCAGTTCCAAGCCATTGGTAGAGTTTATTGAACATTTTAGCTAATGGAAATTTAAACCCAAGCACCGCAGCTCGAACTACTTTATGGTGGTTCTTCTAAATTCGCCTGCCAGTGCAGTCCCACGCTCAGCTCGCTCTCATTCACATGCTAGCAGCTAGCTCGAGTCTCCACAGTCGAGTGGCCCCGCTGGCTGAAGCTTTGTTAGCCGGTTAGCGGGAGCAGCATTTTAGGTTAATTAATGTTTCCCGTAACCCGGTTAGCTAAGCCAGACTGAGCCCCCGTTAGCTACCACGCTAACTTAGCCAGCTAGCTAGCACGCGATGCTAGCAGCGGCTAGAAGTGGTAACGAGCTCAGTCTCAACGGCCGTTAACCAGAACGAGGCTTCCGCGCGCGCCGGTACCAGCGGTTATTTTTTAAACCGGAGCTCAGAGTCCAGGCTGCCGTTAATAAAAGTTTGAGGGGGGAAAACAGAGTACGTGAAACTTGCTTTCTCGACAACCTTCTCCCGCTTCTTCCTCATTTAAAACCGCGACATGGCCGATGCTCGCGTCCCTCCATGAAGCGCGCTGATTGGCTGCGCGACGATGACACGCGGAGACCGCGTGCAGTGTTCTGGAAGGCGAGTGGAGGATCGAGCCCGAACAGCACCGGAGCGGAGAGCAGTTCGATTCAGTTTTGCTGATTCGAATAGTCTTGTGAACGGTCCTGTTCAATGAATCGAATGACTCACTGATTCGCGAGATTTTGCTTCACTAAATATATTAGCAGGTCTGACAAGCATAGATATTTAGACCAAATCAAAAACAGCAGCTAACCTGAACTTAAACCATTTGGATGCATCCTACATCTCATTCATACCCTACACTGGGATTCGGTTCAGTGAGTGAGTCCAAAGGGATATGTTATACTGTAGATACTATTTTGTGATATGTTTATTCAATATTTATTAAATTGCTGAAGATTATTCGAATTTTGTCAGTCTTCAGCCTGTACCGGGAAAATTTTAACGAGTGGGTGCAATAAAATAAACTTGATTTATTTGTGAATCGGTTCAACAGAACATTGGTTCACGAGTCAGACCGTTGTTTTAAATGCGCTTTAAATGGCTGCGTTCGAATATTTACACGAACCTCCCTTTCCTGTCTTCTGGGCTTGATTTGGCCTGATCTGTAAACCATGGCCTTACTAAAGATATCAGGACAGCTGACTAGCATGTGGTTCCGTATGGCTAACAGATCAGGCAAAATCAAAACGAAGCCGACAGGACAGGAAGTTTTACTCACGGATTCGGACACACTAGTGTTTACTAACTGTGAAAGACGGGAGTCAGTTCAGGGCCGCGTCCAAAATTAGTATTGTTTATACGGTTGTTCTAATTTGAATGTTTGATTTGAGTTTTTGGTTATAAAGTGTTTTTTTATGTCATCATTTCACAGTGTTCTTGTGTTATATCCTTTCCATGAAATATCCCATTCTGAGTCATCTATGAGTGGATTGTGACATTATACACTCAACATTCTTTTTCTACTGATGCTCACCGATACCAGATTTTCCTTTTTAAATGTTTTTCTGTTTTAATGTCATTAATGCTGATGATGCTTTTTGGTAACGGTCGACGTGTTTGGATAGAACATTCTAGACAGAGGACTAATTTATTGTTAAACATTTTGCTAAATAATCATAAATATAAGTTGTGAAATTATGACCATATAGTACCAGGAAATAATACTGCGTGTATTGGGAATTACCACTCAGTAAAGTCTTCTGGGTTTGTAATACACAAGAGTAGGGATGGATGGATTGATACCTAAATATCAATACCTCCGATCCTGGCATACATACATTGATATTATTAGTTTATTTATTTTTAGGACTGTATTCTAGATCTTGAACAAATTGCTCCTGTAAATGATGATGCAGTATATGAACTTCTTTTCCTTTCACCGTCTACCTCAGTAACTATTCAAATATTCAAAAATCGAATCGGTGCACATTTAGTTACTGAATTTTCAGCTGACACAAAATACCAGTTGAAGTGAACACAGAATTTGAACATTATTGAACACTGATTTGAATTTTGTGATGTTATTGAAAACGTACCAAACCAAGAATTCTGATTTCTGAATGTTTATTTAATAGCCACAGTGATAGTAAATAATAGTTAAATGTCTGACTGTTATTAGCAAAGCTATTTGTCATTGTTGAAAATCACATACTTTAAAGTAAGAGATATTAGCCTTGGTCTTACTTGGTATTGGATTGAAAGGAAAATCAATGGTATCTCCCATACATTAGAGGGCGCTCCTGAGGCAGTTAGAAACCACTGGGTTAATATGGGACATTTGAGCAAAATTATAGTTTGCACTAATTTCCTAAATACAGAACAGCACAAAATATTTCAACACTGCCGTTATGTTTTTAAACACCTTTGCTTTATACCAGTTTATACCGATGCCTCATATTCTTTCATGGTGTCAGTAAACTGAACCATTTCACTTGGCCAGTGAGCTGACCAGCCATGAACTTATTTATTATCATCATCATAACAGGACGCAAATCAAGCACTGACCCCATGTTTACTGGATGCACAGCTGCATGAGAAAGTTTCTGAACTCCTGGAACAACCTTAACCTCTGCATGCAAAGCTCCTAAAATACTGCATAATATTAAAAATAATCTTTATATCATGATAATAGACAGTAAGGTACAAATATGCAAAAAAGTACAGTAAGTAATTACATTTATGTCCTTGTCCACTAGTGGTTGTGATGGATGCCATACATACAGGTATGGGTGCTGGCCAAGAATGGACTAGCGCCTCCCTACCTTATGGCAAGGGCCCTTCGAGCTTCAAGTACAACTCGTCTCGAACCGCCATCCCTGAGGACTCATGGAAGACAAGCGTCCAGACTCTTCTCTGTCCTGGCTCCCAGATGGTGGAATGAACTCCCTCTGGGCGTCAGAACAGCGGAGTCTCTCGCGGTCTTCAAACGCAGACTGAAGACTTATCGTAATGTTGTCTGATTAGTAGAGGTGTTCATGTATTGTATTGACATATAGTTATCAATGTGTATTGTGTTGCACTTATAATGACCTTTTCTTCTCTATAGGTATGAGCACTGGGCTGGGGTTGCCAGGTAACACTCTATTTGCTCTATATATCTGTCTATTGATCTCTCTAGGTACCAGCACTGGCCCTTGTTCGGGCAGTGTCTGAGCTCATGGTGAGTTCTAGGCTCTAAACTTCCAATGGAACACTAAGCACGGTTGTAAGTCGCTCTGGATAAGAGCGTCTGCTAAATACCTTAAATGTAAATGTAAATGTTATGCTATTGAAAAGTACCAGCAGAATTTTGTGACAGATAATCAATGGGCAGAAGTTCCGACTATTCAAGATGTTCACCCAAATTAAGAATTGCACAGAATGAGTCCTTTTGAAAATCCAGGGCAGAGAAATAAAAAGGCGTGTTGTCGATTTTGTTCATTTTGTGACGCAGTTAAAGAAACTGTATCTCGTTTATTTCCGAATTGTCCTTGCACTGTTCTTTTATGGAATTTTAAAAAGATTATTTATTTGCCAAAATACCTCAATCATTAAATAATTTTTCCTTATTTTTTTAATTGTTCTCTTTGGGCTTTACACTATCTGTAAAGGAAAAGGCAAAAGTATTTTCTGACCCAGAGTAATACAGTTATCCAAATATTAAATATAGAAAAGTTTAATAGAGCAAGTGGTCCCTTTTTTGGTTTGAACATGAGGTTTAACAGTATCTATGCTGTATTGTTGCTTCTACCAAAAATAGTTTGTTTTTCCAAGTACTTGATTTACTTGTTCTCCTTTAAGCGTGTTGATATCGCATTACTCGTAAGTTCGAAAAAGTACTTTGAAAAGTGTTTTTAAAGTCTTCACCATCTCTCCTTGGTAAAAATCAAATCAAAACAAACAAAATGCTGTTTAACTGTATTGTAGACTTTAACAACTACAGCTTATAGGTTTTGCATTGGCATACTCATTATTATAACAACGTTTTGCGTTATAGATTGGTAGGTTATATATAAACTATTCATTTGACACATACACAAATCATAGAAAACCAGCAAGATGTGTTTTGGTTTATAAGGCAGTTAATACTTATGGAAAAAATAATTATACGAGTTGGGGATTATTTATTTATGAAAGGAAACAGGTTTATACATTGGACATTTACAATCATTCTTTCTGGTGGGACACAAATTCATCTGTTAACTATTAATTGCTATATAACACACATTATACAACATAAGATTATCCTTTACATCATCTCTTCCTTCCATACACTCAACATCTGAACACCTGTAGTCGTATTAGCATGAAGACACAGTGATAAGAAAGGTTAGTGATGTTAAAACAAGTTAAGGGAATGAGGAGCGTGCTTCTTGCTCCAAGGTTTATAGCATATCGTCGCTGTCCAATGAAAAACATGTATCTCCACTTTTGTCCATTTTTACTTTTATGCATCATTTGAACACACCAGCTGCCGTTTACATTGCGTGAGAATCTCATGATGAATGGACCAAGAGAAATGGCTCAAAACTGTTTGGAAAGATGTCTGGTTCCATTGACTTCCATTAAAGGTTAATGAGGTTTTTGGTCTCTCCTGTAAAGTTGCCATTTTGGAGATATTTGTTTTTCTTTGGACAGCGACGATATAGTCTGTAGTGTAATGTTCACAATGTTTACAGTGTTCACAGTAGAGACGAGCTTATATGTATGGAACATTTTTACACAGTGGCATTTTAAAGTGTACACTACACACACAAGTTTACACTAACACACACAAAAAAAAAAACACATACACACATCAGGAAGGCATTTGAAAAGTGCTGTATGGTAACAGATTAAGAGCAGTGCAGAATAAAGACCCAAAAACTGGACTTCATGGCTACATTCAGAGCTTATCTGACCTCATCTGAGTTAGTTCCAGCAGTTGAGAGTTAGTTCCCACCTTACTGATCAGAGAGGCAGATTGGATTCAGCAAAGTGTTTTGTTTCAAGGCCATTCAGAGATTTATGTTCAATTAGAGGCACTTCACAGTCTCTTCTGGTAGGCAGTAAAGTGACGTGAGGACTGGAATGATGGGCTTGGATCTTGTATGTTCTTGTAAGCATTATAGCAGCTGCATTCAGAATAAGCTGTGTCTGTATGGTTATGGTCTTAGCAAGGCCAGTAAAAAGGTCTCTAATGGCTTGGCAGGTGTGGACTGATTCTCGATGCATTTGATGGTTTCCCAGTAAAATCTAAAAGTGTCCTACTAATGGTCCTTAATGGTAACTATTAAGCCACTTCTCATTAGATGCAATGTACAGCGCATACATGGATTCTTCTAGCCAATAACCAGTGTTTTTTGATATCCTCAAATTTGCCATGATGCAATTTGGTTTGATGTCTGAAGTCAGTACGTGTTGCACTAAACAGAGCTGCCTATCCAGCTAGCAGTGGGAACTGAGTTTGACGAGAGCCTAAGAACCATTTTCCCTTTCTATTTGAATGCCGTTTCTGAGTTATTCAGTAAACAAGAGTTATGAACGAGAACTATGGTTCTTCTAAGTACCCGGGTAGTGCTATATGGAACATCAGTAAGTCCAGATGCAACAAGTTCTTTGCTGTTAGGGTTAGCCCCATTTGTTCTATGGAGTGAGCGGTCTTGCCTGAGAGAAGAACTGAACCCTGCATCCCTGTCTTCTGGTTGGAGGGCAGTGGGCTTACTCCCACCTCTATACCATGCGTTGACAGAGCAGGAACAATATCAGTATCAATAAAAATATTTTGTAAAAGAAACTGAAGGCACATTGAATTAACTTCATTTAACAACATATATTTTTAGCACCAACTCTTGCTTTGTTCTGACATCAAAATAAAAGCCAGAACATAAATTAATACGAAATAATTTAGGAATAAATTTATTTTCACTGTTGAAATGGTAAGACTAACGCAGCATGTTTAGCTTTAACGCTATACAAGAAAACATCCACTGTCTATTCGAGTGTAGTTATACACAGCATATTTGCAAGCTTCTAGGCATGGTGGTTTTAGCATGATGTTAGCACAAACTACTTCCATTACAGAGGGAGTATAGCCGGCATAGCAAAATTGGCAGTTAGTGTTTTCGAGTGGCCCAAGATGTTGCTGGTCCTCCCCTTCCAACTTGAAAGCACTGTGTGGAAGCCCATAAAAAAATCTGATAATATGATTATAAATGTAATTCATATCAAGTATATCCTTGAATCTGCAGCTATTCTTTTGATAATGAATATAATGTGTGGTTTTCTATTTTTAGTTATTCTTGGGGTACATCCCATCACAGAAATTAAGACTGGGCCATGCTGGAGTGAACAGAACTGCTCAGACTGTCAAATGGACATGAAGTTATAAAGAGCAAGGTCTGAGCTCATGTGGAAAGTTGCCGGAAGGTTTAAGGTTACGCTGGGTCACTCCTTTTGCACAGGTAAAAAAAAAAAGACAAGATGTACACTATGTCCAGGTAGATGTTGAGGACAGCAAGGATGTATTCCTCTGGGCTAATGATGCTGTGCCTTTTCCCCGTCAGCTGCTGCATTTCGTAGACCAGAAACTTGGAAGGAAACAACATAGCCATCAGCACTACTTAAAAGTGACCATATACTTTATGGAACTTAAAAAAAAAAAAAAAGAGATAACAAATTTAGATATAGGTATAAATATACATACATATATATATATATATATCCTTGCCACTTTATTAGAAACATTGAGAGTTACAAGTGAACAGCTACAGAGTCCTCTGTTGTTCATCTGTTTACAGTTTGTGTTAGCACGCTGTTTGTAGCAGTGGATAGAAGAAGGCACACACCATAGACATGAATGATCGGTGAGACCAACAGATTGTCCAACAAACATAGAATAACCTAACAGCCACAACTGTGGACATTCAGAGAGCAGTTATGTCCTCCTATCCTATTAATGGCAGCACCATAGGCAGACGGCTATGGAATCGCTGGAATACATGCACACAGACCGTTACAATGACTGCCCTTAACACCACGTCAACGTCACCAAAGACTGCAATGGTGTACGGCTAGACTGTCATGGAGTGACTCAGAATGGCACCAGGTCATCATCCAACGAGTCCCACTATTTGCTGCCCGAGGGCCCAAAGATCATGAGCATCCAAATACTGACCCCTGGCCTTGTTCCTTGAACACAGGACTTTCTCCAGATTCTCTGATGATATTATGTCCTGTAGATGGTGGGACTCCCAATTTACATTGATGAAAATTTTTCTGAAACTGTTTCACAAATTCTAGACATTGTTTGTTGCAGACTGATGAACCTCTGCCCATCTATGCTTCCAAGAGACTCTGCCTCTTCAAAATGCTCTGCCTCGCTTTTTTTACCCTGCCATGTGATTTAGTTGCAAATTGCTCCTCCAGCTTTTTTAAAATTTGTGCTACTTACTTTTCCAGACTTTTGTCTCCTTTGTCCCAGCTTACTGAAATGTGTTGCTGCCATCAAGTTTTAAATGACTTATGAACTGGTAAATGATTTATGAAAGGGTAAAACGTCTCTCTTTCAACAGCTGATATGTGTACTAAGTTCCACTATGGAAAAATATGGGTCTATGAGGCTTGCAAATCTGTGTATTCCAACCTTGGATTTGGGGATTTGGGGAGCATTCTCAGGAGCTGCACAACACCCTGCATCCACAAAGCCACCAGCCATCTGGCATAAGGTACCAGAGCATCCGTGCCATCGCTTCCAGACTCTGCAACAGCTTTGTTCCTCAAGCAATCAGGTTTTTAAACTCACAAGGACTGATCTGAACCCCCACTCACATACATACTCCACACACACACACAAACACACACCTCTTTTGAGGCTGTACTTGCTCTAGCTGGAGCATTGCTGCCAACACTGTGTTTACACTGTTTATTCTACCCCAGTATCTGCTGTGTGTATGTATGTTATCACTCACAGATCACAGCATGCTAAATCTCTCTGCACCTTATTCTACTACCTCGTGGCCTGAACATGAGTGCTGTGTTGGTGCTGCACTGTCCTGTCTGTTTACTTGTGAGTCTGTTTCATTTATCGTATTTACTGCATTGTAAATTTCCAGTTAGATTTTTAGTTTGCACCTTTATGTCTGCACGGTTGCACCTTGTTCCATGGTGCACTTGTACATGAATGGAATGACGATATGGATGGGACCGTCACAGCATTAAATAAGCCATCACTACATTTCATGCTAGAGCCTTACCAAACTGTACAGCAGCGCTCCCAGCCCTGCAAACAAGGTTGAGACCCAAGACCCCTGCAAGCCAGGTCAAACACAGTTAAGATGCAGCCTGAAATAACAAACAACATTTTCATGATGTTCTTTAATAAAAAAGGCAGATATTTACCCCTGTAAAAAGCACTATCACGCATAATCCACAGAAGCATACGGCAATGCCAGAAATGATGAACACACCCCAGGATGAGGTCAGGTCAATCTGTCAAAGACAATACTGACTGTTAAGGATAATGTATGTCAGGTTAGTATAATTCACATGCAAATCACTACTCTTAAAGGGCCAGGACACCCTGTGTGACTGGACCAGCCTCTCTCAGTGATCTTTTTTAATTATGGGACAGTAGTGCCCATCATTACCAGAAATTAATAGGTTGTAAGTGTCCATTGTGGATTATTGAGTATACTCAACTTTGACATTTGTAATTGTACTATAAACTACACACTCAAAAACTAGTTGGTAGTAGAATTAGGTACGCAACTAAGTCATAATTAGCAGCTAATGCTAGCACCAATTAGCTTGTCATTGTTAAACTAGCATAGAACACTTGGTAATTCTTCCTATGAATCCTGTATTTATAAGGCCATCTATATGCCTTTATAAGGCATTATATGGCATCCATGATACCTTATAACACTAGTTGTAGGTTTCATAATACACCATAAAATCTGTTCACAGGAATATTGCAAGCATAAATATTGTACTGGGTCAACTATGGCTTTAAACAAGCTTTGCTCATTGAAGTCTTAAAACTGTAAACAACATATGAATTTGACAGAGCAACATATTCACATTGTATGTCCTATATTATCAGTAGACAATATCATTTCACTTAGCGCAAAGTGAGCTGACCATTTATAATGAGGTAAAATGTGCTGCAATGAAATTTGTTAAACATTTAAAAAACATATTTCACTTAAAGCCTGTAAGGATTTAAAATCTCTAACAAAACGTGTATATATAGGTGATATTTAGTGTGAAATTGGTACTTTTGGCTCACGTCCCTGCAGTGTGCATTGATATGTTAAAGCTATGTTTCTGTTAGCGGCTAATGCTAGTGCCAATTTAGCTCTTAGTGTTAGCCTAGCCTGTGTTTTCCATCAAACAGCCAAACCACAGCAAACTCACCTGAAGAAACCCAATTTAAATTTACCCGAATGGAGCACATTTTACTGAAGCTGTGAATTTAAACTGGGTTTCTCCAGGTGAGTTTGCCGTGGTTGGACTGTTGGATGGAAAACAGCCAGACAGGCTGGTGCTTGGTGTTGTTTGTGACTTTGAATAGGCACCGGCGGGCTGCACCGTCTGACCTTGGTTGTATCTCAACTGGCCCTGTCTGTGTCAGGGAAAGGTTTGTATTTCTTTTTTGTAAAGCAGCCCGCTTCTCTCTCTCACACATCTGCACATATGTGGCTGATGTAAATGTGATGTGCTGGCTTTTCCTTCATGTTCTGTCACCAGCAGGGCTTAATTGCCCCTTTAACTAAACCATCATTGTGCTTTCCTTTGGACTTTGGATTGGATTGGGTACATAAGATCCAGGTTTATAGAGCAGCAGTGAACTGCAGAGGTTCCGGCAGTTTACATCAGCTACATTCACTCATTCCAATTGTCATGTTGCACGTTGCGTGTTTGCGCTCTGTTCTTATGACTGTTGTGTTTTGTCCGAAGGAAAGCTGGTGGGTTGAAACATTTTGAATAGAGCAGTAATTTATAAAGTCATTATCACACTGGGCAGAAGTGCAGCTGCTTTTTCCACATTGGACTTAGACGGCAAATACCTGCTGCCTTCCTCAAAATTACAGCCCATCATGACTGATTGCAGTCTGTAAACAGGATTTTAAAAGGTTGATTTAAGTTGATATAATGTTTTTCTTTCTCAGTGCAGCTGTTCTCAAAGAACATGAATATCTCCCTCAGTGTTTCGGCCCACCTTGGTGGTGGAGACTACACCCGCAACCCAAAATAGTTAGGAACATAATTTATACAACTTTAATTATTTTTTGTACATTGTCATTAATAATAACAATGATGTGTTTACACAGTTGAGACTGTCTAGACTGGATATAGGGTAAGTGTAAAATTTTGTATATATGCTTCATAACCAACCCTAACGCTGATGGCGTAACTTTATTAATTATTAATTAATTATCCACTTTGTGTGGATTATGGATAAATTGGTCTAAATACAAGTGTTTCGACAAGAACCCGTATGTGTTAAAGTTTTTTTTGGTTTTTACTCATGGGCCAGGTATAGGTCACCTAGATTGTTTGGGTTCTAATGAGGATCTCAGATCTTATACTCACTTTGGTCTGGAAGCTGAAGATAGTGATGGCAAGACAGACTAAAGCTGTAATACCCAGACAGGCCATCACAGACATGGTGTCGAAGAAACTGTAGAAGAAAGAGAGGCTGTGGGCGCACAAAGACAAATACCCTTCTTCTGGAAACACACAGCCAAATCACATTATTATTCGACGGCGGCAGCGGGTAGCTTATGAAAGAAGTCTCTGGGCCCACTTAACCACGTGAACTTCAAACGATTTGGGTATGAATCCATCCTTGCAGGTCCTTGATTGTCGTCTTTACGGCAGATGGGATCTTCCAATAAGACGATAAAACACTGTCACACAGCTAGAAATGTCCGACTGCTCTTTGGCTGCAAGAGCATGGCTAAGACTTACTTAAGACTTACTACCCTGGCCACTGACCTTCCAATTGAGGATCTGTGGGACCATCTCGATTGTCGTGTTCGTTCTATGGATCCTCCCCAACACACCCCTCAGCAGCTGGGGGATGCACTGTAGTTAGCATAGCTCCACACAACTGTGACAATCTACCAGGACCTTATGGAGTCACCTGCAGCCCGCCAAGCTACTGTCTGTGCTGCACAAGGTGATTAATCTGGATATTAGCTCGTGGTCATAATAATGTGATACGACTGTGTTTTTAATGCAATCGTTTATATTGGAGCCTCATAATTAATTTGCATAAAGTTGAGAAAATCACTACACGAATTGTGGTTTGCTACTAATTTGTGGTTACTAATCACGTACTCCCACAGGAAACGACTGGTCGCATGCTGCTGTGCTGCTTGCTAATGTGAACTTAGCAAGTAACTATGAGCTTTATTATGAGCTTTGGAGGTGTGGGAAAATATCTCTCCATAAATAAATAAATAAAGGGGTGACAAAGTTTTCGGATAGTAAATTTATTAAAATGATTGCATACATTTAGCATATATATGCATGCAATTGTAGACCGCACAACCTCAGGTTCGACCGCTTTAAAATACCTGAATGACTTTGTTTACACCCCAACCGCTAAATGACAGAAATGAAACTGATGGTTCTGATGCTGAAGTAAAACTAATGCCAGTATCTAAATCTGACCAGCTAAAGACCTACAACACATTAATAAGCAGGCCATACATAACCTGTGGTTACATGCAAAGGTGGGCACAAGACACACAAGGACCCAAACAGGACACACACACACTTGATGCTGTACCTGGATATTATTCCAGTCCAAAGGGAAAGAGCCAGTGTCTGGAAAAGGGAGACATTACACTGAACATAATACAAGTGGGGGAAAAAAATGTAAACTCTGTTTATCCTGAGTTTACATTGCTTCCTCTACAGACCGCCCTGAATCTACAGTCCGATTCAATAACTGTGTGTAAAGTTCATTTTTAATTGAGCAGATTAGCAGAATGATTTAAAGTCGCTTTAGTACTCACAAAGATTGACAGCAGAATCAGGTTCCATGGAAAACGACGTCTATGGTGAAGATAAAGCGGTTGAATTAACAGTGAAAATGGACAGTAGACCTATTGGATTAGATCAGTAACACAGTCTACAGTCAAACATACAAGCGCCATATGTTTACCATATGTTACCGCACACAGCTCACCTCACTTCATCAAAGACAGAGAGCACCAAGTAGGTTACGAAGAACGTCACACTGTGTGGTAAAAATTAGACAACATAATTTAGTCTTTCAGCATTGTGAATGGATTCAGCACACAATGAACCTCCATGTTTTGACATCTAATGACAGAAGCACTAAACTGATAGTGTATTTATTTATATTCATTCCATTTTACTGTACTTCCCTCCATTTTACAACTTTACAACTTATTTATTCCAGCATTTAATGTAATTATTGGGTACTGTATTCTAGTTTTGCTTTTGTTATTTTAGTGTCTTATCATTTCATTGATTGTCCATTCATTTCCATTTTCTTATTTTTTTTAAATTAGTTTTTGGTCTTGTGATCTAACTTTAATAGAAAGCTAGAAAGTGGAAGAGAAAGATGCCTATATTTCATCAATAATTATTATAAAGCAATAAGCGTCATGCCTGCTGGTTCTCCTCTCACCTCCGATCTCCCGGACTCCATTTCCCATAATCCACCACCTGATGTCACGTGTTCATCCTTACCCAATCACACCCCGTTCCCTCACTCTCAGGTCTCCAGAATACTGATTTGTCACCTCTTGTTAATTAGTCTGTTTGTTTAAATACTTCTCTCTCACACTGGCTCATTGCGAAGTATTCCGACTCTGTTGTGTACTGAGTGTTCTCTCTCTGTTTGATCTTGTGTTACTCTGGCTTTGACTCTATTTTGATTCTCTGATTTACTCTTCTTGTTTATCCCCTTTGATACCTCTGCCTGATCTGATTGTCTGCTTGGTTTGACTCTTGCCTGTTATTGTCTCTAATTCAGTTTTGTCCTTGATGGTCTTTCCTTGTTCTTGGTGTTGCTGTTTCAGTACAACCTCTTTAATAAACTGTGCTTTGCTTTTACACGTCACAATCTGTTTATCCATCGTCACGATAACAAACATTAGGCAATGTGTTACACTTATTTTTCACCCCACACAGGTCAGGTATTGTGTTTTGGTGGTAGACAGCATCACGTGACCACAGATGAAGCACTAGAGAATGAGTAACACAAACTGTGAAGCATCAGATTAGCTTTAGTCTGTAAAAATTTAAGTATTAAAAAAATTCACTTACTTTGCTACCCAGTAACAGACTGAGTTCGACTGAACGAACTCCTTCACTGGATGGCTGAGAGATGGAGAGAGGTTTTGAGCTGAATGTATCAAATACAACAGCACTTAGTTGCAGTATGATACACCAATGTTGAATAAATAGCTAAACTGCATCATATTAAATAAAGCTCATGGCAAGTTGTGCTGAACAGCAGGGATGCGCTATTCCACTGGTTTTCCTTTCAGTCTGATACAACATAAAACCAAGGCTACTGTCCCAGTATTGATGCCAATACTAATACCGATACTCAAGTACGTGATTTTCAACAATGAGAAATAGCTTTGCTAATAACAAAGTTATTTTACTTAAATTATAAGATAAGATAAGATAATCCTTTATTAGTCCCACAGTGGTGAAATTTACAGTGTCACAGCAGCAAACGGATAGCAAGGTACTCAGTACTGAAAATAAGGACAGAACAATATAAACATTATAAATAATAAAAGTCAAAACCTCTGGAGGATCTTATTTACAGATAATTGCAAAATATTTACAGATAATTGCAGTTATTCTTTATTGCACATGGGGAAGGAAAAATATTGCACATTGTTAGTATTGCACATTATGCTACATAGAAAACAGCTCTATTTCCTGTGAGTGTGTATAGTTTAAGTGTGTGTGTGCGTGTGTGTGGTCCTGTGAGAGTGTATAGTTTAAGTGTGTGTGTGCGTGTGTGTGTGGTCCTGTAAGTGTGTGTGTGTGTGTGGTCCTCTGCGAGCAGTGCTGGTTGTAGAGTCTAACAGCAGCAGGAAGGAAGGACCTTCAATACCGCTCCTTCACACACTTGGGGTGAAGCAGCCTGTCGCTGAAGGAGCTGCCCAGTGCTGCCAGAGTCTCATGCATGGGGTGGGAGTCATTCTCCAGCATGGATGCCAGCTTGGATGACATCCAACATGCACTGGGTCTAAGGGGCTTCCCAGGACAGAGCCGGCCCTCTTTAATTAATTGTCATTAATTATCAACAAATATGTCTATTAAATTAACATTCAGAAATCATAATTCTCGCTTTGCTTCTTTTGCGATAACATCACTTCACGAAATTCAGTTCAGTGTTCAATAATGTTCACAGTATGGGTTCACCTAAACTGGTATTTTATGTCAACTAAAAACTCTGTAACTAAACTGATTAGATTATCATCTTATATGGTCTTCAAGGTGAATGCTAAAGATGTCTGTCTGAAAGCTGGCACAATGTACAGAGAAGGTTGCAGTAGGATTACTAGAAGGTTACTTACCAGAAGGTAAAAAGACAGATGATGGCGATAGTGACGGAGAGTTGTAGTACTAGGATGGCAAAGACCTGCACATACATTATCGTCAGCAAAGAACGGATGAGAGCTGCTAACCTTAGCCATCAACAACCTGCATGTGCTGCCCTTCTTCAATACCTTTCGAATGAAAGCCTGTCGAATGTTGACGTCATCCCAGCAGAACTCGGTTAGTGTGCCTCCATCACCAAAATAACTCCCACTGTAATTGGAGGTTCCACCTTAAAAACACAAAATGATTATTAAGCCATGGCCGTTGGATTTAGGTTTTCTCCTTTTCTCGACATCTCTCTGGTTCTCTCTGGTGTTGAATATTTGAATTTACATGTTTCAGTGGAAACCCAACATGTTTCTATACTTATGTTTCAGTATAAAGTGACCAGTCACTTCAGTTGGCTACACCTCCTTGTATCCTATGCTCAGCAGTGTGCTGTGACCACTGATGAGGGACTAAAGGATGACCAACACATTCTAGAGTAGACAGTGAGTGGACACAGTGTTTACAAACACTACACTAACACACCACCACACACTAACACACCAACAACTCAAATTAAGCAGAGTGAAGTTCCATGTATTTCCATTTCCATGCTTTTACGACATATGTTATCACAAAGCAGCTTCACAGAGAATCCGGGTCCAGGCCCCAGTGAGCAAGCCAACAGTGACAGGAGGAAGGAAAGGAAAGACGGGTTAAAATTAGTTCATATATAATTATTAGCTATTTGCTGTACTAGCTAGGAAACACTCTGAGATGGAACACTAAACACGGTTATAAGTCGCTCTGGATAAGAGCATCTGCTAAATGCCTTATATGTAAATATAAGGTTATATGCATTTGGGTCGTGCCCTCTGACTTGTGGCCCGCTATTGAAAAGTGTATTAACTTCATCCTCTACATACAGGGGTTGGACAATGAAACTGAAACACCTGGTTTTGGACCACAATCATTTATTAGTATGGTGTAGGGCCTCCTTTTGCGGCCAATACAGCGTGATTTGAGCAGCCGTGGTTTTATGTTTTTTGGATACAATCCGGGTTAGCACCCGAACATCCCTTTCAGACAGCTTCCTCTTGCGTCACAGTTAATCCTGTTGGATGTGGTTATTCGGCCTTACTTGATGTGGGTCTTGGATGCAGAAGCCTTTTCTCCACCCACATCACAGGGCCGCTTGAGTATGCTAAAGCACATTGGTGCCATTCATTTTTGGAATAAGGTGCTGTGTTTTGGGCCAGCAAGACGTGCACCAACATTTGTCCTCTTTTGAACTCTGGTATGTCACCAGGGATTAATGTTGTGTGCATTTGCCAATGTCCAGGATTTTGAGCAGAACTGAAGCTCAAAAAATGTACCTGCTAACTGAACCTTATTATTGAAAATGTGTGGTGTCATCTTACTGGTCAAACCCAGCATGCTAGTGATGTTTGTAATGAAGAATGGTCCTTAAAATACCTTTGGCCACAATCCAGACTGAAGCTATAGGAAGCCATTTCTGCGAAAGCTACTATGAGGCCACCTCCCACACTAAAATGACAGGTGTTTCAGTTTCATTGTCCAACCCCTGTATATCAATGTTTATTCCATATGTATATTAATGTTCAGTGCATATATTTTATTCAACTTTATTGTTTTAAAAAGCAAAATTTGGAGAACAGTGCTTTCTGGTTGGTAGAAAACAATGTACTGCACCTGCTGTTACACCACAAGACAGACATGTTCTACATACAGCTACCTGCAGTGGTCTCCTCGTAGCTTGGAAGCACTAAAACATCCTCGTCTGGTTTGATTGTTACTGGAACCTGCAAACACATCATAAGCACTGTGTTCAGTAATGTGTACAATCATTAATGAATTTGATGTGCACTGGTTACCTGCAGCACTCAATACCATCATTACAGTTGGACTGCTTTAAATTCGGAAAGTCTCTTTCCAGACGTAGTACTTTCACTACTGCCTCACATTCCATGTGATGTCCAGAAGCTCTCTGTGTGAAATGAAGCTCTGATGTCACCATGCTGGTTTGGCCTTACAATCTGCGTTTGGCCTGTCAATTCATCTCCTACAGTCTGAGCAATGAGTGTGATGTAATCATCAAGCGATGCAGCACAAATGTGTAAGTAGAAGGGAATCATATTACGCCACTTATGTTAAAGGGAGGAAGTGTTACGAGATGAGGAGGGCCTAGGTATTAGCTGTGGTCATTTAGGCTGTGCTAACAGGCTCAGACAATGCATTTATCTCAATATTTCACTAATGACATCCAATACTAATGCATTTTTCAAATGTGTGGCCAAAAAAAAAAAAAAAAAAACAGTAATTAATGAAAACATGAATAAACTTTTTAAATCAACGTAATATTACATGTCATTAAGGCAGTTCTCTTAAGGCAGCCTGCCAAACAGCATCTTAACCTAAGTACGCCACCATTAGTTTGGTAGGTGTAGTAGTATTGACTTTGGAATCGAGCTGTTCTCTGGCAAATGTGGGAATGCTAAAGGCAACCCTGAGCGAGTCCAAAATGAATGGGTTACCATGGAACATTTAAGGAAAATCATTGTTTATCAAATTTTAATCAGGGTTTTTTTTTTTATAAACAGTGTAGTAGGTAAATAGTACTGGGCACAAGCCCAAACCATGACACTGGTACTTATAGCCTTGTTGAACATCATCACTACATACCCCTGCTGGGATCCCTGCAGTAACATGAAACTGAAGAGAACAGAATAGCACACCAAAGAACGAAGACATTAAACCATCATTACAGCTGTTTACATCATTTCAATGGAACAGGTGTCGCAGCAGATCTACACATATAGATGTTTAGAAGCTTACCTTGTCTTGGGTCATGGTGATTGTCTTGAGCGTCTGTTGGGGTCTGGTAAATAAACTTGGCTTGGAATTTCTGACGAGGGTCAGTGTACACACTCACTTCCAAATGTTGCCCAGGCTTGTGCCTCTCTCTGCTCATCATCTAAAATAACATCATCCGCCTGCAGAGGAGCTCTACGAATCAGATTGATACCCTCTCTCGCTCCACATTCTGGTAGCATCTGGCAGGAGGGGCTGGACTAAACCAAAGCAGGGAAAAGGGGTATCCCTGATGCAGTGCTTGCATAGACAAATCAGCAAAGTAAGAAGTAAGTGGATTGTGAGGCGGTACAGTTTGCTAAGTCATGCATTTTGTTTATGCACCCTGCCTGAATTTGGCTCTGGAAACGTCCTGGTCACTTTCAGTACGTCTTTAAGCCATGCAAAGTGTATTAAACTGACACGACTGTATGTGGACTGGATGTTTAATTGCAATTTTCTTGACATGTCAACATTCAAAGATTACAAATTAGAATAAAATAAAAATCAAACTATATACACATCAGAGATTACAAGAGATTGTAGTACAACACACCACATTCAGTACAGTCTTTCAAGGGCTAAAATGTTTGGCATCACAGAATTGTTAGTGTTCGGATGCAACCAAACATTATGGCACTTTGGGTCCATTTGATTTAGAACATCTTGCATTTTAAAAGAACTAGAGGAGGCAGGCAAGCACACACAGCACCACTAAATATGAGGGCCAATCCAGTACAGGATTTTGAACACTTTGGCAGAATCCAATTTTATTAAGCTGATAAACTCTCTATCATAGTATATTTATGTACATATTGTTTACAACAACAAAAATATTAATGTTAATTAAAGCTATTCTGAGACAATCAGAATTCAGTACTAATACAGCCGTAAACAGTCAGAAAACCTGCAACACCAGCGTCAGAGTACAGCCAATGTTGATTAAATATGATGCAGAACCCGAGTTCAAATTGGAGATAAACCTGTGAAGAATGTATTAATCTGAGTTGATACTGGGCTGGACACAAGCTTGTGGAATAATGGCACAGGCTTTTGAAAGGTTTCAGTCAGCCTGGTCAACGAGCTTCCTGGAAGAAGTAGGTAAATGTGACTGGGCATGTGGAGTAATTGAATCATGAAGCAGGTTTGCCACAAATCCCTCTGTGGGAATACTGGGAAATGAAGGGGATAGGGGTCTCTAAGAATACACCACAACAAGGCAATCTGACTAACTACATAAACTACACTGCAAACAGTGATATCTTATCAAGGGAAGGCATCTGTGGGCTTTACGACGGCAAAGCATCTAACGTTCTATTTGTGACGTCGGAACACCATCATGACTTTACATCAAGTCACTTGGTGGCGCAAATAAACACACAAAACACACTAGCAACCTTCCAGTATTTTCTGTTAGCCAGTGTTGCAATTAAAGTAGAAATTGTTACTTGGCCAAAACTGACATATACAATCGTCAAATGACTTCCCCATTAATCACCATACATCCATCTCTGACTGACTGTACGATTGCTGGACAGATGGATGTTTTCTGGTCAGAAATGTTTTTTAGAAGCCAACCTTGTTCTTGGTCATTTTTGGTAGTTTAATACTCTGTATGTTTCTGGGATTTTAACTCTGTACTCTTTATTCTGCAGGTTTTCAGAACATTTAAAGTCTTGACTTGATTGATAACTGTGATGGGAACATCAAGTTCATCATGACTGAGGATTATCCATCGGGTCAAGGTTTCCTATTTAAATAGACATGAATCAGCTGATTGCTAGATCAAAAGTAAGGGGCAACTTGCTTTTTAGCCCAATGCGCACCCACTACAATACTTTTGTACAGGTGTCGAAGCAACCCTAATTAACCAATAGTAGCTGGCCAACTGCTGCTTGAGTATATATATAAACTATGATAAACATAAATATGTAGAACAGTGGTTTCCAAACAGCCCACCTTTTCCACCTTGACACCAATGTGATTAGAGTTGGGTTAGAGCAACATGTGGACTGTCTAGAGGGTCTAAATTGGGAAACAGTAATCTAGAATAACCAAAACTCATAACATTCTGTCAGTAATCTCAAATTAAAATATATTCTACAGTTTAGGTGCTTTCGCTTGCCAAGATATTAAATTTTGCAGTGTAGACAATGGCAAAGATTAAAAAACAAATTCAGCCTAGACATAAACCAACAACTGAAAAAGCAAAAACAAAAACACAACCCCCCACACAAAAACAGCGTAAAGAAAATGATTATGCAACATGCTGAAACTGTACTGATAGTGTACAACCATACGTAAAGTGGTACAATGTGCAAAGGCAGCGCTCAGCACCCTGTCTGAAGCCACTGATGTTTGGAAGGCAACAATAAAGGATTAGATTATGTGGTCACTTGAGACATGCATACCACGTGTAGCATTTCTCTCAAATTACAGAGTCAATTTTGGAACACCAGCTGCCCATCACCTCCGAGAGACAAGTACACAAATCCCCCTGTCCCTATTACAAATGACCTTAATATAGGACAGAAAACACAGAGTGGACCTCATCAAGTTAATTTAGTGTCTATTTTGTTCCACCGCTGCAATGTTTCAAGTGGCTGTAAAGTGTTCAGTCTAGTCGTGTTGTTTGTGGTCACTGTGGAATGGAGGCAATCCCGGGGAAAATGGATTCAGGTACCAAACCTTGTAGGTCCCATACCATCCTAGAACTGCAAATAAGGTTCCCAGAATTTTGTGAATGGTTTCATGGAAATACACAGAGGTACAAGCAAACATCCATATCCAAATGACCACGATGACATTTAGGGCGACATAGAGAACATCAAGCACAGGAGTTCTCTTCTGGTTGTGCTGCACTAAGTGGAGCATGGGAACCATCTCTTCAACAATAAGAAATGTGGAGTAAGCTAGAATGAATGAATGCCCAGATATGTCAAAGCCGTCCCACACAAAACCGGACTTTCCACACTCCGCCTTTGTGCTGAATTCTTCGTGGACGTCCTGAGCAGAGTCATAGCACCTCCCTGTAATGTCTTCAATGTAGAAAAACATCTGTGTGCAGCTGTACCAAATGGCCGTTGCCACCACAAGAGATGCGAGCCGTTTGAGCACAAAGAAGAGGTTTCTGTTGTACGAGTTGGAGAGACATAGAAATGGAAGTAGCAAAACCAGGTTCCAGCCCCAAGAGACCTTCACGAAATATCTAAAGGGGGAACAAGAGATTTTAAAGTCAGTAAAAATCAGAACAGAAGCACAAGTATAAGCGTCTAGTACATGCTTAATTATTTGCTTCAGTGGAAGTTAGAAAACTAGGTGATACAGCCCAACTGCGTTATTGGTTGGCAGATGAACTCGTTTTGTTTTTTGCTCATGGCATTAGCAGGATTGGAACTCATGACCTCCGGGTGACTGAACAAAATCCTAGGCAGTTGTAACAAGAATCACTCCATTTGAACTAGCCTACTGACAGGAATCCCAGACAAATGAAGAAATATATTATTGTCTATACTTTAGGCATAAGGGTACAGTTATATCCTTTGTAGTTAGGCTAGGATCCATGATGGTAAAGTTTAGCATAAACAGAGCCCAACGGTAAGGGAAGTGTTTATAATGCACAAGGCCAGGAGCAGTGTTCAATTTACAACTTAGGACTAAAAGCATATAATGACAAGTTACGACACTAAACACAAACCTTT
Source organism: Prochilodus magdalenae (assembly GCA_024036415.1). Taxonomy (NCBI): domain Eukaryota; kingdom Metazoa; phylum Chordata; class Actinopteri; order Characiformes; family Prochilodontidae; genus Prochilodus; species Prochilodus magdalenae. The sequence continues at coordinate 212,491 of JAMWET010006816.1, read as the reverse complement.
AAACCTATTTAAGTGCGTGTAAGTTTAAGTGCAAGTTTTCGCTGTTTAAGACTTTAAGAAATGTGACATTTTAGAACCTGTAAATCACCGGAATCGGAGAAGCCCTGGGTAAATGGGAATTTCACTTAGTTAAACCATTAACTTATAAATAACACCATTTATTTGATAGGAAACACGCCTGGCTAGACAAACATAACGAGTCAGAACTGTTCACAGTGATAGTACTGGACACCGGATGTCTTCAAATAGTGGTCTATTAAAAAGCTCCCTCACAGCCCTCAAAGCTCCCTCATTACATTCAAGGGTTATCATTTATGTCTGATACACTGTTGTATAATAGCTTTAAGCCTGCTTTTGGCTTAAATGTATTGAGACACATGCAGGAGGCTGAGACCAAACAGAACACAAGGAAAAGATTTTAAACGTTTCTAAATAATTCTGTCATCTTAATGTAAACATTCAGAGTGGTCTGATGTAAAACGGTACATTGCAGAGAATGTTACAGACTCAGACTTCTTTACAGTGGTGGTAAGGTGAAACAGGGGTTGAGATGTCTATAGCACATATAAAGCCATTGCATATACTATGTTCAAAACCACCGAAAAAACGTCTAAAATATTTTAAAATGGATTTAATCTTGCTCTATTTTACTTTAAACCCTGCATGTTCCCCATACGCCATGAATGGATAAATGGACTAATTCATAACCACTGTGTGTTGTTACTGTGTGAAAGAGCTTTCACAGGCATCCAGACATTCCCATCACCTCCACTGTGAACACTTCAGACACAGCGTGTCCTGAGTGTTAGACCGAGAAACTCTGAATGACTTTGTGTATATCTCCACCATTAAATAATGTAGAAAAAATAGTGGACATATATTTTTTTAATACAACTTTCTCGTTACTAACACAGACCCTGCTGCGGACAGGACATTAGCTACTCGTTACAATCCACTCTGACTCCCATTACTCAGCGGTTTCTAAAAGCCCAAATATATAACATTACATAAAATCTCTCTAAAAGCCCTAAAACAATAAATTGGATACATTAAATGTTGCTATATAATAAATATTAATATTTGTCTAGTGACCTTTCAGTTGACGCGAGGAGAGGTTAGCTAGCTAGCGGTTGCTAATTCTAACTTTCCGTTCCACCTTAAATGGTACAGCAGTTACATTGAGGCGTTCTGGCGGCAGACTGTATCCACTGCACGGTTTAAGGTGGAACGGGAAGGCTAACTAAGACAGCAACCTTAACTTAGTGCCGGCGCCGGTGTTCTGTCAAAAAGGTGCCCGCTAGCTAGCTAGCAAAGTAGCGCTAGGCTGACATGTACCCTAGCTTGGCAAGTAATTTATGAAGTAGCTCTTATAGGTTAAACAGAGCCATATCCTACTAACTGTACAGCTAACTAAATAGCCTTAGCTAGAGGTTCATACTTACACGTTTAAGACATTTCTGCTGCTGCTGAAGTATGTCTTTGGCACCACGTCCAGTTCTTTCAGTAATGAACCCGTTAGTGAAACACCGAAGAAAAATAAAGGCATGTACTGACGGACACATGTAACATTCGGTATCCAAAACGACACCAGTTTATTCACGACCCCGCTTAACGCAGACATGTTGGACCAGTTTGAGGGGATTAATCAAAGCCCAAGGCACATACACAGATCATGAATGACTCTGTTCCGGGTTCGTCACAGGGGGTGGAGTCAAGTACACAGACCAGACTGGCACAACTACGAACAGCAGAGCAAATCAGTCTTATAAATCGATCCCAGCGGAGACGCACAGTACAGCCCAGCACTGAGGTCTTCGCAACCAAGTTCAATTGAAATCAAGAAAACAAACATGATTAATCATAATTTAATGATACAGAACATATCACAAAACATATATTTAAATTAGAAGTCTAATTAAGCCACCTGATGAATGTTTTGAATGATTTTAGCTGATTTGAGTTTTTAAAATCTCAAACTCAAACTCAGTTTGTTACTACTGCACCCCAACACACACACACACGCACACAACTACATGTTATGCAATGCTGTATTCTATCTTGTAACTTTGCATCCCTCAGCTTTATCTGATATCAGACATCACGATTATATATTATTTTTATTTTTTGGTCTTCTACTACAATAGCATGACTTATGCTAATTTGTTATGGAACCATAGCAGTTCCAAACCTGCAGTATCAACCAGGCTGGACTGTTATCTTAGCCACTAATCTATACAATAATAAATATATGCACGCTGACAGAAGTGGCAATCAATTAAATTCTAAAAACTGCAGCTTCAGGTTTTTTTTAATGTCATTTGAGTAGCGTATTCTCTCTAGTGCAATGATAATTTGAAGACATAAGCACAGTTCGGTTGAGTTCAGATATCTTATCCAAGACACATTAGCTGTCTTTGGCTGCATTCGGCAGGTAGAAAAAAAAACATCTGTAAAAAGCTCAACCACAAAAACAGCCCCAATTTCAGTTTTTGAGAAACCTTTTTTCTTTTACGGTGTTGGTCCAGTAGAGGGCAGTGTGAGAGTAAAACATTACACACTTAAGGCCGAGCTCCTGAAGTAGTGGGTTTGTTGTTCTAGGTTTCATTTGCAGATAAGGTTATAAAAGACTAATTTAATTAAATCCAGTTTTTATCAACATAATACATTTTACACAAGCTGTTGTCAGAAAGCAGCTTCACAGAAGTCTGGGTGCAGCTCCCTAATAAGTCAGCTGTAAAATAACCAAAGTGCATGAGCCAAGACTGACGTATGGGGATCACTGACCTCTACACTGTACTGAATGATGGACTTATAAACCATACAGCCAAATTTAAAAGCAAGGTTAACAGAGACCCTAGAATAAGACAATAAGTCAATGAGTATAAGTAGTTCATATAATCCTGAGGTCAGGGAATTCCTCCCTAAGTGTTCACACGTTCTGTTGATCTGTGAAGTGAGACAATTAAACCCAGCCTCTGCAGCAAACATTTGGTCACCCTTAAAGCTGGAATGTCTAACATTATAAATTCTCTGAACTTTTAAACCTTGTGCTAACACTCAACAACCACTGACTCAATCCACTCACAGGCTGCCGCACACCAGGGCTAATTCTGCAGGCACCGCAGATTCATTTTTACACTGTACTTGTACTAGCTGAAAGAGGCTAAGCTAGTAATGCTAACTGAGGTAATAGACCATTAGCATCTGAAAGTTCATGATTTCACAGTGTACAATTTAAAGTACATGTGATCTGGGCTTTCTATGGTCTCTTCAGGCCCGACACCATGATAAATAGACTTTGGCGGTGGTTACAAATGCGGAGGAGGCACATACAGTAAAACAGCATGTAAGGCATTAGTTAATTCTGTGCATGAAGATTACTGTTTCAAAGTTTATTTATTTACTTATTTCAATACACAGCAGGGGTGAAATCAGTCTCTCTGATAGAGCTCTGGAACCAGATTAGGGCTTCATGCAGAGCTTGACAGTCTTAATAGGAATGCAGAAATGAGATGATGCTCCTGGAAGTGATTGAGTTCAGCTCATGGTGTTTCTTGATCTTATGGTATTTTGTAATTCTCTTTCACAACACTCTAAAAACACCTGTAATATTTGCTGTGTAATTAAATGTTGCATTTTTGTTGTATTCTGATGTGGACTCTACTGCCTTTCAGACGGCTAATAGATAAACCTGCTTAATACAGTTTCAGTTTTTGTCCTCACTGCACATGCTGGTATTGGGCGGACATTGCTCTGCACACACCTTGCCCTTGTTGCACTCGGGCTTGGCGAGAATGGGAGACCCGTGTCTCAGACGACCTTGTTGAATTTCCATTCTGCATTCCAATGTTGTGCCAGATGGTGTAATGCGCAGGGGTGTGAAATACTGCTGTTTTCAAAGAGCCTGTCATGTATTTGAATATTATCTGGCTGCGGTTTTACTGTGAATGTGAAGAAGGTGCATTTGGATCTTCTCTGTAATCACAGTGAATCCAGTTTAATTTGTGTTACTTGGACACTTGGAATCCGGCCTGTTGAAGAAAATTGCAAGAACAAAATTTAGCTGTCTGGCACGATACAATGAGGTGTTTCAGTATTTTTACAGAATTGTAAATCCTGATTGTAAAGACTTCTTGACGCATTTGCACACCTGAAACACAGAGAAGCCTTGCCCAGATATACAGAGTTCCTGTACACGTTACAGTGCATGTGTTGGGCTCTCTCATAAGCTTTTAAGGGCATGGAGCTGTCTATTGCTTGTCACTGGGGTAGTACAGTGCAGCCCTTATTGAGCTCTGTACATGTTTGAGTGGGGTTCCGTCTCATTTCACACCCGATGCTAACACAGCATTATACAGACCTTAATCACCTGGCTGACAAATATATACAACCTGTTGTATGCATAAGTTTGAACACCCTTATCAAATTTCATGTTTTGAGACATCCTCTACAGAGAACAATTTTAATATAGCAATTTTTTCCATGCTTTAGAAGCTTTGTGTGCCTTATGATTAAATAAATTAGTTTCTGACATTAACAAAATAAAAAGCTGCAAATATTCAGATCTGTTAGACATTTAATACGTCACACTGAGACATTATGTTATTAAAGTAGAAGAAGGGCCTTTTTGGGCAGATGTTAAAGGGTTACATGGATTAGTTGGGTGAGATTTGAGATGCAGGTAAAACATGGTTTAAGGTATAGTAGACCTCCTGAAGAAGGCTCGGTGAACACAGGCATGTCAAAATCTACTTTACTTGATAATTAGTAATTTAATAATTGATTATTTATTTTGGTGATGCACCAATTAACTTTTTCCCATTGACATCTGTTGTTGTCAACTTTTGTTTCCTTATGCAAGATCCTTTTTACAATGGGGATCAATGATATGACAAGAATCACTAGATTCTAATCCACCATCTTGAGAGCCAGGTAGGCCTCTTAGAACACACTGAATGAATAGACAGTACAGGTTTCACTGGGAAAAAAAAAAAAACATTTCTTATGGAGTGCCACAGGGTGCAATTGTAGGGCCTTTTCTCTTTGTATATGTAATACAATATGCAACTCAATTTCACAACTATGCAGATAACACCCATTTAGATCACTTTTGACTGTCTTAATAGCGAATTTCAGATGTACTAAAATTTAGAGAAAACAGCTTTGTGAAAAACTGGCCTCTTCATATTCCAAAGCTGCAGTATGTAGCTGCTGTATGCTCTGTAAATTAAGTTGTGTTGATGGACAAACAGATTGTGAGGAGCACTGAGCTAAAATCAAGGCGAAGTTCATTAAACAGATTTGCAGTCAGACGCAGCAGCAACAAGAGCAAAGGAGACATAACCAAGGGACAAAGACAGAGTCAGCAAACAGGCAAGAGTCAAAACCAAACAGACAATAAGATCAGGTAGCTAAGGGAATAAACAAGAGGAGTAAACCAGATAATCAGAACTACAAAACCAGATCAATAACAGGGAGAGACCACTCAGTACTCAACAGTACTCAACAGAGTGGCAATACATTTACATTTACATTTACATTTGAGACATTTATCAGACGCTCTTATCCAAAGCGACTTACAACCGTGCTTAGTGTTCTGTTGGATAATCTTTCCAGCTAGTACAGGAAGGTTAGAGCCTAAAACTCACCATGAGCTCAGACACTGCCCGAACAAGGGCCAGCGCTAATACCTAGAGAGATCAATACACAGACATATATAAAGCAAAAGTCCACTACCTGGCAACCCCAGCCCAGTGCTCATACCTAGAGAGAAGAAACGGCCATTACACTTCACAATGAGCCAGTATGAGAGAGGAGTATATGTACAAACTGACTGGATGAGGAACAGGTGTGTGTGATTAGTGTTCTGGGAATGATTATCTGGAGAATGGAACGAGATTGGAAGATGGTGGATATGTGATGGAGACGTCATCAGGTGGTGTGTTATGGGAAATGGAGATCAGAGGTGTGAGGAGAACCAGCAGATGTGACAATTACATAAAGAAACAGTTCATTGACAAATGGTCCTTTTGGCAGTCAGTATCTATCAAACTACAATGTCAGTACAGTCTGCTGACACTGATATGCTACCAGCTGCAATCCTGAATCCTACCCAGTGATTTGACTGATGTTCTTTTTACTCTGTAAATGAAGTGCACCAATTATACAAGTTCAAGTGCTCTTACAATTGGCACGGGTCTTTTCTACAGAAAACTCATCAAAGTGTAATCACTTCACTCGTTCGTATGAATGCCAAATTACTGTCTTTCTGAAAAAGCCCAGATGATCGCTGATGAACTTCTCAACGGCTCTGATTTCTGCTGCAATCCATGTTTAACTGAAACAGATTGTAGTTCTTTCCTCATATTTATTTTACACCTTCCAAATTCAACAGATGACAGCTCGGGCCTGAGGAGCTACAGACCTGTACACACTACAAAGTAACAGTGTGCTTTTGTATTCCAGTGTCTAGACAGGGTGATGTCATAGGGGAGGAAGGTAGATTGTTTCTGGCCGGAGGTCGTTCCTCCTTGCATGACCCAGTTCAGCCTGACTGCAGTAGAGGCCTGCGCAGATTTATGAGACTGGATCTTCCTCTGACCATTCCAGACTGTAAACCAGACCGCCTCATGAAGCACATTTTCACAGATCCAGAACGCCTAAGGAAAACACCCAGCTTTGAATTGCAAGCAGGAAATTAAAAGCTCTTCAAGGAGGCCCTGTAAAAGAACAACTACATTTTATGCTAGAACGTTCAACTCATTATTCTTGGACATGGAAACATGCTAGCCTTCAAAACTCTGGAGTCAGCTGTGATATTAATCTTTTTTGGTCATGTCATGTACAGTTTGTTATAAGACGTTACTGAATAATCAATACTGTAAAATTTTTCTGCACTCATCATCAAAAGAATAGAAGTGTGGGTTTGCAGTGCTGTTGGGAAGGAAGATAAAGGTCACCAGGAACAATAAATGATGATACAATTAGACTGATATGGGTAATATTTATTGAGCTGCACATACAGAAGTAGTGTCTCGCCATATTTGCTAACACAACATGTATGTCTCGGCATGGAGATTGACTATTCTCACACATTTCCTGCAGATTGGATGGTAGGGGTGGAGATGGCGTGACCCCAGACCTTCTGGACTAGTCATGTAACATGTAGTCCTGTGCCGTGAAGTTGTCTGCCAATGGTGCTGGCACTAACCAGATGACTCATGGAGGGCACCACTGCTCGCTGAATGTCCGCAATCATGGCTCTTAGGACAGTCAGGTACAGTGATAAGGCCCCTCCTTGCTTAAATCGCATGCAAGCATGGCTCACATTATCAAGCTTACCCACCCAGGTTCATTCCTGTTGGCAAGTGTTGCAACTATTTGTGCAGATATATATTTTCCTGTACCACAGTTTAACATAATAAGGGTCGCGGGTCGAAGCTATTTCAGCATTAACAGCACCCCCTTGCAAACAATGTTATGATAAACTTGAGTGAATATATGATTGGGTTATGTCTCAGTTAGCAGGTAAGAGCACAGTTCTGCTCAAAATACTGCAATGCACACAACATTATGGGTGACATACCAGAGTTCAAAAGAGGACAGATTGTTGGTGCACATCTTGCTGGCGCATCTGTGACCAAGACAGCAAGTCTTTGTGATGTATCAAGAGCCACGGTATCCAGGGTAATGTCAGCATACCACCAAGAAGGACGAACCTCCACCAGCATCACGTAGTGACCTGGCCACTATCCTGCAAGAAGAATGGCTTAAACTCCCTCTGACCACTGTGCAGGACGCAGTATATGTCATTCCCACGAACTGACACTGTAGGAGGCCTTAAAAGGAGGCCCTACACCATACTAATAAATGATTGTGGTCTAAAACCAGGTGTTTCAGTTTCACTGTCCAACCCCTGTATTTGGACCCTACTTTCCTATTCCCCAGTGGCTGATATGCCACCTATATCACACACACTTGGCTTTCCTTGTCTTGTTATTGAATTGTTGGCCCTGCATATATATTACTGTACTGTATATATGGCCTTGCTTTGCTGACCTATTATCTGATTGTACTATTGCAAGGACTTGTCCTAAACCTTGAATTGTAATGTATGGCCACTGGATTGATTCCGTGTGGTTAGACCTCCAAGCTGAGTGCTGACTCAGTAACAATTCTTCCACTGACTCCTGCCCAATTCTTCTGATTCCAGGAAAGGCCTGTCCAGAACAAGCTCATCAGTGCAGTCACCCCCTCCCACACACACACCGCCACATCCCCCCACCCTTACTCCCTTCAAAACCATCCATCATGACAAGCAGCTACATCACTCTGCAAATTTGTTCTTGGGTTGCCAAAACAAAGTTTGGGTCGCTGACGTGAGAAACGGGTCATTGCACAGCAGCAGTGGGCAGCAGGAGCAGCAGGGCAGGGCCCGGGGACTCCTGGATTTATGCTTAGTAACATGCTTCATGCAGAGACAAAGAGACACAGCCACCCTCCACAGCCCCCTTTTCCTCTTCTTTTGCAGTCAAGGGGATAACTGCACAGCTGTGCACCTTTTCTCCACCCACTCATTCCCTCTTAACCGTCTTTACTTGCATGACGTTCTTTCTTTGTGGATGCCAAAGGAGAAAAGACAGTCAAATGCAATCAAGGTAACTGCTACATTGTAAGGTGGCAGAATATATCACTTGCTGCTGTTACCTCAGAAATGGTGCCATGCTATCAAATTCTACAGGTTGAAAGTCACTGGTCAAATAAAATGTTATGTCATCCCCCAACTTAAACAAGACATTATTTCTAAAACCATTAGTGAGCAATTTCTATTTATCAAATTAACATACAAAAAGAAAATCACTAAATTATAACATGTGCTGTAACTTTTGCACAGATCACAGTTTTGTTGTATCACCCCCTGGGTATCCACTGTGCTAAATTGAGTAAATGAACAGCGAGGGCTTATTAAAACGTGCAGCCTAAATTAATGCATAGAAATGAGCTCTCTAGCCAATCACAGATGTAGGTAATAAATGAGAATAGGCAGGAGCCGTAAACATAAGGCCCTTATGCTTCATAGTAGCAAAACTGATACATAGAAAAATAGTACATCATTTGTTTTAGGACAAACATGATGTGTTTTTTAATACTCGCCAATACCAGATTCGACAACGCAACCATAACCATAATCTACTTTAGAATAAATCAGTTGTTAGTGTAAATTAGTGCAATGTAGCTTAACACTTAAATCTTTAAACTCTAGTTCATTTTAATGGCGTCAACTGGCTACATCTGAATCAAGTACATACAGTGATATACAAGAGAGAGTACAGTATATTTATACAGTGTAAAAAAAAAAACGGCCTTTGTACATATTCCCTTTTGAAAGTTGGCGTGTGCTTTTTAAGGGGATGGATTATGCTCATTTACATGGTTCATAATTTTTTTGTGGCCTACAAAAATATACACCAAAACACAATATTTTTCTTATACTGTACTCCTGTATTCACCTGTTAGAGCTCCTACGTCTTTAAGCCACGCCCCCTGAAGATCTCAGTGTGCTCCGATTGATCAACTCACTAACTCTGTTATGAATAATTAAGCATTGTCACACTGCTGTGGCTGTTCTTATAATAAGAGTTGGCTCTGCTGTACCAGTTTGAGCCCAAACCTGAAAGTCTGGCAGAACAGTTTAGTAGACTTGATTCACCTGGAGCAAGACATTTAACTGTCTTAGCTCTCTGTGCATTGTGGGAGAGCATACCAAGCTTGCTGGTAGACAGGGAGTAAGGATTGTGTTATGAGATGATGTCACCTTGAAACAGAGTAAAGGACTGGAATTTCAGCAAGGCATTTCAGACAGCTGGGAAAGGTGGTTTCTAGGGAAACAACTTTGCAGACTGTTTCCATGCACAACATAAAGTAATACACAACACAGTAAAGGAAAGGAAAAAACAGAAAAGCATGAAAGGTCTTCTTTAAGAATAAATATGAAGCTGAAGCTCAAGGCTAGTGTTGCTAATGTTCACATGGGCAGAGTAGAAAGAATGAAACCAGCTGGAAGTTTACTCCTTCACTGTTTCCTCCCAAAAAAGAACAGCACTGCTTCTGTAGTCTCCCCGTTAGTGTGATGTATGATGTGGTGTTGATCTTCCTGCCCATAACGATCTGCTTTGCTCTTTCACTGCTTCCCGTTCATGGCAGATGCAGATTTTTTTGCGGAATAGATGTCATAGTGCCATTTTGATGTCATGTCATTTCGAGATACCAAGCTATAATTTCAAATGGTCATTTTTAACATATTACTGCTATAAACTGAGTGGGGAAAGGGGGAGATACTCCTCCTCTAAGGGGAATGGATGTAGCATGTTGTGGTGCACCTTGTTCAAGCTTAAATTAATATCACAACCAAACATAAAGTACCTTCACCGATCTCCATCACAAGTGAGAGGATTGTTTTACAGGAGGTTCATTAAATGACATGAGAAATATCATTTTGTAATATCATGCAGTAATTTACCGCCCTGGTTCTAAGTTGAGACAAAAAGCACAGCAACATCAAAGCATACTGCACAAATTATTAAAACCCTATATTCAATTGAAAGGAGACAGCATATCAACTGCTGAAAATAAGAGTGTGCTGTTTATTGTTTTATGAAAAACATGCCCATTATAATGGTAATGCCAGCAACACTTCAAACAACGACAAGTTGGGACAGGAGCAGCAAAAGACTGGTAAAACCATCTTACCACTACATATAGTATGTTAACTGGTAACAGGACAGAAGCATTACTGTGTATAAAAGAGCTTCCCAGAGAAGCAGAGTCAAGAATAACCTTTCTCAATGTAAAACAGCAAAAAACATCAGAGAATCCAGAGACATCTCAGTGTGAAAGGGACAAGGCACAAAACTTAGATTGGATCACCATGACCTTTGGACGCTTATGAGGCACTGCATTATTAAACAAAGCTTATTCATTCCAAAAACCATTGTCTCTGAGCACAAGTCACTGTTGCATTTGCCAGGCTAAAGAGAAGAGGGATCATCTGGCTAAAGCTAGCATCCGCAATGGTATGAGGTTGCACTGGTACACATGACATGGGTGTTTTGCTTATCAGTGAACACACAATCAATGCTGAATGATATATACAGGTTTTGAAACAGATAACCTGCCATCCAGATAACATCTTTTTCAGCAAAGGTCTAGCCTATTTCAGCAGGACAATGCCAAATCTCATTCTGCACATACTGCAATAGGCATGACTTGAGTTCATGTGCTTCCATTTCTTGTAGGCATCTATGCCTGTACACACATACACCACAGGCAAGTTTTTCAGATGTGGATTAATACTAGTCTTGGACTAAATAGCATGGCCATTAAATTAGCATTGGAAATTCTCATTTGTCTAGGCTTAATCTTGGTCTGGGAAACGGGCCCTACATACAGCAGGACGAATATGTTGTACACATTACGCAGCCCTATTACAGGGGCTCAGCATGGGCAAGCCTTATTTTCAAGCACACGGCTTTAGCCATCTGCTCCACATCACACGCCTAGCTTTCCTGAGAGATTCATTTGATATTGCCGCTCTCCGAGTGATGATGTGTGATGACAGATCTATTAAGTATGTGGTAGAAATGACATGGATATGCCTGTTGCTAAATATAAGCGCTATGCTACACAAGATTTCTTTGTAGTCTTGGACGTAGGGGCTTGTTGTGCATATCTGTTGTGCCGAAACACCCAGGAAACAGCGCTTATGACTCTAACTGCAACATACAGTAAAACATTTGCTAAAGCATGGCGGGGTCATAACTGATAGACCTGTCTAGACGTCTTGTATAACCATTCGCGATATGAGCTTCCAGAACACCAGAAATGATTCAGAATGAAAGGTCATCTGTTGCACTTCTACAGGAAACAAACCTTACTTCGTAGAAAGAAAGCCGTCCAAACAGATGTGACCAGGCCTCGGGGTGAACTTTGACCCTTGAGACTGGAGGCTTTTGGTTGACCCTGAGAACTGCTAACTTAAGACGTCTCTTTGAGAAAACACAGCCCGAATGGTCGACAGTAAATCACACCGTGACAGGGTGCTACTAGCTGCTAAAACCTTGTAGTAAAATCCTTCAGAATGAGCTAGCCTGGGCGGCTAAGCTTCGAGAACACAGGGATTTCCACTAAATGGCAGAGCAAACAGAACTGGACATGGCTCTGTGGTGAACTGATCTGTGCTGAACTGATGCTTGTGCACAGTAGATGTTCATAGCAGGATTTCCAGACAGTTCATTTCAGAATCCACTGCTTACGAGAACCATTTCACTTCCCTAGCATTCCAACACTCAGTGCTATGAGCTGTAGTATGAGCACCTTTGTCTGGTTGCAAAGTTGATTTTCCTTATATGAAATTGTCATAAATCTGTTAAATTTGCCCTGGATATTTTTCAGAATTTTAACATAATTAAGAACATTTGGTAAAGTCATCTGTGCTTTGGACGCCTTCTTCGAGCTGATGAATCTGGCATTTGCGTGCATACTGGAAGTACACCAGAAGAACTTGATGAATGACCTACTATTGTCATCAGTACACTACTGATTTTGCATGTGAGATCTAAACATATGCATGTGACATAGAAATGAAAAGATATAACGTGTGTACAGTGGTTAAAAAATCAGCAAAATCTTTTTCTCCCACAAAAATCGACTCGATGCCTCTGATTTTAAGTTATTTCAGGCTTTATGTGGAGACTTGCAGCTCCCCCTATGCTCCCCCTCCACAACTCAGAACTGCCTTTCAAAAAAGTCTTGCAGCTTTAAACATGGTATGCAATTTTTAATTTGTCACTCCTATAATGTTAGGTAATCAAAACGCTTTCTAGCTTGACAAGTTCAATATAAGGTACCATATTACACATTTTATAGTACAATTAAAATGTAAATAGAATAACTTTAAATATATATCACATTAACATGTTATGTCTGATGCCCTGTGAATAACTGTCAGTCAGAATTTCTCATTCCCTGGGAATTAAACAGTCTGTTTTTGTCATTATGCCATTAAGACTGATATATGATATGGGTTGATTGGCTGACCACTTTACAAGTGATGCTTCCCAAACAGGAATGCTCGACTGGCCCAAGCTTGTATCATCCTCTGATGAGCACCAGACTAATATCCATATAGTTACACTCAGTACTGCTCCATTTCTGGTCTGGGTCGCTCCCAGTGACCCTGTCCAGCAGAGCTGTGCCAGCATCTGGAGTGTACTTTGGCACTTGCAAGAGTCTAGAAAGTGGTTTTATTGCACATGGCACGATTCCCTCAATCCTTCCTGGAATACTAGACAGCTGTGGCACTGGCTTAATGCTACATGGCATAAAAAAACTTCTTTTTCAAATATCTTTCCTTTGTTTCAGGCCTGCCATGTGCTTACTGGAGCTCTTTATTGTGCTTTAGTGGAGAGCAGCAGTGAAAGGAACCTCTGAGTACAAGACCAAATGTCCAAAAAACGTGCTACAGGTGGTAAAGTGGTAAAAGTGCCCATGGGACCCTTAGATTGAGTGCCACATCACTGCCTTCATAATAACTTTAATAACTTAGTAACAGAGGACTTTACATTTGGAAAACGTCATCTCCTTACTTATAGATAGATAGATAGATAGATAGATAGACATTTTATTGATCCCAAAGAAAATTTAGCAGCCAGTAGCGGTTTCACAAAAACAAACAGCACAGATACAAATACAAATACAAATTAGAAAAAATAAAAAACAGGGTTGTGCAGTATGAAGAACGTAAATGGGTCGGTACCGGCAGCAGTATTATTAACTGTTAACTATAAACTATAAACTATACATAGTACAGGTCACTATCGATAAATATCTTAATATAAATATATCTCACTTCACAAGGAGGCAAGAAATATATACAAGAAAATATAGATATACCTGTATACTGTAGAAAAGACAATAGTAATAAATAAATGTGCATGATTGTGCAAGCGGCGAAGTTATCCGCAGATAAATGACTGAATTAGCATAATAAACATGTGCATATACTGGTATTTAAGTGGAGTGTCCAGGAGTTCAGAAATACAGTATATACAGTATATACAGTACATACAGTATATACAATAGTATATATATATATATTATTAGCTGAGATAAGCTACTCTCTAAAACGTGCACACTTCTGTACCAAAGCCAAGAGCCCTTTCATGACTTTATCTAGAAAGAAATAGCCAATCAAAATAACAAGAGTTAAAAGGCCAGGCTCGGCGGGTAGCAGAGCTGAGAACTTTGGCTAATGTTACCCATATGTTTTAGTAAAGGTTTAAAGAAAATGGTTTAGTCTAACGTTGAAATAATGTTTTAAAGAAGTTTATACGTTCAGATAATGTCCCTATAAAGCTGAATGTTACCTAGGACATAACGCCTCAACTGCAGTGTTGAGAAGAAGTTTTAAAGAAGCCGCCACATGATAACAAAAGATCACAAAATCCTCAGCGCAACATTCGGTAAGCGTTTAATAGGTGCTATTAAGACTTGAAATTACAGAATTCTATGAGAGGACGTTCTCTCACCTTTACAGAGAACATTCTGGGAACCAAATGGAAACTTCCTAAAACATTAGTGAAATATTACATTGCACATTCTCAGAAGGTTTTCAGAACAAATCATTTCTGCTCTTAGAACAGGACACAGGCAGCTACCATACTGAATAAGAATATGAAAGTCTATTTGAGAAGTAGCCAGAGAGGCCAGTATAAAGTATCTACTTTGAAATAAAATCTTAATAAAATCTATAAACTTATAAACATGATATCCATCAGGTTTGACACAACTCAAACTCAAGTAGTTGTGGCAACTACTTTTGTAACGGCTCTTCCGGCTATTTCCTCTGGTTTTCAAATATACTGGCCCAGGTATGTTGCTTGTTGTCCACACTTTCCGCAAGTGGGCTGCTGACGTTCACAAAAAAAAGCATGCAGGCACAGACACAGATCATCTAGATGTAGGAAATATACATTTTAAAAACATTGCATGTAATAAATTTTGCACTGTTACAGACATATGAGTGATGTAATTAATAGAATTCTTGTAATGTCAGTAGCTGTAACTGTAATGTAATGCTTTACACTTCTTCACTACAGGAAGATGTAACCATGTTACTGTAACATGTACTGTGTTACCCTTAACACGGCCGACTAGACATATAGTCTCTGTTAAAGGAAAAAACAACAGTATTTTCATTTATGTTCATCATCAATTGGGGCGTAGTAGCCGAGCTTTACGTTGTCTGAAAATGTAATCATTTAATGTAAAGAACAGTTTTAAGCTCTCCCGTAAAGCTGCCATTTTGGAGATACTTGTTTTTCTTTGGGCAGCAGTATGTTAGTTATAGCTGTCTTTAAGAATCCAGGCTGCCTGGAAACCCGTTTAATGTCCATTTTGAATATCTATAAGCTTGGTTTGACCATGGCTTTTTTATTGCAGGCCCCCTCTAGTGGATAAGCACCAGCAAAATGGAAAATGGAAATACATGCTCATTTTGGAATTTTGTTACCATCTTCTCCTCAATTTAGTCACGCCCAATTTGACCCACTAGCTATTTTCCCCTTCAGTCAACCGATAGTACCTGTGCTTCCTCCGAGTCATGTAAAGCCTCATTGTATCTTTTTGAACTGCCACTTATGCAACATCATAGGACAGCTCAACGCCCTTGGAGGAAAGTGCTAAATGCCAATTGCATCAGCTAACAACACTTGCCTTGTCTAGCAAAGAAGTGCTGAGTGTTAGGGGAGAGAGAGGGCCATCCTACCTGTTTACACTTATTTGGACTTCATCATGAGATGATCCAACTCAGCATCCTGCTGAACAAGACTAAGGTGTAGGACCCAGAGATTTGCAATAAGCATTATAAATCAAGCATCAAAAATAACCATATTATGGGACCTGATGCTTCTTAAACAGACATTATCAGGGCTGTTCACGGCGCATGGTTGGAGTTACATGAAGTGAAATCTAGAGGGGGACATGATGAAGCTTTGGAACCTACACCAAGCTATAATCCCAGAGCAAGACACAGACCAAGATGGCTCTTGAACACTCTGAGGGTGGCGACTCAAGGCACTCCCGGCTGCTACATGTGCAAATGCTTATTCCCAACCACAAACATGCTTACATACAACTAGCAATGCACATCAGTGTGTTTAGTGGGAGATACATTGTGAACATGATCTTAAATATAAGTAAACTGCTGATTCACTAAGCTGAGTACACTTCAACCTAAACTGATTTGTAAGTTTGCAGGTAGAAGTTGGGCAGGCTGGTAGAGTTGTACTAGAGAAACTGCACTGCATAATCCAAATAGCTCTACTGTTCTGGTTTCTGGAACCTGATTCTCAGCTTTGTATGCATCAGTTTATGACATTAGGACATATACAACACTACATTTCCCTAAAATACCGGCATTAAAGGATTGCATATAGATCCCGAGGAAAGTGACTGCTGCCTCCTTTCCCCCAAACTGTTGAATTCTTACATTCCCATTGATTACTTTTGTTTGGAAGGACATGTCCAATTGTGGTTTTGGCCCGGGATGGAGAGCGTGTGCTGAGAAAGCAAAGAAAACTCCCATCAAATTGTTTCGCGAACCCAGCGACCATCCCCGCGGGGGCAGAACGAGCGGACGGCGTTCTTCTCTTCTTCTCTTCGACGTCAGATGGCCTCAGAGACTGCTGGCCCACTTAAAGTGCCCTGCTGTACATGTCAAAGGGTGTTGTTTGCGAAGGCCGGCATTTAAGTGGAGATCCTCACAGGCGTTCCCTTCCACCAAAGTGCTGGAATCCCTGCTGAAGGTATGCGAAGTGAGGAGCACTCTAACTTTGGACTCACTCTTTCTCTCTGGGGATTGCGGGGCTTCGTTCAGAGGTATAGTCCTGTAATTCATCTTCTGTAGGGAGTGCACTCTGGATGTGCAGATGTCTGTGGTTACTTTAAGCCAGCACTGTAGGGTAGAGAAAGACAGTCACATATAGGAAGCAAAGGCTAAATATTGCAGATGTTGATTTCTTTCTCCTGACAGCAAAAAGCAACAGCTATTTCAGATTAACATCTTAAGATGCTATTCTGTTAAGACTTCTAATTCAGTAACTAATATTTGTGATTTTAAACTACGTATTACTGTACTGTATTATGTTGTTATGAGTGTTATATTGAATTGTGGGCCCACATACAGACCCCTTTTGATGTGAAAGTGCATCTATTGAAGCAAAAGTAATTTGTACATGTGTTTATTCTGCACTGTAATTGATTACTTGGTGTCAGTGCATGGTCCTTATGACTGCTGAACATCTGTCTATTGCTATTGGCTAATGGGTTCCCAATCCTGTTCTAATGCAAGCTCAAAAACATGCATCATGAAGTCTACATATCCCCTTTTACAGGACAAGCTTAATCAAACATGCTAACAATGACACCAAGCTAATAGGCAGTTAGCATGACCTTTTTAGCATGACTGTTTGTTTGATGCAAATTGGTGGCTATTCAGTTTAATACATCCAATTTCAAATGACAGATCTTCCTAAAAGGAGGAAATCCTATTTAAACATACTAGCATGACTGAAAGCTGGTAGTCACCTGCTAACTGCACTTACATTAATTCTGGAGTCTATTTCTGCTAGGAAGAGCTTTACCATAAATGACTAACATGGTTACATAGCACACATGCAAACCAGTGTGCTGACATAGCTAACTATGATCGAAAGTTAACATACACCAGTTAATATGACACTGTTTACGTTAAAATTGCTGGAGGTTGAGTTATATTAATTCCTAGCTACGTTACTTTCTTGATAACTGTTTCTGAGAGAGATTAACCAAAAATACTAAAATGGCAAATGGGATGCTAACCATAAGCTAGCATGACCCTTTTTGGACAGTGCTAATTGTTGTCTATTCAGTCGTAGTCATTTCTTGCAAATATTAGCTTTTGGATCTATTTGAAAGTAAGTCCCAAAGTAGACGTACTGATATGACAATGATTGGAAGCAGTCACCTGCTAACTAGTAGGTGTTTACTAACAGTAAACACCAGTAGCCACCAGTTACCATGACTCTATTTGCACAATGCTAATCGGTGGCCATGCAATATTAGCTTGCTAAAGGATATTCCCTAAGAGAAGAGCTTAACTAAACATATTAACTTGGCTAACATATGCAAATTGGTGGGCATTCACTTACACTTATTAACATTTTAGACTGGTGGCTATTTATTAATGGAAGAGTCTGGCCATGACTAACAAAGGAGGCTGATATAGCCACCAATTAGTATAAACATATTTAAATCATGCTCCATGTTTTTGATTGATGTTTTGATTTTGATGACTTTTGATGAAAACAAGGTTTTAAGCAAACAGGCAAACAAGGCTAACAACAAATGAAAGTTAATGGCCATCAATAAGTATGAGTCAGTTATGCTTATATGCGACTATTCATTTACATTCATTGGTTTTTCCTTTAACATCATACAGGCAATTTTCCAGAGCCGTGCCATGCGTGTGGGCTGTGCACACCTGTTCTTGGCTGCCATCTTGTGGGCAACACTATGCTCCACAGTGGCCTCCAACTCTGCTGAGCTCACAATTTTCAGCTCTATTGGCCTGGAACCAGAGATAAGCCTGAGGAACAGCAGCGTAGTGCGCCGCAGCCGGAGGAAGCGCTACATTTCCTCTCGAGACATGACAGCATTGCTGGATTACCACAACCGAGTGCGTTCCCAGGTCTTCCCACCCGCAGCCAACATGGAATATATGGTAATGATACCTACCTATGTCACACTAGACCTATATTACATCCATAATGTTGAAGACAAAAGTTTACAAGTTTGGAATCACTTGTCAAATGAATTATTTTGTGATATTATATGCCATAATAACTTGTATATGCTATTTACTACACACTGATGGACATTTTACATGCCGCAGGGTCAAGAAATTTAAAGAAGATTATGCAGAAACTTTCTGGGAACTTTTCTTTCATATTAAGTTTTCGGTACCAAAGACGAAGAGACCATCCAGACTTTAACAACAAAAGCCAACATCTGTGGTGGTTTCATGGTGCATCTCTGCTCACAACATGAGTGATTTGCATATGTGTTAAGGTACCATTAATGTAGAGCCTACTGCAATTAGGAGAGACACATGCTGCTATCAAGACAACAATGCCAAGCCTCATTCTGTATGTGCTACAACAGCATGGCTTCACAGATGTATATGCTTGATTGCCATGCCTATATTCCAACTCTGTCTCCTATTGAAAATGAATGGCATATCATGAAGAGGAGCATCAGATAGTGTTGACCACAAACCGTAGAGCATCTAATGTTTTGTATTAAAGAAGAATGGGCAAAAATTCTGCTTGTGTAAAGTGTTATCATTAGGAAACATGATGTAACACACTGGTACTAATTTGTTCCATGTTGCACCTTGTTCCTGGAGGAGCGTTATTTCACTCCATTGTGTACTTGTATATGGAAGGGATGAAAATAATAGCCTCTTGCCTTGCATTGCCTTGCCTTGACTTGGTAAACATGCCTCTGTCCCAACTTTTTTGAGTTACAGGTATTAAATACTACATTAGGACCAGTGTTATTCTGTTTATACTGTATATGTACACTGTGTGTATGGTACATGTATACTTAATAAGGATACTTTAATCTATATTTAGCAGCTATTGCACAGTTCTGTCATTTGCACTAATACTGCATACCGTACATATGTACATACCATACATACTGCTCTCTCAGTGATATATAGCATATATTATACTTTTTCCTTATTTATATACATATATATATTTTTCTTCTCTCTAGTCATTTTTTATTTAGTATTTATACTGTATTTATATTGTTTAGTACTTTATATATATATTTATATAAACACACATATATATGTGTGTGTTTTTGTGTATGTATATATATATATATATATATATATATATATATATATATATATATATATATATATATATATATATATATATATACTGATGCCATGTCATTCCCCATTTACATCCTACTACAATAGTTATATATTCTGTCACAGAGTTTTTCAACTCAAATGCTCCAATGCTCTGCCCAGTAGTAAAGTAGGAGTGACTGTAATTTTGCTGGAGAACCCCAATATGCATTCACCCAGAACTACAAGCATGCATTCAGAGAAATCGTCTGTTTGAAAAGTCTTTACTTTTTGTCCGTCTCTCTTTTGACAGGTGTGGGATGAGAGGCTTGCTAAATCTGCTGAGTCCTGGGCCTCTCAGTGCATATGGGACCACGGGCCACCCCACGTGATGAAATACATGGGCCAGAACCTGTCCATCAGCTCTGGAAGGTATTGAAGGCTTATGGAGATATGACACTCAAAAACAAAGGTTCATGAACGGCTCTTTGCTTGTATGTATTCTTCTAGGTGTAGTTGGCATAGAAGGAGCTTCTTAACACTTCAGAAAGGTTCTTCACACTCATAAATCTCATTTACCCAAATATACGTATATATATATATAAGTATGGTCTTTTAGGATATACCATAATCCCTGATGTAGGTATTCCATGGATAAATGAACTTTCATGGCGGTCTTCTAGAAATGAAAAAGTTATTATAGTTTATAGATATTAAGTGTGAAGCCTATGAATTTGCTCAATGTATTGGGGGCTTTTTAATCTTTAGGTGACGAGCTAAGACCCAATTAAGGCATCGTACATTTCCACAATTAAATGGTATGCAAATAACTTTGTATAGCTTTGTATTTGATCATTTCTGTATCCCCTGAAACTTGCCTTTACACCGTATATCATGCACAGGGCTGTGCAAAAGTCAGAGTTCACCCTTTATGTATTCATTTCTCAATAATAAAATGGTACAGAGAATATCTAACAACTGTGCAAGGTCTGATAAACCACCAAAGCTGTCACCATGAGACAATTTTGCTGGTGCTCTACATAACCTCTTGGACCCCCTGAATTTTGAAAATTAAAATTCTGTTTGGGTCAAGGGGTTGAGAGGTGGTCAAATACAAATTCAGCTCATTATTTAGCTTTGATATTCGTAACTACATCATAACCTAGTGATACAGCACTGGTCTGCTTTAGGGTGTGTCTGTAGCAAATTGCAGTTGTTCATTCACAGCTTTAACTGTGCCTGGGATGCTCCTGAAAAACATGCACAAACTGCCATTGCTGTATACAATGAAATGGAATCATTGCTCGTCTCTCAAAACAAAGACAGAAACGGAGCCTCTACATCATTTCCTGTTTAATTTATGTTTTGCTGATTTGATCCTGATGCTAAAAATGAACCTGTTCTTTGTCTGAATATTGAATAAATGAAGGATGATCTCTGACTGTTGCATAATACATGTAATCTTCTTTGGACTTTTGTGATCTCATGCTGACTTTAAGTGGTGGTGTCTTCCTTCTCATAGATCCAGATCAGTTACTGAGCTGGTGAGGTCATGGTATGAGGAGAGACATTCTTTCTCCTACCCCAACAGATGCGCTGGCTCAGTCTGCACCCACTACACACAGGTACGGCTCTTACAGTACCCTCTGAGGCCAGAAATGGAGCTGCAATTGTGCAAGCTAACATGCTAACATAGTGATTCTTGTTCATACAGGCGTATGCATCGGAGTCAACATTCCTGATTAAAGGACACGTTTTCTTGATATTCCAAATATGTAACGTCTTCTACAGGGAACAAACTTAAACAGCTTTTTTTAGTGCACCATTTTCATGTTCTTACATATACCAGTGTGTATCTTTTACCTACTTATACTTATCTTTATATTACACATGTGAGTGCATGTGCATGAATTGCTGAGATAGGCTCCAGCATCCCCCATAACATAGAAGGAAAAGCGACTTTGAAGATGAATAAATATTAAATTTGCCATAACTTTCACAAATTATGTGTTTTATTATTTCCCAATACATAAACTTACAACATAAATGATAGCTGCGTATTCTCCACTTATTAATAAAGCATATCATTTGACCTGGGGTGCCCAAACTTTGCATTCAGCTGTTACTGAACTGAGTGTGAAGTTTGAAATCATATTAAGCGATTTAAAATTAAAGTTACAATATAAATTCATTTGTATCCTTTCTACTTACAGTGTGACTAAAACTGAAGTGGCAATGGACTGTATAATAGAAACAGATTTTAGTACTGTGGTCGGTGGAGTTACAAGTTGTTTCTGATGTTGTTTATTATGACAGACTAAGTTTTACACCCAAACTGCAAATCTTTGCTCATTTATGATGAAATATATAGAATAACTCATATATTAAAACTCATTTGGCCCCAAAAACGTGCCATACTGTTTTCCTCAAAATAAGCCCAGTTTTCTGAGCTTTAATATGTTATCTGGAAATGATTTATCGCAAACCGACAAAGAAGATATGCTAATTTGCATTTAACGGCAAACTTTTGACAGGCACTGTGCTTAACAACCCGGCATGTTAACCAGTGGCTGATGTAAACTGTGGCTTACAGATGGTGTGGGCTAGCACCAATAGGATTGGGTGTGCCATCAACAGGTGTTCAAACATGTTCGTGTTCGGGAGCACATGGAAACAGGCCACCTTGCTGGTCTGCAACTACTCCATCAAGTAAGACTCACTACGAACAGTACAATCCAAAATTGACTTTCTGACATCATTTTGTGGAATAGTTCACAGACTGTTCCAGTTTTAGCGGCAGAATGCTAGCAGTCCTATTGGACATGTTGTTGTTCTATCTTGCAGGGGTAACTGGGTGGGAGAAGCTCCATATAAGAGAGGAAAGCCTTGCTCCGCTTGCCCTTCTGTTTATGGAGGATCATGCAGCAAGAATCAGTGCTCCACATCGAAGCCCAGAAAGAAGTGGTTCTAGCAGCGAGTGGTGGTTCCAGCATGAATAATCCCTGAGTTACGACTGGAAAAAAGGAACTTCAGACTGCATTCTTTGATGTAGTACCACTATAAAGTCAGTTAGGCGGTTGTTTGCTGTGTAAAATACTATGTTGTTCTTGCCCTTCTCACATATTTTATAAGCTTAATCTGAACCAGCAGGCCCGGCTGCTTTTCCGCTGCCTATCCAAATGGGACGTCGCCCACCATCAACACCTTCTTTGACTGTTCTAGTCTCAGTCTAAAACAGCCCGTCGTCACACTCTTTATTGTTTCTTGTCCGTTCCCTGGACTGTTTGCACTGTTTTGTATGTTTGCCTTAAGAGTGGGACTGCGGTTAGGTTCATGTTGAGAGTTAAGCACTTTTATGGTTTGTGTACACCCAATAAATTTTCTCTAGATTCGGATTTGTGTCCTGTGGTATCCGAGTTACTATCTATCTGAAATATGTACTGTCACGTAAAGGGCATAACCGCCTTTGGAGTCTTTAAAGGGGCCAGAATTAGGAACGAAACCATCTGTTTGCATGCTAATTCTCTAGGACAAGATTTCCTGGTTTTAAGACTTACAACCGTGGTTGGTGTTGCTCAGCGGATAACACCACTACCCGCCAAGTAGCCACCACCACACGTGGGAGACTGGGGTTCCAATCCTGGTCTGGGTGACTATGGTGTGCTATACCAATAAGAGTCCCTGGGCAAGACTCCTAACACTACATTGGCCCACCTGTAATGTGATTAACTCTGTAAGTCGCTCTGGATAAGAGCATCAGCTAAATGCCGTAAATGTAAGACTAGGACGTACCTTTTCTGATGATGCATTTCAAAGGTGGAAGTACATTTTGAAGCACTATTAGTGAAATGAGGGGGGCAGTTTGTTGAAACAATTATCCAGCCAGCTAGAGACAAAAAATCAAGAAGTACCAGTGGAGATGAGTACTATATTCCTAACAGATGTATTTGACAGCCTTTAAGTCAGTGGAGAGCACTCAGGATTGGTTACCAGTACAGGGATTTCCTGTGATTATGTAATGCATCTGCATAATGCATGCTGGGTAATGTAGTGACAATGAATGAAAACACAGACATGATCTTGAATGGACAGATTGATGTGGCTATAGGGAACCACTGCTGTACTATGGAATACTAAACTCGGACACAAAATTTGTCACCTTGCATGTTTAAGTTAGCAGTAACTTCAGGCCCCTGCAGATGGCGCTGCACAAGGATGACCAGGCTATAAAAAGTGGTGCAAGGCAGATTCTAATGACTGACTAAAAGGAGTGATTGCATTTGGCATGCCAAAGACCATAGTGTGAGGAAAGTAGCTGAATGTATAATGAAGCCTACAGTCATACAGGTCAGTGGTAAAACTCTCCTCAGAGCTGTGCCAGGGTAGGCATCCATCAAATCTGTCTTAACTGTACAATTCTTTGATGCAAAAGTGGTTAAACATTGATGTGGCCTACAACCAGAAACCTGACCAGTCCAATTCAAATCACGGCTGTTATTTGTGCTTGTGGAGGTAACACACGTTATTAGGTATGTTTCAATCACAGGTAAGTCATTTTTTGTCTGGTGAGCTTATATATAACCAAAGCTTTACAGGAACCAGAGATATTGACTATCAGTACCTAATCAATGAAGTGCTGTAGATGGGCAGAGAAATGTAAGAGTGAATGTCCACAGGTGAGTAGAGTGTGGTGTGCCCTTTCCAACATGCCTTCATATAGCCTTCAGAAAACCAGAGATACAGGCCCCGAAATCACCAGGCTCCTCACCTGCTGCCTTCTCTGAGTCATCCACTTTTTTAGTGTTACATGATCAGTGACTAGTCGACTCAAGTTTAAAGTGTTGTTGCACACGTCTGTAGATTCTATGGTCTCTATCTATCTATTCTATGGAGAAGAAAAGAAAAACACCAAAAACACCAAAAGTCTCCAACAGAATTTCTGATAGCAAATTCCTTGATCAAACAAAGCAACTAGCATCGCAATCTGATGGATTACTTAAAAAGTGTAACTAACCTGATTAACCCTTGAATTATTTTCACAACCTATTTTCTTGCACTTCCTGTGAAGCATTAGATACTTTCCTCTTAAAAACAGGTTCTGTGCTATTACAGATTGGCAAAGTAATAATGTGGCTGCATTTAAAACATTACATGCTTCATTTTAATGTGTATAGAGAGATCAGCAAAGATCAATATAAATACAAACATCACAAAAGCACCATCAAATACAACCTGATTACAGAGACTTTTTTTTATAATCTGATTACATAATCCAGATTGTGTGCTATATGTTACCAGGCTCCACTGCTAACCCTGATGTTTAGGGTGCAGCTGAAACCATGGTGAAGCTAGAATTCTGGTCAGGGATGCTGATCCCAGGCCTGCTGTAAGGAACAGAATGAAAACAAGCTTTTTATCACCTCCATAATGTGTTCCATTCATCCGGCATGGCCACTTCTGCAGTAAACCAACAGCGAGATGGCTTATAAAGCCATAAAGTGCAAAGCAAAGCAGGCCCATTGTCTACTCTGCTGTACAGTGAATGCGCTGGAGCTTTCACAGCAGTGTTATACAGCACAATGGAGATAAACATACGGTCCTCCTTTGACTGTTTGAACCATGTATTCATCACTGTTGTCATATTCAAACTTTCCTTACACCAACACCAGCTGCCATTAACACCCGGTATAAATCCATAAATGGACCAATAGGCATAGATTTTAAATATCTCTGAATAAAATCTGGGAATAACCAGACCTTCTGCCTCAGGCACCATCCAAATATCCAGTCGCTCATTCAGCATTTTGCAACTACACACTCAAAAATGATGTTCTCTGAGGGTTCCTTAGTACAGGCAGTGCTCTATTTAGAACGAGTTCTATACAGGCTTAAATGGTGAAACAGTTCTTCAGATTGATAGAGAATGTTTGTATATGGTTTTACACTCGCATCAAAAGAAGAGTTGGGCCCAGAAGGGAGTGTGGGAATGCAATGCTATTCTTGAGGAAGATAGATAGATAGATAGATAGATAGATAGATAGATAGATAGATAGATAGATAGATAGATAGATAGAGAGATAGAGAGATAGAGAGATAGATAAATACTGTAGCTAGCTAGCTAGCTAGCTAGCTAGATAGATAGATAGATAGATAGATAGATAGATAGATAGATAGATAGATAGATAGATAGATAGATAGATAGATAGATAGATACTGTAGCTAGCTAGCTAGCTAGATAGATAGATAGATAGATAGATAGATAGATAGATAGATAGATAGATAGATAGATAGATAGATAGATAGATAGATAGATAGATAGATACTGTAGCTAGATAGATACTGTAGCTAGCTAGCTAACTAGATAGATAGATAGATAGATAGATAGATAGATAGATAGATAGATAGATAGATAGATAGATAGATAGATAGATAGATACTGTAGCTAGCTAGCTGGCTAGATAGATAGATAGATAGATAGATAGATAGATAGATAGATAGATAGATAGATAGATAGATAGATAGATACTGTAGCTAGATAGATACTGTAGCTAGCTAGCTAACTAGATAGATAGGTAGATAGATAGATAGATAGATAGATAGATAGATAGATAGATAGATAGATAGATAGATAGATAGATAGATAGATAGATAGAATAATAAATAAATAATAGATAATAATACAGGTTAGCAGAACAATAAATGATGATAGATTTAGACTGATATGAGTAATATTTATTGAGCTACACATACAGAAGTAGTGTCTCTCAGTACATCTCAGCATGGAGTTGTGGTTCCCGATGGTGTCCTGCGATAATCCATCTATGCAGCTTGAATATTCTCACAGTTTCTGCAGATTCTGCTGTAAGGTTGGAGGTGGAGTGACAGCAGGCCTTCTGGACGTGTGACAACAAACCGCTCATTGTGTATACTGACTCTTTTTCAAAACTGGTTCTCTATAGCACCAAAAAGGAGTCTGCTATTGTTACAATTTCAAGCTGATTGAGTTTCACTTTTTAGATGCCAACTCCTACCACCACCTCCACCTCCACCTCCACCTCTCTGAATGAATGAAAACAAGTGGTTAGAAAACCTCTTCTCCTGCGAAGTACAGCATGCAGGAGGATAAGCATGAGTACAGTCGTAGGCTGTGAATGCTGGAGGTTAGCATTGTTAACAAAAGCTAGTTAACCGGGGAAGAACATTCAATGCGATGCAGCCATCAATCACTCTGCCAGTGACAGTGTGTGAGAAAAAGTGTGTGAAGTGGAGCTTCGTGGCGGCTAATTTCCCATGAGGACACTCAAAAAAGTGAAAACCACAGCGCTGTTGTGTAATTCTATGCCTTTAGCTGAGTCCATCATTTTATAGCCTTGGGAACAGCTGCTGGAGCCCTGCGCAGGAGAGCTACGGTATCATTTTCCACAGCTCCAACCGCTGTGCATTTCAGCCATTCTACAGTCAGGATTCATTATATCTCTTCTATTTGTAAATAAGAGATTACTCCAAAATGTCACAGTTACTAATGATACAGTATGTACATGTACATTATTAAAGATCTTCCGTGCTCTCCTCCTGAGGGCTGACACTCCATGCTACAGTCAGAAGCTCATATTAAGCTAACTTTATATACAAGTACATTATATAAAGGTGAATCTTACCCATGAGTCCTCATTAGAATGTCTGTTCTGCTTTCAGCTTGTTCTCCCAACTAGAAATTATTTGTTCTAAAAACGTTCTGAGAAAATACAATACATGCAATACATGTAATAATATGTTCCATTAATGTTTTCAGCTGGAGGACTTCTTTTGGTTCTTTTCTAAGGTAGAAGAGCATTCTCTAAAACACTCTTTCATCTCAGGTCTCAGTAACATCCATAAAACGTCTTCCAAATGTTGAGCTGGGAAAGTTTTTTTTTTTGTTTTTTTGTTATCATGTCACATAATCTGTAGCCCTGGTCAAGGGCAAGGAAAATAGTCAAGGACACCATTCACCCCAACAATGGACTGTTTTCTCTGTTGCCCTCTGGAAAGCGTTTTCGTTCCTTAAAAACCAAAACAGAGAGAATGAGAAAGAGTTTCTTTCCACATGCTATTCGGACTCTAAACAAAATAGTAACTAGGCCTAATCTTTTGCACTACCTATGTTCAACTTTGCACAACTACACTGTAGTCACTTTCAACTTAATACCTCATATGCTACATGACACTTTTTATTGTTCTATACTCTGTTCTACACTTTATACCTTTATTTATTTTTACATTTTGTACTCTTTGTTTATATTTTACTCTATTTTATTTAATCTCATTTAATTTCATCTAATAATATGTGGCTGGGCAGTCACAAAAGCATTTCACTGCCAGTTGTACCATGTATGACTATGTATGTGACAAATAAACCTTGATTTGATTTGATTTGACAACATCCACCAAACAACCTCTGAACGTTGCAGATAAAGCGTTATGTCTTAGTTTACATCTAACCTGATAGAACGCTGTTTGAACATTAGATTAAAACATTTTCTATATTAGAACAATAACTATAAGTTTCTATATTAGAACTGTCTATATTAAAACTTGTAGATCCCCTGCTAGCTGGGCTGGCTCCCACCAGTGACACAATGTTGTGGACCCCAGATAGCGAATATGTAGTGGTCCACGGGTTTGATAAGGTTGGCACTCCACTGATGCTGTTTTGATAGCGTGCTGCATATTGCTAATGCTGAGCATCTGTGAGAGTTCTGTGTTGTGTATGTGCCTTTCTGGCCTGGTGTTGAATAAAGACTCTCGTGGCAGAATCATGGCCTCCACTGTGTCTTACTCTACACCAGTGTTATAATATGCTATGCATGTGTCATTCGAACCTTGTATCAGACATTAACATGCATTTTAGTCCTGATACCGAGTTGCCAGTTTCTGGGAACTGACCCAGATATGCTATAGCTCAGTTTCCCGGTCGGTGACGTATCTAGGCCTTGCGGAAGTGACAGTTTGTTTCTCGTGAAAATTGGTCCTACTTACTGGAAATCGAACCACAGTTAGTTGATTCCTCAGGCTTAGCCAATGGGAGAGCTAGTTTGACTGAATCTGCATAGATACCACTGAGAAAACAAAACCTGATGGTGTAGTTTTCCATTGGGTGTACCTAGATTTAGACCTCCTCGCTTACAACCGTACAACCGAAACTTAGCGTTAAAATAAACGAGGTTAACTTTAGTACTCTCTTTTTTAAGGGAATGATCGTTCTCCATAGGCAATACAAAAAAATCTGTATTGCTGTGAGACAGATCATTGGTGTAGATGATATACCTCCCAGCACAAAGGGTGTAACAAACAAAATAGGTGAGTATGATACACAATATTGTGGACCCCATATAACGAACATGTACTGATCCACTGGCTTGATAAGGTTGGCACCCCACTGATGCTGTTTTGCTGTTCCTGTAGCGTGCTGCATGTGGCGAATACTGACCTTCTGTGTGAGTTCTGTGTTGTGTGTGTGCTTTTCTGGCCTGGTGTTAAATAAACTCTTTCCCGTGATGCCACTTCGAACACTTACAGTCCTTTGGGAAACCACCTCAGTGACCACAACTTTCAATCTCATCTTGTTCCATTTTGTCCTATCAGCCTTAAGTGAATGTCGAGGAGGCGTGGCTTATGCATACTCATCCTTGATTGGGTTATTTTTCTAAAGTCACTTTTAAGCTCTAAAGCAGGGCTGTTCAACTGGTCCAGTCATGTCAAATTTCTTGTTTATGAAGTTGCAGATAAACAAATTTACATAAGTGGATGGCAACAATGTTTAAGGCAACAAATACAATAATATAGCACATGCCAGTTCGATTTTTGATAAACCAATTTATCAAAAACTTTTGTAATGTGGTGAGCATGTTGAAACTGGTTCATGATTGGCTATTGTTTACATATTTTATACATATGTTAAATTGTATGAATACAAGAATTTGTGGTTCGTAAATCAGTTTAAATTTGTAATATATAATTTGTAAAATTGTAAATACAAATGAATTTAAGGAATGAAAAAATAAAATCATACAACAGAGCATTTCACTGTCAGCTATCAGGGTGTGAACAATCACTCTCGTGGGCCTTTCATGTTGATGCTTGAGTTTATTTTATTTGTCCCTGCACTTGGATTTTTATGGGTAGGTTAATTGGAAAGCAGTTTACGTTTTTTTATCAGTGATGTTAGTGCTTAACGTTTCCATATTTGAACAGCACCACCGATGTGCGTGTTGCCAATTTGTTGCTACACAGAAGTGTGCAAAAACTGTTCAGTTGGAGAACATTTATTTATTAGGTCTTGACCTCGGCTTAGAAACGCATCTTAAACCTGAAATGCATTGCTACACCCGTATTCAATAGTCCTGTACTTGTTTATCCATGTAACCATTAAAACATACATAGGTATCATTAGTTATCCATCCGGTATGAGTCATATGGTACATATTGTATAATCACTCAAATAACATGCAAGTGTTCGTCTAACTGACAGCACATCTACATCAGCGAAGGAGAATGATAATTCCAGTCAGTGTCTATACCAACCTTCCACACACGTTCTTTTTTCCCCAGCTCTACACTGCTTCTATTCTCCTCCTGCTTAGCCGAATCAATCTTCCTCTTTTCTGTTCACAGACTTTCTCCGACTTTGGAAAAAAGGGGTAAAATAATAACTAATAGCCTATTTGAGTTTCTATCATCCAGTTGCTATGGCTACAGCTGTCATATAGATTGGTGTCTCTATATGAGCTTGGTTACTGTTTAACCTCCCCCACCCACATTTGCCCAGATTAGGAAAATCAATAAGATAACAGGAGTACCGGCCTTACCCAGCGCCAGCAGCACCTTCCCAGCGAAAGGCAGCAGGCTGCGGCATAACTTTCACGTCTGTATCTCCAAGTTTTGCATGTACGGAGAAAAGGACACCAAGAATTAGCTGTGAGGAACACAGAGAACGGCATGGTCAATGTTAACACTCAGGTCAGCGCCAGTATGGAGCTTCCGTATGGTGAGTAGACGCTCTCTCTCTCTTTGTCCTTTTCCTAACAGCTTGGGAAAAGTGGCTGGTGCATTTGTGAAAGGGCCCAGATGTTTACCTGCTGCTTTCAGGTAGTCGGTGCTTCGTGTTGACACGTTGATCAGCGTTGATCCTCGAGGCTTTTTTTTTATTTTTGGTTGGAATGGAAGCTCCAGCTGGTGTTTGTGAGAGCTTTTAGCTGAGGCTGTAGTTCTGGAGGTGTGGCAAAGTCATGATGGCTGGTAAACAGGGCCTACACACAGCAGCAGGTGAAGGATGCCGACTCTACACTGCCTGAAACTTCCTCTTTTGCGGGAAGAACTGAAATGACTTGACGACTATGGAAAACATATGCAAAGTGGATGCGGCAGACCTTTGAGGAATAGACCACACTCTGAACTGACTTACCTATATCCCATAACTTACATAAAGACACCGCACAACGTAACTGAAAGACAAAAATGAATTTACTGGGAACTTGTGTTGTTCAATTGTTGGAACCTCCTCAGGTTACATGTACTCTTATCCACTGTAACTCTATTTCTGACTTTGGTAATCTACAGATACACACGGTCATGATGTGTTAATGTGCCTACAGTGTAACAGCCACATCTTTCCTCTAGTCATGTGATTATTAAAGAGCAAGGACACAATTTTCTGCACAATTTATTCAATAAGATTTATAGAACATAATTTATAAGGGGTTTAATGGGAAATACATTATTGTATTTACATACAAGACATACAGGAGACTGAAATTGGAATAATAATAACCATGCGTCTGATGCCTTTTGAAACTACCCCACAGAAGGCTATTATATGAACAAATATGGTTACAAATACATTGGCTGATGCTTGATACATTGTTTTCCGAAAGATTTGACATTAGGTCTTGGCTAAATAGTATTTTCTTGATAGACAGGTACACATAAAGTGTTGTACAGCAAAATAGTCACTGAAATATAATGAATTCTTCGAATGTTGTACTCTCTCACCATTCTCAACCTTACACATATGCCCTTTCCCACTTTACCTCACATCTTAATCATGTTTAGGCCCAGAGAAGGCGGTGGCTGAGTTTCTGGATCTGTTTATACATGGTTTCTTTTTGACATGTTACAGTTTCAACTTGCATTTGTTTGAATACAGTGGCAAACTATGTTCACAGACCGGTCCCTGGCATGCAGAGATTTCCCCTGAATCTTTAAAGATATAATGAAGTGCATATGATGACCCAGGGTTTTTTGCTAGTTTACGTTGGGAAATGTTATTCTTGAGTTGTTGCACTATTTGCTTGCCCAAGTGGTAACCCTGGTCTATCTTTACTTCTCAAAGGTCCCGCAATTCTGGGATACTCTTTTATATCTAGTAATGATACTGACCTGTTGCCAAATAACACAGCTAGAAATGATTAGCTCTAAAAGCGTTCTGAGAATATGCAATGCAATGTTCCACTAATGTTTTCAGCTGGAAGTTTTTTTTCTTTTGGTTCCCAGAATGTTCTTTCTAAATCTAGAAGAACGTTCTCTAAAAGCATTCTGTCGTCTCAGGTCACAGTAACATAAATAAAACATTTTCCAAACTTCTTTTGTTATCATGTAGCATAATCTGTGAAGCAACATGTCTTAGTTAACATTTAACCTGAACATAAACATCTTTAAACATCCTTTAAACATTAGATTCAAGTTTTTTAGAACTTGTAGGTGACGTTACCCAAAGTTCTGGGATTGTTCCCTGCTAGCTGGGAAACTTATTAGTTTATTAGTTTATTAGTTTATGTTCTACCATTAAACAACTTTCCTGGTCTTCTCAAACATTTTGTGACAGACAATCAAATATTCAAAATAGCCATATATTTTTAAAGATACAATAACATTTTAGTTTTAACATTTGATATGGTGTCTTTTGCACATCGGTACATTTTGGTACCGTAAAATAAAATACTTTATTGTATTTACATTTTGGAAAGTGTCCCAACTTTTTGGAAACAGGATTGATGTTGTTTTTTGTTTACCAATATGTTAAATTTAGCAAATAAATATGAAGTTTGAGCTAAAATCTGCAGGAAAAGGCCTGTTCTCTGTACAGAATGTGAACATACAGGATGTAAAGGAAGTGTTTTCATATAGAAGATCAACAAAGCATGTCATTTGATTAGAAGACCATTTCAAACCATGGTAGTTGCATTGTAGACATTGTGGTTCCTGGTTGTCAGTACTGTTAGGAACGTGGGGTCAGTTTCTCTGCACCACTTCTTTGAAACCTTTCATCTCAAGAGTTTGAATCATGAACTTGGACAAAGCACGGGAATCCTTTAAAGCTAAACGAACTCATTTTGTCAGTCAACTGTCAACAGTTTATATGTCATATGTTCTTTCTGCCAGTTGGCTCCTTCCAATTACTACTTTATGAGAAGTTACTGACCTTATGAATAAGGTCACATGCCACTGACTGCATGTCCTCTGTGAGTTTCATGAGCTACATAGCAGAGGATATTATATGTACGGTGAGTATGTATATGAGTCTGTATCCAGCCAGGTGGACGCTGGGTAATAACTGTAACGATTATGTCTCGGCTGAATGCTACTGGCTGTCATAGACCTTAATCCTCTTTCTGGCCTAGATCAGCTCGAAGCATTGTAGTCCATGCTTCTTTTGCAAAGAAAGAATACTCACTGTCTCACTGTCGGGCCAGTTCTGTGAAAATTTCCCCAGTTCTCAGCACAACAGCATAAAACAGGATATGTATGTGACAAGTTACAACAGAACACACTGGCTCTCTTCAGTAATGACCTGAGAGAATGCTCATTAATCATATTGTGATTTCTTGGTCATTCAGGCATGTAGTAGTGTTTTGAAAAGTGACTTAGTGCTGAAGTCAGGCCACATTTGCTAAGCTGTGGTCGAACATTCATACGAAAAACGACTACAGGATCCAGAGCTTGGTGTGTTAGTGGAAAGAGGGCAAAGAATCGGCTAGAGTATAAAAAATTCAATTGCTCTGTTGGTTTTAATTAATGTTTTGTTGACTTTACAAATGTCAGTGTCAGTGAAACTGAGTTGTTTGTGTTGTTCCAATGAAATGAAGTGAAATGGCAGATTTACTTCATTAGTGTTTGTTTAGTCAATGTAATCTTGTTGAGTAAAACTCAACATCTTTCCCTTTGCTTTTTGGCATCATCTATTTGCATATTGTCTTACATTTTTTACTCACCATCTTTGTGTCGTCTTCCTTCTCATATTCCACAGTTAACTGCCTAGCTTAGTGCTGTTGGCTGAAAGTGAAAGTTACCATGCACCCTACCGCTGAGTGTAATTCTATGCTCAGTAGCACAGTAATTGTGATGTAATTCTAAGTTTAACCTTACACTTTTTCTACTTTAATTAGAAGAACTTAAGCACATTCAATTCATTATACAGTATGAATATGATTAAAACATATCATTTTGATCAGTCCAGTTATTTGAAATTCACATGTGATTTATGTAAATTTACAGAATACATATTACTCAAAAGAGCATCTTAACAGCTACGTAACACTGTCATATGGAATAACTTGGAATAACATTGTTAATCAAATCCAGTGACTTGAATTGCTTAAGTATGTTCTACTAAGTCAAGTATTTTGAAAGCTGCTTAATTGTCATGCTTCCGGGTTTCCCTGCCACCTCCGATCTCCTGACCTTCATCGCCCAGAGTTCACTACCCCATGACGTCACAGGCACATGTCCAGAACTCACCAATCACACCTCATTCTCCCATTCCACTTGTTTCTCATTCCCATTGATTGTATTTAAACTCCTCTGTTTCACACTCACATTATGAATTACAGCCAAACCCAGTTTGTATAGTGAGCGTTCTCTCTTGTAACTCTCTTTGCTATCTCTGGTTTTCCACTTCTCTTTGTACCTCTAGGTTTACTCTTTCAGATTCTCCTGTTGGTTTGTTTGCTAAACTGTTTGATTCTTTGGTTTTCAACTCCTGCCTGTCCTCCTGTTTATGACTCTGTTATGTGGGCTTATATTGGCTAGTAACCAGGGCCGACTTTCTGGCCAACACAAGCAGATATTCGACTCCCTTACTAGCTCAGTTGGAAGTTTGGCTCAACAACAAACCAAGCAGCATTCTCAACTATCTCAGATCTCTGCCAGAGACATTTCCTCCCAAACTGCTTGGGTAAACGGCTCATCTGCTGCTAAGCTTGGATTAGTTGCTACCTCTGTTTCAGCGACTGATTCATTCCCAAGGAAGAAGGCCGACAATTTTGATGGAGCTCCCAGTCAGTCCCGAGGCTTTCTCCTACAATGTTTTATCATCTTTTCTAAGTTCTGACAAATCTCGCATATCCCTTGTTATATCCCTTTTGACTGGTAGCCCTGGGCTACAGCTGTAAGGTCAGCACCTGAATCAGGTCATTGATTTCAAAGCTGTGTTCAATCACCCTAACGAGGGTAGATCCTCTGGGGAACTACTGATTCAGCTACATTAGGGGAATCACTTTTATATATTTATATATTCACTGGAGTTTCGCACTGTGGCTGCTGGTGGTGGGTGGAATGAATCAGCTCTGATTACTCTCTATCGCAATGGTGTTGGCTTGCCTGGATGATGGGCCAACTCTGGATGAACCCATGTCTCTAACAAATTACAATCTCATAGAAAGTATGATTGTGTTATTTATCTATTCATAACCAGGTACCCCCTAAATTTCATGGATACTGGCTTACTCAAGTAGAGGAGAAAGCCGTGAAGGAGTACATACAGGGGTTATAAATGCGCCGGGGTTATAAAAGCCTTCCACATCACCTGCCGGCCCCTGCTTCTTTTTTGTTAAACAGTAGGATGGCAGCCTCAGACCTTGTATAGGTTATCATGGTTTGAATTCTATAACCAAACCTTATCCTTATCTATTGCTGTTAGTCCTGGTTGCACTTGATAAACTTGATCAACTTACCAAATTACGGTAGTCAGGGTTAGACAGGGGGGTGAATGGGAAATGGCCTTCCTAACCCATAGGGGGCACTATATTTATTTAGTCATGCCTTTCGGCTTACAGAACACACCCTCCATTTTCCAATCATTCATTAATGATATATCAGTCCAGACGGTGTTGTCCTGGATGACCGCAAAGTTAAGGCCATTGTCAATAGACATATCCCCAATTCTGTTTGTGACCTCCAAAGGTTTCTAGGTTTTGCCAATCTTTATCATCAGTTCATAAGAAATTAGCTCCGTTGCTGCTCCTCTCACCTTTCTGCTTAAGGGCAATGCCAAGAAAATGACTTGAAGACCTCAAGCAGAGAGCGCATTTGAGGACCTAAAATGGAGGTTCACCACTGCTCCCTTGCTCAAAAACCCCAACCCTACCAAACCTTTTGTTGAAGAGATTGATGTCACCAATGTAGGAGTTGGTGCTGTTTTATCACAGCGTAGTGGTAAACATCAAAAATAGAAAGCATGGATTACGAGCTTGGTAAATTTGTAATAATCAAAATGATTGGTCGGGGTATTTGCACTGGGCAGAAATGGCTCCCCAGTTCCACCACATCCATTACCCCTTTTCAGTGTATGCTTGGTTATCAACACCCTCTTATGCCTTGGCTATTTCAGTCATCAGATATACTTTATGTGGAGCAATGGATGCAACGGAGTGAAAAGGTATGGGAGGAAACCCAAAAGTACCACAAACACTTTACTGGCTTTGTGGTGACACCCCCTCAAATGTTCCTGGAGACTGGGTGGTTGTCAGCCAGGCACTTCAGGGTTTCTGAGGGGAGTAAAAATTAATGCCTAAACACATTTGTCCTTTTAAAATCATCAGTAAAATGAATGATGTCACTTACAAGCTCGAAATTTCAGCACAGTACTGTGTCTGTCCTTCATTCCATGTTTCCTTATTAAAGCCTGTAGTCCCTGGGCCATTAGACGAGGTGCTCCCCACTGCCATGCCTCCTCCGCCAGTAACTGTCAAGGGTGCTCCTTTACACACTGTTTGTCAGCTCCTGGACTCCACAAGGAGAAGGGATACCCTTCAACACCTGGTCGACTAGGAGGGCTATGGGCCTAAGAAGAGGAGTTGGGTACCTGCAGCTGATGTACTGGACCTCCCAGGCCCAGGGGTCGTCCTAACCAGTCATACATTGAGCCTGTCTGATGGTGATTGAAGGGCTCGTCCCATTGGGGAGGGTCCCTGTTCCAAGCCACGACAGGTTGGGGAGCTTTCTTCCTTAGTCATCTGGTCATGGGGGAGTGGTTGCCTCCAATCTCCCAAACTCCAGTTCACTACCTGATGACGTCATAGAAACATGCCCGCTTGTTGCTGTTTAGCCTAACTCTCATCTTGTCTAATAAAGCCCATTCTACTTTTAGTTCCGCGTGCGTTAAGCTAAGTTTGTAGATTCTGATATTAACACAGCTACATGGAACCATTTGGTATAACATTGTTAATTAAATCTGGTATTTAATTTTGGGTAATACATAAAAATAACCTGGCAAGTTATTTAAAAGTTACTCAAAGCACTTTAGTGTGATTTTTAGAGTGTATTTCTGACTTTTAATCCACTCTCCTTTAATAATGCAATTCTCAAAGCGTGTGTTCATTTATTTAAAAGAGGCTTACCTCAACAAGGCCCAAAATATGTACATCGATCTTCATTTTAACTATTTTAAAAGCAGTGCAAGGGTGACACAGTGGAGAACAGTGGAGAAAACATGGTCACCTGCTGCTCCATTGTACTGCCCATGTTCCTCTATGTGCTCTAACTACACTGGCAGCAGATTTTAAAGGCGAACTCTACCAATAAAAAATGTTAAGATGTAAACAAAGTCATCCAGAGTGGTTTGTTGCGAAATGTTTCATCCTAGAGAACCTAACAGGGTCATGGTGTTAGTGATAGGAACCTTTCAACAACCAAAGTTGTTATATGACATTGCTGATGCATAAGCTATTGCTTTATGATAATTTTGAGATGAGGCATTTGGCAGCTGTGTACATTCAGGGTACTGTACCCTAAGTAGTCCCCATACAAAAATATTTTTACTGCTGTGTCATTATTGACCTTACTCAAAAACCTCAGTGGGCACATTCAAAGCAGATCGGGGTCCCAAGAAGCTTTCAGCACTGCCATGAATACTAATCATTAACAACAATGGTGCACACTGTATGGCTAAGCAGTATAATTGACAGTAAAATTACAGTACAATTACCGTGTCCAATTAACCAAATGGTGCCTAACAACACTGTAAAAAATCCAACCTAAAGGAATTACTCTAATTTGTTACAAGCAAGTTTTACTCTTAAAAACTTAAAAAATGACTTTGACTGAAAGAACCATTTTTTTTTCAGGTTCCTTTTTTTCAGGGTAAAAAAAACTAATTCATTTGCTTGTAACAAATATTAAGGTTGGACCAACAAAACACTTTTTACAGTGCAGGAGTTAATTGTCTCTTTATTGATCACTTAACACACTTGTAAAACTGACAAATAGCCTCATGGCAGAGACGTACTGGGTTAAAATCTTGGAGTTGGTCAGTAATCTTTAAACAACAGCACCTCCTCAGGTAAAACTAATCCAACTCGAATAGGGCTTTATCCGGTGTGAGATCTAGAAAGACTGACCCGTCCTTTTTGGCATGAGATGAACTTATTTCTGCATACTGGCCTGAAACTAGATTGGAGTTAGATGATTTTGGATCTCCATTGGACAGTAAGGAAACAGAACAAGTTAGAGGCTGACAGCTCTACACTCATTGTTTTCCTGTTAGCTGTAAAGCTGCCATGCATGTTAATATCTCTATTGGCTCTCGCTAGCGAGTAAGAGCAAGTCTAAGATTAAAATACCAGTCTGAGTTACTCTCATCTGGTCTCTTGCTCCGTAACACTCTATTTTTCCTTCCTCACTTCCTCCCACCATGTTTTCATGCATCTCTTCGTAACCTCTGCCATGATGTCCATGCTTGGAATACCAAGCTAGCTTTTTTTTGTGCTGGCTGAAGACCCACAGCTGTTGTTCTGTAGTTCTCGCAAAGTGTCTTGTGCATGCTCCTCTAAAACTGCAAAGCCCAATGTGGCACAGACAGAGATGCCATTTTTCAATGGTTTACAAAGTAAACAAATCATGTACTTGAGTTAAAATAAAGATGCCCAAGATAAAATATATTGAATGTTTTAAGTAGTGTGTTGGTGTAACATTTACTGAGTTACTGTACATGGAAACACTACTTACAGTACACTAACACATTACACTT
This sequence comes from Prochilodus magdalenae, assembly GCA_024036415.1. NCBI lineage: Eukaryota > Metazoa > Chordata > Actinopteri > Characiformes > Prochilodontidae > Prochilodus > Prochilodus magdalenae. The sequence goes on along the minus strand of JAMWET010006816.1, from coordinate 173,249 downwards.
ACTGAGTTACTGTACAGCAACACACTACTCACAGTACACTAACGCATTACACACTACTTACAGTACTGTACATAGTGTACTGTAAGTAGTGTGTTGGTGTACAGTAACTCAGTAAGTGTAATGCGTTAGTGTACTGTAAGTAGTGTTGGTGTACAGTAACTCAGTAAGTGTAATGTGTTAGTGTACTGTAAGTAGTGTACTGTGTACAGTAACTCAGTAAGTGTAATGTGTTAGTTGCTGTAAGTAGTGTACAGTAACTCAGTAAGTGTAATGTGTTGGTGTACTGTAAGTAGTGTGTTGGTGTACAGTAACTCAGTAAGTGTAATGTGTTAGTGTACTGTAAGTAGTGTGTTGGTGTGCAGTAACTCAGTAAGTGTAATGTGTTAGTGTACTGTAAGTAGCGTGTTGGTGTACAGTAACTCAGTAAGTGTAATGTGTTAGTGTACTGTAAGCAGTGTGTCGGTGTACAGTAACTGTAAGTATTGTGTTGGTTTACAGTAACTCTGTATGTGTATGGTGTTATGGTACTTTAAGTTGTGTTTTGTGTACAGTAACTCAGTAAGTGTAATGTGTTAGTGTACTGTAAGTAGTGTGTTGGTAGACAGTAACTCAGTAAGTGTGATGTGTTAGTGTACTGTAAGTGTGTACCGTCAGTAAGTGTAATGTGTTACTGTACTGTAAGTGTGTCAGTGTACAGTAACTCAGTAAGTGTAATGTGTTAGTGTACTGTAAGTAGTACTCAGTAAGTAATGTGTGTACTGTAAGTAGTGTGTCAGTGTACAGTAACTCAGTAAGTAATGTGATACTGTAAGTTGTGTTGTGTACCGTAACTCAGTAAGTGTAATGTGTGTTGTAAGTAGTGTGTTGTAGCTCAGTAAGTGTAATGTGCTAGTGTACTGTAAGTAGTGTGTTGGTGTACAGTAACTCAGTAAGTGTAATGTGTTAGTGTACTGTAAGTAGTGTGTTGGTAGACAGTAACTCAGTAAGTGTAATGTGTTAGTGTACTGTAAGTAGTGTGTTGGTAGACAGTAACTCAGTAAGTGTAATGTGTTAGTGTACTGTAAGTAGTGTGTTGGTGTACAGTAACTCAGTAAGTGTAATGTGTTAGTGTACTGTAAGTAGTGTGTTGGTGTACTGTAAGTACACACTACTTACACACTACTTACAGTACACTAACACATTACACTTACATTGCAAGTTTACTGGTCATTATGCTAGTAAATAAAACAGCTCTGTATACCTTGTATTGCTCAGTCATTACTAAACCTTTGTGTTACACAGAAATGTTGTTAGGTGGGTGGAATTCCCCCTAAGAGAATTAAAGCCAAACACATTAGATAAGAATCAAACACACTGCAGGCCTAGCACTTCCATGAGTGGCTTGCTGTGAGGACCAGCTTGAACTAATAGCCCAGCCGTTACAACCTGGACAAATAGCTGCCCTGCAAAGGTAGCAGGACCGCTCGGCATAAGTAAACACAACGAGTGCAATCGAACAGCTCTGAAGCGAGGTGCTGTGTTTGCCCTGAAAAGCTGAATGACTCTGTGGAGGAGGTCCAGCATCTGAGACCATCGCCTCAATGGAACTATTCGTGACAGGGCCAGAAACCAGCAAGCAGAATCAACAAGCGCCTCCACCCCCACCACCAATGCGGATATAAAGTGCTAGAAATGCTGCTAAAAATAGATCACACACAATCTTTAAGGCTTTGGAAACATGTTCCTAGGAAATTTGTTCCTCATCAATAAGGTCACGAAATTAAAGCCGGATGTCTCAGTCCTTCTAAAGGAAGGGAGACAGACTCATGTTTCCACTGCTTATCTGGCTGGACTGACTGAAACAATAGAGCAAAGGCTCACAGCCAGGTCTTATAGCAACTTCCCCAACCTGCCTATTCCGCGTCTAGATGCTCGAAGTGGTTTAATGTCCCTCATGTGAGCGAGACGTTTACAGTTCCAGTAAAAGTTCATTTTAATATTGCATTACTGGAACAAGTAAAATTGATTTACTCATACAGTGGTGATAGTGACCATCCTGCGTTCTATTGGCTTAGCTACACTGTACTAAGTGTAACCTAAAACAATGACTTCAGGTAGTTACAAGCAATGGAATAGGTTTTACTCCACCCAAAAATGTTGATTGAAAGAGTCCTTTCTTTTTTTTGGTTGAATAAACCTTATTATAACTTACATGTATTTTTTTTTAGGTTGGACAAACTAAACAGTGCCATGAAACATCTCATCTGCAGTTCCAGCACCCCTCATGAACCTCTCTTGTAACTCTTTATCACTGATCTTCAGAGGTTTACATTTACTCACGTTACTGTAATTAAGTAGATTTTGTGAGTAATTTGTAATTTTTTAAGTAGTTTTTAAAATAGGTAATTTTACTTTTACTCAAGTACACGGGTTGGACAATGAAACTGAAACACCTGTCATTTTAGTGTGGGAGGTCTCATGGCTAAATTGGACCGGCCTAGTGGCCAATCTTCATTAACTGCACATTGCACCAGTAAGAGCAGAGTGTGAAGGTTCAGTTAGCAGGTAAGAGCACAGTTCTGCTCAAAATACTGCAATGCACACAACATTATGGGTGACATACCAGAGTTCAAAAGAGGACAAACTGTTCTGTGACCTGCATCTGTGCATCTGTGACCAAGACAGCAAGTCTTTGTGATGTATCAAGAGCCACGGTATCCAGGGTAATGTCAGCATACCACCAAGAAGGACGAACCTCCACCAGCATCACGTAGTGACCTGGCCACTATCCTGCAAGAAGAATGGCTTAAAATCCCTCTGACCACTGTGCAGGACGCAGTATATGTCATTCCCAAGACCAACTCACGCTGTATTGGCTGCAAAAGGAGGCCCTACACCATACTAATAAATGATTGTGATCTAAAACCAGGTGTGTTATTGTCCAACCCCTGTACATTTGGACACAAGTATTTTACTTCACTAAATTTAAAAACTCCCTGTTATTGAGTAAAAATGAAATGCCGGAAAAAAACAAATTGTCTTCTTGAATTCTGGTGGAGGAGAGGAATCATAAAGCGAAGGAAATCTTTGGCCAGTTCTTTGTTTTCAAGCGCAAACGAGGCAATAACGTCCTTATGCAATGCAAAATGTGCCTGCCCCGCCGAACAGAGCTGTCAGCTTTTCAAAAGCTTTCAAAAAAGTTTCATATGTGTCATTTAGTAAGTGCTTTAGTGTACTGCTTTAATTCGCAGTACAGCTAGCAGTTGTCAGTAAAGAAAAAAAATGGATCATAGAAACATATGCCACTTGAAAATGTTTTATAGGGTGGTCTGAACAAAGTTTGCACATTATACTGCCTGAAAGGTTCTAATTATTATGTGGACTAATAGTTCATTAAAACAATTAAATTTATGACTTTTTTTATGACTTTTTTTACATCAAATAATTGAAAGTAACTATGTAACTTTTACTTGAGTAAATTTTAAATTAAGTACTTTTTTACTTTTACTCGAGGAGATTTTTAGATGGGTACTTTTACTTGAGTAGAATTTAAGCAAAGTAAAGGTACTTTTACTTAATTACAATTTTCCAGTACTTTTTCCATCTTAAAGGCGAATTTATTTGTTTTGGGGTATATTACCTAAAGCCCCTCACTGTCTACACTGCAAAAAGTGGAACATAAAAAAATCACTGTAATTTGTTATTTGTAAAGAATCCTGTGTTCAGAGTTGGTTAGGGTGAATAAATCTAATTCGTTTGCTTGAAACTAATTAGAGTTTAATTAGAGTAATGTTTTCAGGTTAGGCCAAGGGAACACTTTTACAGTGTATGTTAGAAGTTGATTCTAAGCTGTGTAAGCTGAGAGAAGACCTAATGCTACCTAATGGTGACTGTGTCTCATTCAACCCAAAATCCACTCTGTTAGCTTCAGATGTGCAATGCAAAATGAATACCTGTTAAGCAGACACAGAGCAAGATCATGATCATCTCCATGTCCTCCAGCTTCATCAGCTCTCACCGGCTTTAGAAAAAACACAGCAGTGACAGCTGCTGTAGACTGATTTGCTCCCTTCGTGAAAGTGCTACAGGGGAACTCAGGCAACAGAGAAACTTTTTAAAACTCTTACTTGAATTAATGATTTGGTGAATATGTAGCTGATTGTTAGCTGTATTGTAACTAGTCTGATACCTGGTACATTTGAAGCTGGTGTCTGTTCCTAAGTGTGGAACCTGGCAAAGCCATGGACAAATTTCCAGAGATAGACAATAAGGTTTTCTATTCTATTCTATTCTATTCTATTCTATTCTATTCTATTGTATTCTATTCTATTCTATTCTATAGATGGCTTATAAATATACATATAAATAAATATATATATAAATATATATATATATAACCATTCCAAGGATTTGGTTCAAACTACAGTCAGTAAAAAAAAAACAATTTAAACACACTATACAAATAAAAACATTTATTTATTAAGTATTCAGACCTTTGATAATTATGTTTTAATCTCTATAAACCCAAAGCATTAATTAGAGTTATTAATTAAATGCATCACAATTTATAGGGCACCTTCTGACTGTGAAAATGTGAAAATAATGCTTACATTTTTATATTTTTATGATTTTAAAAAATGTTTCTTACTTAATTAAATGTATTATGCACACACACACACACACACACACACACATATATCACTGTTGGAACAAAATCTTGTATGTATGTGTGTGTATATAAATGTGTAAATATATATATATATTTTATCCCTGGATTCAGCACTTCTATACAGAAATGAAAAATGAAAAATTTAAATGATCCGCTCAGCTTTGGCTTTTTAGGTTGCCATGTGGAATCAAAGTGATTATTATTCAGTCTTATTAGATCAAATTACCCTCTATGAAAGTAATGAAAAGATATGACTCATAAATGGGGCAGAAAAGTATGTTTTGGAGTTTTTATTGTTGTAAAGTAAACATAATTTAACACAAACTAAACTCTTTGAACTACAGTAGTTCAAATAAATCAGTTCATATAAATGAACGGTTCTCATAAAAAATCAGGTTCCATATTTACCTTAAATATTAAATGTTAATATTGTCTATTAATTTAACTTTTTAACTATTTCTCTTTGAACCTGTGTGTTGTACATCATCACTGTTGTAACAAAATATTGCATCTCCAAAATAATAACAGGAAAAAAATAAGGTTAATAAGTAATAAAAAATAACAAAGCAGGACTTTTTTAAGTATTTATGGCTCATTATTGCTCTGTTCATAAAGAAAAGGGTATTAAAATCCTGTTTAAAGGCTTTCATGTACCACCAATGATAAACTGAACACCCCTTGTTTTCGCCCTCGGGTTAGCATCTGTTATTCAACATGCATGACTGTGGTTGGATTGTGTGGTTTGTGTATGTGACCTGATAAAGTTAACTGAGTGATTTGTAATGAGTGAAAAGTGGAGTGCTGGGAGGCTGAGGCATCTACACCGTGTTAGATTAGTAGGTCAGTGTAGTTGTTTTCTGTGTGGGGTGTATAATATTCTACTTGCAGACACGTTTGGTAGGGGGCAGTATGCAGTGCAGATTGTACACAACCCACCCTAAAGGCTTCTTAATTGTAAGGGGTTACAAAGGCCCAGCGTCTTCAGCTTCAATAAGCAAACTGTGCTGGACACCTGGCCCAGTTGAATAGCCTAACGCAGACAGCAAGTAGCTGAAGGTTTAGGACAGGTCTAACAGATATACTGGTGAAGCCTCAGATATATATTTAGATAATTTCTAGTCTTCAGTGGCGGGTAAAAAGCAGAAACACATATGTAACAGAACATTTCTCAGAAGAATATCGTGTTTAACATTATTCCACTCACCCTTTGTCAGCTTCTGTTCTATTCAGGTGATTTTCTTTCAGTTTTGTTGAAGAAACCTTGAAAACTTTCAAAAAGAGAGTTTCCTATTTCCAATTCTTCATTTAATGGTCATTTAGACTCATCACTCCATACAGACTTACTCCATATATTGGAGCACTGATTTATTATTTGACTGAAATTTAAATAGAAGGTGCTCTCTGACTTTTGCTCTGTACTATATATGTGGACTCTTGTCCATCATAACTACATTTTATGTTCATGGTAGTTACTGAATAATAAGCGTTAAGTTAAATAGCCAAATAAAACCCCCTAACTTAAAAGGTTAAACTGCAGTACCTTCAGAAATACTACTTTTTTACTACATTTTTATTTTTATCATTGTCATATACTTCTGCTCCACCGTTACTCCCATCCCCCAGCTTTGGAAGTTAAACATGTTTGTATGAATGTAATTGTAACTCAATTATTCCAAAAGCCTGGTTGATTTGGGCCTGTTTGCTGGGAGGCTGGAATAAACATAGCAGATGTGATTCTACACTGTCAGGGTTGAGAATGAGCAGTCACCATCCAGGCTAGCCAGGTGAGTCAGAGCAGCAGGCTGCTACGTTTGTGATAGATAGATAGATAGATACTTTATTGATCCCAGAGGGAAATTCAAGGCCTTGAATTGTCCTTGTAGTTCTAATTTTGAAAGTGAAAGCAGACATTAAGATTTTACCAGATTGCTTAATATTACATACATACCTACCATATACTCCAACCAGCCACTTCAGTAAGTACACCTCCTTGCTCACTCATTTTATCAGCCTCACTTACTGAATAGATGCACTTATTACATATACATCATTAGCTAAACCCCCCTTTCATTCTTCAGTTCTGAAACCTACAGAGCAGAACAGCTCCAGCAGCACCGTATCTAATCCCCTCTTCCCAGCATGACACACACTAACATGCAACCACCACGTCAAGGTCACTGAGAATCACTCAACATCACTCCTCAGTGATGATAGATAGATAGATAGATAGATAGATAGATAGATAGATAGATAGATAGATAGATAGATAGATAGATAGATAGATAGATAGATAGATGGAAAGTAAACTGCTTACTGTTCATCCATGGTATAAATTTACCTTAGAACAGGTTCTGAGCCCTTTTCCCCATATCATACTAAATTCACTTGTTGGACAGGAATGATTCAGGAAACCCTACAATTCAACCTGTGATAATAATTTTAATATAATCTTTTTGATTTCTGCTCACATTTTCAATCTTCCTTAAAAAATAATAAGCAATTTGCAATATATGAGTAATAAGATAGACAGATATTTCACTGTTCATATAGTTATTGTTCTGAGACACCAGCAGCTTCTTTGTTTCATTGTCTTTCTTTTTTTTGTCTATTGCACTTTCTCTGTAAGGGCTTCCTGACAGCGACACCTCCTTTCAGATCTGAGTGGTGAGTTTGGAACGTACAGTAGAAGGATGGAGAGAACAACCTGTGGCTCTATTCAGATCTGTAGCAGGAGTGAAGCTTGATTTTCTCTTCTCCCACCGAGATTATAGCTTTAAGTGCTGTTTTATACCAGTGGCTTATTTTACATCTAATCTCTTCAGAAATATTGCCCAAAATAATGAACACGCCCGTTTGAACTGGGGGTCAAATAACGGAAGGGTGGTCTCTGACCTCTGTGCAGTACTGTAGATGTCACTGCAGCACTCAGAATGGTCCACCACTCAAATACTACCTGGGTGGCATTAGGTGGTTCACTGATGGACAGGATAGAACATGGACAAAGATGTAAATGTGCAGTAACAGACATGCTACAGTAGACTGCGAACCTGTAAACCTACATAGTGCACTCTACAGTAAGTCTTTATGATCAGTGAGTGAGTATAGGTACAGCATATGTTTGTGGTGGGCCGGTCTGGTACCTGAACTCTAAGGAACTGGAAGTGTGTGGGGGAAGAATTCTACACTGTGTACAGTTGACACTATTAGGCCCTGAACTCAGGCCTCCAATCAAATCTCATTGTGACAGGCATTAAGGGATTAGGTTCGCTGTTAGTAAGCGTGTGCATGCGTATGTGTGCTGCGGGGAGGCAGCAGCTTTCACACACGTTCACCCACCTGCACCCCGAGGCCTGAATGGGCAGCTCGCTCTGCAGGGAAGGCCGTGGAGCCTGACGTCGCTGTTGGAGCCCAGGCGGCAGCAGAATGTATGGAGAACATGGCGCTGGCCTCTTCAACACCACTCCAGGTACTGACCAGCTGGAACTCCCTTACAGTTACGCACGGCACTCTGAAGGATGCCAGGATAGATTATGCTAACAGAGGCTGCCGTTTCTTTCACCATGATTTGTTTACTCCCGGAACAGTGACCACCGTGGCACGCACTGGCAACAGCTGAGGCTCTGAGGAAAGAAGTTTAGCACTGATTTGAAACTCTTAGCGTGAGAAAGAATTCCAAACTGGAAATCCAAGGCACTTCGGGAGGCTTGCATAGTTGTACGTGTTTTTTTTTTTTCTGAACTAAAAAGGTCTAAAAACAGGTTGCTATGGTTTGTATTTCTGTTCGGTCCATTGAAGGCGGACCCCTTCCATGGAGCACCTATTATTCCTAAGATGGAAAGGCTGTACTGAATGGTTATTGTCTCTCCAAACAAACTTTTATTTTTATTTATTTATTTATTTTATTTTAACTTCATCCTTTATTTATTGGATTTGGTCCAGTCATGTACACATTCATCAAGACATTCAGAACTTTGTAGCTTTAGTGTTTTCATAGTCACCTTGGCTTTTCACTCTTTTCAATGAAGGCTCTGGAATATGCATATCTAAAACTGTATATTTCCTTTGGTTCTTGCCTCTCTTGCGTGCCTGATCACAAATCTGAGAAAATGTACAAATTAGCCTAACCGCATGGCTTAAAGATGGTGACGGTTTTATCATATAGTTCACCATTTAAAATACAGTCTTCTGGTCACATGGGATTAGTGCTGGATACTGTGTTAAATGCTGATACCTTGATTTCAGCACTGATTCCCGAATGATGCCTTTTTAAAAACGTTTTTTTTAATTACAAAGCGTAAGTAGGCGTGTCCTAAACCAGAAATGTGTGTGTAATGATGAAAGTGGGTTTATTTACTGATCATACTGACTGTTCATGAAGCTATAATGCTAATAACTTGCATACAGACTACAATTTAGATCAGGTTCTGCAACAAGCAAGCTTATTGGCTCTACCTCTCCAGGCATGCTTATTTTTTTTATGGCAGAATGTATTCGATGGTCTGCAGTGCTGAAGTAATTTTGTTGGAACAATGAAAGTGTTGAGTGAATGAGAATACCCAGCCTTATATGGCAATACTGATGTTTAACAAAACTAATAAATTAAATCTGAATAATAGTAGTAAAATGTGAATTCAGCAAACGGTGTGAAGTTACCCAAGGTGTAACTTTACTCTTCTGTGCCCTATTCCCTTATCATCCTAAATTCACTAGTCGGGCAGGAATGGATCCTTTTCTAATAATTTGCCAAATATATTTACTGATCTGTTATTTTACATTCTGAAAATCATTCTGAATATTTTCTGGTCACTCTAAAGAAGGGAATGCAAATGTCATATACCTACTTCGTCCACATGATGGCGCTACCGTACATGACCAACAGACTGAAGATGTTTCCACCAATTCTGTCTGAGTTGCTAACCAAGACGGACACTTCCATTTTAATTAGCTTTATGTGCCACATGGTTTTTACCAAAAGCTAATGTCATTATTTGTACTAAAGTATATTTATCACAGTCAGATTCCTTGCACAATAATGCTTGTCACACAGATGGATACAGAAAAAAACAATATAGGCTTCAGTTAAGGGTTTAGTTTTTAACTTAGTTTAGTAAATTAATCTGCTAAAAACTGGCTTAGTAAAACACTAATAGCTAAGCAAGCATTGTTCATTGGCTAAAGATGAACATTTTGGCTGAGAATAATTTGGCTGTGGTCGTCATGGTAAAAACATTGTGGCAATGTGTAAATATTTGGCAAGTATGCAGGATTTGTAAAGTTAAGAGTAGTCCGGGTTAAGCCTATTATTTAGGATATTATTTAAGAATATTTAGGGTAAATATGAATATTTTGGCTAAATATGGAATATGGTCATTTGGGATAAAACATATTTGGCTATGAATATTTAGGTTACGTATAAACATTTAGGCTTAGTAAGAACATTATGTCTAAGTATGAAAGTTTTAGCTTAGTAGGAACATGTAGGCTGTGAATGACCTTTTGACTTAAATAATTTGGCTATAGACATTTTGGCTAAGTATGGAAGGTTTAGTATAGTAAGTATGCTTATGTTAAATATGAATATTTTGATTAATTAAAAACATTGTGGCTAAGGTGGCACGTTATGTCTCAGTATACATTTTAAGGAAGTATATTTAGAATAAATTTGAATATTTTGGCTGAGATTGGACAATTAGACAAAGTATGATCATTTGTGAAAAAATATATTTTCACTATGAACATTTAAGTTAAGTATAAACTTCTACTTCAGTATAAACATAAGTAAAAATGTTTTGGATACATAAGAACAATACGAGTTTAGCCTCTGCAGTCATATACAATGTAAACGCAAGTAGACGCAATAATGTGCTTGGTCTCACAGTTATCCTATAATGTGAAATGGTAAAGATATATTTTGAAACATCACTTTGAAAACTTCTGTAAAGTTTCTTTGCAGTGCTACTTGTTAATCAGTTAGCGTAACCTAGCCCAGCCTTTTAAAAGTAGAATTGTGAAGGATCTACTTCGCACAGCATAAGCACCTTCTGCCTTAAACTAAACTATGAAACTAAAAACATTACAGCCATTAAACTGGGCTAAGGTTGAACGAGTCTGTGCAGATTTTTTTTTCCTGAGCTTGCATGTATTTTTTCTGATGGAAAGGTTATCATCTCATTGATGGCTGAAAGGAGTGATAAGTGTATGCTCAGTATCCCTGAGCCAGCAAACTGGATTGGGCCAACAGTCAAGCCAGAACTCTCAGCAAAACAACAGTTAATGATTGAGAGAAGCTTATCAGAGCCCATGATTGATTTACGAAGAGCATTGCGCTGGATGTTTATTGATGCAATTGTTTACTTATTTGATGTACAGACAGCTTCTTTGCCTTTTATGATTTCATGACAAAAGCAGATTGATTTTTTCTTCTTCCTCACATTTCAATGTCTGTAAAATGCAATGAGGTGTCAGTACAAACATCTTGAAGGAAATGCTCAGCTTTCTGATTACTCTTAAGTCGTTACATAGACTGAGGAGAACTTGACATTGGACAATCTTTATCATGACTCTGACGGTAAAAAACAATCTGTGCTGAAATCAGCAGAGACCTAGCATGGGGAGGGCAATCCTGACGCTGTCATTTGACCTCTTTTTCCCCCTCCTGCCGATGCCTTTATTACCCAATGATGTTGAGTTTTAAACAGAAATACTTTATGGGGACTGTGCAATATTAGGCCCTCGAGGTTTATGATTACCCAGACTCCAAATAGCAAGATGGGTGAGGACTTTCACAGATAACTGTCCCTGTTAATCGTTATGGAAGAACCTGGCTCCGTCTTGGAATCTCCTTTGGAAAAAAGCAGTGCTTATGTTCTGTCTGTCACATATCATTGAAAAATGAAGGTTCCTAAAGGGTTCTTGGCTCGAATGCACACTTCTAGGAAAACAGTAATTGGATAGGCATAGAGGCTTAACATCATGTGGACGCTCTTTGAAATAGTTCTTCACACATGTGCACCTTATTTATATATACATAGATCTTCAAAGAACCATCCCGTGAAACCATCCATTATGCGGTTGTATCAGAGAACCTGTAATATGAAATAACTTCACATGATAACCAGCAATGTAAGTGCTTTTATTGAACCTGAATATATTTATTCAAGAGAATTCCAATGAAACAATGAAGAGCAAAAAAAAAAGTTTTGATGTAAAATACCAATATTGGATTTTAAATAAGACAACTGATGTAAATTTTGTGCAAGCTTTAGACAAAACACTGACATTATCTAGAATGACTCAGTGTTACAGTTTTCCTAGAACAAGCAACAAAAGTCCTCAGTTTGTGGGAATTACAGCCAAATCAGCACAGAGCGAAACTGTAAGAAGGCCTGAGTGGAATGAATCCAAATATAAGACTTGGAGACTTTGTTGGGGGGTGGGGGTGCTCGGATTATGTCCTGGACTAGTTGCACTATAGTCTATTGAGTCCTGGCTTGGATGTGTCGTTCTAGCAAGGTGGAGGCTGTTTCGGTTGAAAAATGGTTCTTCACACTGTGAAGCCTTGTATTTAAATAACCATCTGACTCTCCAGGCAAAGCGGTTCTGCTATGATCCTGGGAACTCTTCATTTTTGTTTTTTATTCTCCTTTAGCCTATCAGGATTGTCACATGAAAGTGGCATGAGGCAGTTCTCCACACTTTGTGGAATGCTGTCTCGTGTCTAGGAATCAGCCGATTGAAAAAGTTTTCTTTGGCCAAACAAGGTCTTCTGACATCCCTAATCAACACAGACAACCTAATCAAGCACAGGGATGGGATTAGACATGCGGGATCCATGCCTTTGGCTTATCTCTCACACCAGTTCTGACCCGAGTACTTGACGTATTTTTCTTTTTCTTTTCTTCCCAAACATTGATTTGAAGGCCTCTCAAACGTAGGACTGCTTGAAAGAGCTCAAAACTAGGTATGATAGAGAGGAGGGGCATAGACCATGCTTATCAGTCTCCAGCACATGCATGAAGATATGAAAGATCATTAATATGGCTTTAATTTATGTTTCTACACGTCTAATAAGCAGACGCTAACATGTTAAAGCTAACTGAAGCTAATCCAAAGCAGCCAAACTCACATATTTTCCATTGAGTAAAAGGTTCTAACCCCACAGCCAGTTCAAGGGAAGCTTGCACAAGCTGTGTGGTTTGCAGATAGCAATCTGTTGACAAGGTCTTCGCCATGTCACTATACTTACGTACCTGTGCCATCTCCCCCCAGTCAGTCCACACAGCCTTTTTTAACCGGCCTCACAGATGTGCTCCAGCAAGCAAATGGTCGCTCTCTCTCTCTTTCTCTCTCTCATTTCTGACCTGAAGCACTGAAAACGCTTCCTGTCTTTTTCCGTGTCCATGTAGTCGCCACCAAAGTAGACCGAAACATATTCCCAATGTTGCTCCACAAGTATTCCGAATTGGTGTTACTCCGCTTGGCCAGTGTAGTTTTTCAGCTGCCGGTCGTTGGGCCCCTGGCATTACTGCCGCGTCCGGTTTGGTCAGCCGGTGCAAATGAAAAAGACTCATAGAAGAGAAGCTACAAATAGGCAGTGGTTACAAATGGAGTTTGGTCAGTGGTCGGAGATCCCTATTGTGAAGATAGACAGGACTTTGTTCACAAACTGGAGTTTGAAGTTTCAAAGGGGGAAATAGGCAGCGGAGTTACATCAGTTCGGAGCAGTCCTTTGACTTTTAGCCCCGGGCGGCACGGGTGACTGATTATAGGACACTGACATGACATGGCAGCCTCGTATAAGGCGCAGGAGACAATCAAGGAAGGACAGTAGATCCCAGACGTCCATGGTTCAATTCAAAGTGCGTGTCTCCATGTTGCTCCTGCATGTAAACATCCAGATTCACATGGGTCTCCTACATAACCATGTCAGTGGTGAAAGCTGCTAGATGTGTGGTTACTTTATAGCACAGTGACATGGTAGTGACAAAATAGTGATTCTAATCATCAACACAGTTAAAAATAAAGGATCCCAAATGGTTGGATATACGACTCTAGAACGTAATTGGTGCCAAATCCTTACATTGCTGAACAAAGATTCTTCCGGTAAACTGTGCTCTCCCACATCATTTACAAACCAGTCCTGGAAAAGACCATCCACTGAACGGTTCTTTAGGGAACTCACAGCACTTCTTCTGCAAAGCCTCTTTAGTAACGGTCATATAAAGAACCATGACAACTCCATTTGAATGCTTCTGTAGCTCTATGCCTGAATAAATGAAAAACAAACAAACAAATGACCTGCATTAAGGCACAGCAGCCCACCTTAACATTGCGTGAGGAATTCATCATGAATGGACCAATGGGAAGGTTCCAAAACTAATTGTACTAATTACAATTCACTCTTAACAGTTTCTAACATTACTTAGTAAAGTGAAGTCTAGTTAAGAACGTTCTCCTCATAAATGACTATTCTGGAGATACATGGTGTATTTTGGAGAACAGTAATAAGGTTCTTTATGGTTCCATATTACATCAAAAGTGGTTCCGGGAACCCTTTGTAGGACTACATACAGTTATTAATAACTTTATTTTGAATAATGCAATATTAGCACATGTCTTGGAAGTTATTAAATACGTGCCTTTTTGATCACCTGATTGGCACACTTAAACTGATCATTCGGTCTATTCAGAGTCTCTTTAGGCTAGCCCACTCAGTAGAACCAGATGCAACAGTGATGTGATCAGTGAAGAATAAAGCAGGGCCCTCATTGTTGATTAGGAAGTGGCAGGAGAATGGGGAAGGGTTGACTGATTGAATGATTGAGTGATTGTTTTAACGGGTGGCCTGTTAACTGGGGACTTTGATGGACTATTTAATGGCCCTTTTGTAGCTAACATATTTTTGAATAATATAAACGTTAATAGAAACATAAACCCTACCTTTTTTTCTTCAAATGTATTTGTATAATATGTGTAATATGTACATTATATTCACATTCGACTGCTATTAAATGACATGCTTTGTTGATTTTCTAACTGAAAATATGTTAAGCCATCCTCTACAGAGAACTCTATATGTAAAAATGGAAAAACAAAATTCAGGTGATATTATCACACACTTTTTATTTATTTATTGAGTTTAACATATGCGGAAACAAATTAACGTAAAACATAGACTGCCCTATAGATTTAGCCAATATTATATATATATATTTTTACCATGTTAAATGCCAGAGGCGCCCAAATTTTTGCAGAAAACTGTATATGCATATCCTGTGAACAGGTTGAAGAATACAGGTTTAGGTCTGTAATGTTGCTTGATCAAGGGACTGATATAATCAATTCCATCATCAGCACACCTGATGTAAAATAATGAAGCCTTGATAAGGCAAGCAGTTATTAGATGATAAGTACAAATAATATTGGCCTGCCATGAGGTGAGGTTTTGGCATATGGAACACCCTTACTTTTACTCACTACAAATACTCACTTTTAGTGTTATTGGTATTTTACTTTGTTTTCCTGAGCTAATAAATGCTTACTCCCCAATGAAATACTTGTGATGCATTTTTCTCTCCCCTGTAAGACCGTTACTGCAGTGACACTGACGTGATGGTGAGGTGTTAATGTGTGTTGTGCTGGTGTGAGTGGATCAGACCCAGCAGTGCTGCTGGAGCGTTTAAACACTGTGTCTACTCGCTGTCCACTCTATTAGACCTTGCTGGCCCACGTTGTGTGCTCTGCTGCTGCACAGTTTGCTCTGGTTATCCTCTAGTCCTTCATCAGTTGTCACAGGATGCTGCTCACAGGACGCTGTTGGCTGGGTGGTTTAGGTTGGTGGACCATTCCAGCAGCATCTGATCCACTCCCACCAGCACAACACACACTAACACACCGCCACCACGTCAGTGTCACTGCGGTGCCGAGAATGATCAAGAACCCACATAATAGCTGCCCTATTGTGAGTCCCAAAAAGGTAAAAGGCTAACAAGCATCCAGGTGGACTGATGGACCATAGTCTGTAAGTGTAGAACTACAAGTGCATCTGTATTAGTGTACAGTGTAGAAACGGTAAATACCTATATATGCTTATTCACCTGTGACTCTAATCAGGAGTCATATCAGTGACAACATAACAACCAACACAAGAGCCAGACAAAAGCTGCAACATTAAATGGCTAGGAGCAGCGACGTCTAAAAACATAGTTGTGGTGCATATGGCCTGTATTATTCTCCCACTATAGCACTGGAATATTCCCATTCCAATAGATCAGTATTACACTACAGGGCCATTTTGGACCAATCTGGTCATTTTTAGAAGCTGAAAATGAAAACAGAAATAGTTTAAAAGGGTTAGTTTAGTTCACTAAGAGGCTTTTCCCATGTGAGGTGTGTAGCTAATGATCTCTCATAGTTATCTGGATCTGCCTGAGTTGAACACTTTGACTTTGCATGTGACTGAAAGAGCCATAACCTTGCGGATTAGATTTTATAGAGCAGTCCAGGGCTGTTGTGAGGAGATCACAGAGTCCTGGAGATCGGAGCTACGATAAAGACTTTAATGGTAAGCAAGATAAGATTTGCTGAGCGTGAGTCATGCCTGTCTCTCACAGATTCACAACGTTATTCCTCTGCCTCAGCTTAAATGTTGCCAGGCCAAATCTCTTGAGCAAATAAGGAGATGTGGAGGAGATTTCCAAAGACACGGTTAAGTCAACTTGGTACACAGGGACAAAAGAATCGAATGAGAGGATGGGCATCTGTGAGATAAGAAAGAGTGATATATATATACATATATATGTGTATAAGCAACGGGAATGTAACTTGGTGGGTAGGCATGTGACGTAAGCAGTGCATTCAGACAGGCAATGGTGTCGTGCCAGCTTGTCATGGAATGACTCAGAATGGCAGCGGGTCATCTTCAGTGACGTGTCAGGCTTTTGTGTCGGTGGATATGACCAGGGATTTTGTGTGTGGAATTACTGTGGTCAGTGCCAAGATGAACATGTTTGTTGTCATACGTCACATGTCCAACCAGAAGCCCTGGTATCACTCCACCCTACCGCAAAATCTGTGGAAACCTCTACAAGTACATGCTGTGACGTCTGAGACACTAGTTCAAGAAGCTGGCATATAGGTAGCCAATTACTATTCTTTAAGTACAGGGGTAGTTGTCTCTGGTTTGGGAAATGACTAACAAATCATTCTTTCTACCAAACTCTTGAGAAATCGGCAGATTTACAAATGTGCTACTTTTTATAGTAGCATATTTTATAATTTTTCAGAGATCACCTGACCAAAGTTATACAGTTAGTAGGCAGGAAAGGATCAAATGATTAATTAACTAAATGAACCAGTTTGTTGTAGTGCCCAAGCTTGCGGTTTCAACCTTTACCCAAATTTGCATTTACACATCAGTTTTGTTTCGGGGAATGTAGACAGCATAGCACCATAATAGGTATGTTTTCAAGGATCAGTCTGAATTTAGATTTTGACACATTCACAATGTCAGAGAGCTGAATTATGAGATCCCATGCTCTGTACAGTATCTTTTTCTAGCAGTGTACATAATTACATAGTAATTACATAGTTATGCAATAAGTTACACAATGTACTGATGGGTCTGATCTTCAGTTTTTTTCCTCATTTTACATGTTTTTATTCTACATAACAAAAAAACATTACCATCAAATTCTTCAATCAACAATCCCTTTTATTGGCACATCTATTATTATTATTATTATTGTACATTTAGTTTTGGTATCCATGTAAACTGTAGCATCTTTGAACTTTGGACAGAATTTCTGTTTCTGTTTTAGTAAAGAAGAAATACAAACCCTGTCCCAAAAAGTTGGGTGATAAATATGAACAGAAATCAGGGAGTGAATTCTCTTTCATCTGTATTAAATAATAATAAAAAAGCAATACAATATCGTATGTTTTACCTTATGAACTTGATTGTTCTTGATACACATATACTCCCCAAATTTAATTACTGCCATTTTAGCACTGTGCCACATCACCATTCATTTTACCAGCACTTATAAATAATCGTTTAAAGACCGAAGGTACAAACTGATCCAAATTTGTTAGCAGAATGTTTTGCTATTCCTCTGTTATACAAGTCGGGGTAGATACAAGGTATATTTATAGTCATGTATTGTGTAGCTGAAGACTTGTATAACAGAAGAATGGCAACATTCCTTGTACTTCCATTTGGAAGTAAACATGCAAGTCTTGAAAAAGACGTCATCTAGAAGGCAGCATATTGCCTCGAAATGTGGATGTATCTTTCAGTGTGGTGCCTTCACAGGTGTATAAGTTACCCACTAGTGCCTACCCCCACCATGTCATGGCAGATGCTGGTTCTACTTCTAGATATTATGCAGCATAGAGGGTGAAATACACCAAATCCTCACCATTGCTGATTATGTACTGTTGTTTTAAAAACTGCTGGATTGTTCGCTGGTGCGTTTTTGGCAAAGGTGGTGATCCTCGTTCAAAACAGGATGTCCTGGATGCTTGTTTTACAATGTGCCTAGTCTTAATTTGCCCTCTCCCAATGGAATGGAAAACATGGAGTGTGTATATACTAAAAAACAAAACAAGTTGATCAGATAAAACTTTAAATATCTTTAAAACTGTTTTTAAAAAACTGTAAAACTGGTCTGGGTGTTTTACAAATCATTGCTTTCTGTTTTAATTTGCATTGCACATTCAGCATTAACAGTGTTTCACAAACTGATTAAAATCTGGAAAGGCGTTAATGCTCTGTTGTGACTTGTTTAAAATCAATAGTTAAGGCACCATTAAACTGCTGCTAATGTAGACACACATATTGTTTCAGCCCATGTTGCTATATCAGGATATATATCACACAATACATGTGTGAAGGAGTAAACCCCAGAACCCAGTGTCCCTTGTCCATATCTAAACTGCCCGTTGTCCAGTAAGTGAGTTTAGGTGTTTTCCAGGCCATTCCGAACAATACTGCAAATATAGTGTGGATAACGTCCAGTGGGATCTGCAGGCCTCATGAACCAAGATATTCCGGGGGCTGTCTTTGAAAGTCATCGTCATCCTTGCCATCCAGCACCTACATTTCATGCTTTCCTTTAATCAGTACAATTAAAAACCACCCAGAAAGCCTTCCTTCTACATCTCTTTCATCAGGACAGTAACCAAACAATGCCTCCTATCTGCCATCACCTTTAGAATTTGGCATGCGGTAAAATCACCACTCCTTCAGTACAGTTTGGGCCTGTTTAGCATGAGTGATGGAAGTTTTACTGTGTATTTGAGTGGCTTACTTGGTCACCATGTCAGCAAGCTCCATTCAGCGTGCATACATGTGGGTGGATGCGTGGTTTGTGAGCTTTTACTGCCCTCGTGGCTCCCTGAACTGGGGAACATTGACCCGTCGCTTTGTACTGTCACTTTCCCTTCTTCAAATATATCCTCTTGCGTGTTTGCTCTGGCTCTTATACCGGCGTTCTTGTCGAGGTTGTTTACGCAAATGCACCACCTATGTTTTCCACCCAAATAACAAACACGCCCGCATGTCGAAATGCAAATGAATATGTGACGGTTTGCGCTGTGTTTCAAAAGCATGAATGATGTATGGGCTGGTTTGCTCTCCACTCTTTGCTCAGAATGTTCTGATTGTGAATTGCAGCATATTGTACAACACAGACATTCTATTTACTACACAGTCACCAGTAAACCTGCACATGCCTTCTGAGGTTTGGTATTGCGGCATCCACCCCTGGCTGAGACACTACAATATACACTCATCATCAGAAGAGTAGCTGCACAAATAGCTCCAGAAAGAATCAACTGACAGGAATGAAATTTGGTGGGTAGGTTTGACATCACATGTGAATGATGTGAATTTCACACTCAGCTGCACACGTGACGTAAGTAAGGACAGGCCTTATCGCCGTACCTGACTGACCCAACAGCGACGATTGCTATACAGCAGGCAATGATGCCCTCCATGGGACGTCCCATTAGTGCCCGCACCATCGGCAGACAGCTACACAAAGCATGCAGACCATTACAATGACTGCCCTTAACACCACATCAACATCGCCAAAAACTGCAATGTTGTCGTGCTAGACTGTCATGCAGTGACTCTGGTCGTCTTTACTGCTTCACGCTTTTGTTTATTGCAGGACACCATTTGATACCAGTAGACCATTCAATTTTTGTGTCCCAAAAAGGAGACATTTCCTGGAAAAAAAAGAGGACATATGGTCACCCTATTTTACACCAACACCCTATCTCAAAACAGGGGCTGTATTGTTGAGCTACCATTTTAATTTCATCGTACATTCTTCAACATCATCATAACAAGTGAACTGGTTGTCTGGCAAACTCAAGCCTCAAACCCAAGAACAATATGGATGTGGTGATCTTCTCAGGACAAAAAAGGTTCTGCGCTTAAGAAAAAGTGAATAGCTGCATTTAAAAAACAATCACAATACTGGCTAGAAAAATGGCATTTCATTTCCCCCCAAATTTAACAAATTTAACAAAACTGCTGCGTCTTTAACTGCATCGTACCATCGAAAATAGTACAGCACAGAAGTCCTTTAGTAAATATATGTCTATGTACTGTATGTATGTATATATATGTGTGTATGCATGCAAATAGCTGCCAATGGTATAAAGGGTCCTCTATAAATATACATTTATTATTATTATTATTATTATAGCAGTATACTGTTTTGGACGGAACCACATTGTCCCAGGCATCAGGGAGCATTTTGAGGCAATTACCTTCCTCTGAGGAAGCTCTTGAATGCCTGGCTCCTATCATCACCACTGTGGACAGTTCTGGCTTGGTAAGCTTCTCTATAATAGACTTCCATTTCCACCAAATGACTCTGAATGACTTTGTATGGATATTAAGGCTTTGATTATTTAAGGATAATGATGCTCTAGAAACACCGGGTCTGAACTATATGTTGTTTATTCGTACCATAACCATTAAAGCCTGTTTGATGCATGAAGAATATACCTTATTTACTTTTTGGTGTTTCCACTTCTTCTGTCCAGTGCTCTTTCCTTCTCACTAACAGCTCTAGACACCCAGCATGTGCCAACACTGCTTTCTCTTAGACTTGCTGTGGTTATTAGTTTGGCATAAGGTAGAAATGTCAAAGCATTCTGTTCTCTATAGTTGGAACAAGAATTGTGCGTCACGTGCATATGAGTTTTCTGTAGAACAATGAGCTCTTTTACATAAAGGTCACAATTTCCTAGCTAGTGAGAGTCATTGCTGTTTATTGTTTATTGTGCAAGAATTAACAGAGACTTAGCAAACACACATCATTTAAGCATGGAAATGAGGCTGGCTGGCGCTCAATCTGATTCCGTGGGTGCATAACATAATACAACCTGGGAAACATTTTCTGTCATTAGCTTAGTGAGAACATTAGTCATTAGAATAAGTCATTTGAATAAAGGGAATATAGAAATGAATGGCTGAAATGTAATATGTAAGTCATACAGAGTGGTTTGGTGTGAAATGGTTCACCATGTGTGGTTCAATGAGTTTCTTTCCAATGGTGGTGATGGGAACCAGGGGTCACAATGTGTACATTGCAAATATAGCCATTTGCTAACTATTACTATTCAAACTATTGAACAAGCACATCTTCTGAGTTTTCTATGTGGTGTAATAATGTCTAACAGTGGACAAAGCCTTCCTTGGCCACTATTTTGCCTTACAACCCTACACATGTATCTCTCCAGCATTAATATGTTTGTGAATCTTCTCTCAAAGCTATAATAAAACAAAGATTAAAGCAACAGGCAGTGTATTAATAACTGTTCCATGTTATAACTTCTGTTAGAGCCATTCAAATCTTGGTTCCTATCATGGTTCCTATCACCACCACTGTCAGTAATAGGCATTTCACCATGTCATCAAACCACTCCTGCACCACCAACTTAGTTTAATGACTTAACTGCACCGAAATGGTGATAAGTGGGTGGTATAAGGTGGTATCTTGATGAGGATTACATTGAAGAACAGGCCACCTAAAACTGGCATGGGCTGGTGTGATAGGCAGTGAAATCCAACTAGAGCAACATGCCAAGAACTGAATGCATTTGCTCCAATCACTGAGTTGCTACAGCTTTACTGACATCAGATATTGGGAGAGAGACACTGACAGAGCAAAAGAGAGAGATAGATAGCTTGGGAGAGAAAGAGAGCAAGGGGCCTTCCTCTATATCTTAGAAACAATCCTGATATAGCACTAAAAAAGCAGGACAATGATTAACCTAAGGGCCACCCCACTCTAGAACTGGGCCGTGGCCTAGGGGGAGGGGCTGACCCATCAGTCAAAGTCAGCCTCATCTTTGCCCTAGAGGACATGTCCTGTGTCACTCTGAGGTGTCTACCTCTCTAGGGGGCGGGGCCTGCTCTAAGAGAGGTGGGGGTCCGAACTTCACCGAGAGGACAAGTCTTTGCCCCCAGTGTCAGGTTAGCTGAGAATGCGTTTGTCCAAAGCCCTAGCAGACATGGAGATGGCAGACTATAGCGAGGCCCTGGACCCAGCCTACACCACCCTGGAGTTTGAGAACATGCAAGTGCTCGCCATGAGCACAGGTGAGTCATCCTCCCCACGGTGAACTTTGAGTCCTCCAACTTTATATTGGCAACTGAGTGTTTGGTCAAGTGCGGGACAATCAGGTTTATTAGGTTTTCATGTGCTTTTATAGACTTTTGGACACATTCCTTTGGGATGCCTCTGTTTTGTAACGGCTTGTCTTGAACCCACATTGGTTGGGACAGTAGAGCGGCACTTTGGGAGATGGATCTTAGAGCTTTGGGAAAGGTGAACATATGCAAGCTGTGTCTTGTAGAATGGCGCGAGTCATGTTTCATTCCGAGACAGAGTTACACCACTAAAAATCCCAGTGTGATTCCATCTAGCTCCCCTTACTTCATGTTTTCTGTGGTCGGTTGAGGATGAAATGTGTATTCGGAGTAGTGTTTCCACTGACAGCAAGATGAATGGACATCGACTGTAGAAGATGTCATTGGAGATCTTTTGCTGTTTAGTCTCCCATGTCTGGGATTCATGAGAAATCACACTGATTCCATCAATGAAGTCCATCAACTGTCAATACATTTTGATGTGTTGTATCATTTTGTGGCCTTGTGGTGTTTGAACATCTGAGGATGCGGAATGGCTGTTTAGAAATCCCCTCAGAACTCTACATTACAACAGATTACACTGCCTATGTGAGTGTCTACACAGCTGTTGAATGGATTTGTTTGCTGATTAGTTTTATTAGGCTACAAAACATCATCAGCTAAATGATGATGAGAGCGATTTCCAATCCTGTCACACGTTCCTTCTCATTCAGCCCATTTAATATTAGCCAATTGACACATCCATCATGTAACATGTACTTTCCTTTGATCAGCTTGAGTAATGACTTTGGGTTTAATGTGGTCCTTTAAATGGATTAATCATGGATTAATACTGTAAATGATGAGACTCGTTCAAAAATGTGCTTATATCTCTAAACTGAGGCTTATTTTGGGATATGTTCATTAGTGGAGGTACATATTTCATTGTGTTTTCCAAGTCATTAAGCTTTTAAAGTCTTACTCATACTCACGTTTATTCACGCATTCTTGAGTAATGATGCATTCTGTTAGAGGCCTGGTGCTGCAGTTTCTATAATCACCTCTGGATTACTTAGCAAACAGTCCTCCACTGCACATTTTCATTAGAGCTAATTGATTGCAGTGTAAAAACGAGGCTTTTCAAACTGTTTTACAGCCCCGCCGTGACCTTTAGCCCATTTCCCCTTCTAAATCAGCTTGCGCCGATTCTGTTTTATCTGCAAACATCCTCTTTTAGACACCGACAAACTCAGTTAATCATGGTAGAAGAACATCAGAACTTCTCATTCCAAGTTTTAAAGAGGAATTCCACAGGTTTCACATCTATATGCTTATTATGTAAGATTTTATGTTCAATTAAATTTACAGTAGTTATTGTGAAAAGCTATAGAGACAGAGACACTACTGAGGTATTTGCGGTAGTGAAATTGAATAGGTTATGTCTTTAAATGCTGGAAAACATGAAATAATATGACTACTTTTTTAGACATTGTCTTATGACAGGTTTGAGCATTTTCAATATGGCTCCTTCTGCATTGCCACTTGGTTCTATTTCACCGTCGTTGTGAAATAATTCGGGTCTGATTTGTCTCACTCCTTACCGGTTTACGCACTGGGTTGTTTTTCCATTTAAGTTCATCATGCAAATGCATCCCAATAATGCACATGCATCCAATGCATACATACATACATACATACATACATCTTAAAATGTTTTTTTTTGAGGGTTCTACATACATGTTATACATGGTTATAGATACAGTTGTATGCAAAAGTACATCATTTTTTTTGTTAATTTTCTATTGGACTTTCTAGTACATGCCTATTCAGAAACCACACGTAAATTTGTCAGTTGGGCCAATTTTAAAGCAACAGATTCTGCTAATTTTATTCCATTAGGCATGATCTCTTATGAGGGCTACTTCAGCAAACCTTGATCTAAATTGGCAGTATAGTGTATCCTTCATAGTATTTGGTGTCTATTGGATAAAGCATTTATAAACATTCATGTAGGGTTATTGTGAGTTGTCATGACAAGCGTATGTAGGTGTCATGTAACTTTATGAACAGGAGCCTACAGTAAATATAGAATATGCTTTCACTTTGTCTAAAATGTGTTACATTTACAAAGTACTAATAACTGTGTATTAAAAGGTATAGATATGTGTTCTCTATAGAGAATTTCAATTTCAATCAAGCTTAGCCATTCGACCAGGGCTGCCCAAATTCCTGCATATAGAACAATAAGCACTCAGCATTCTGACTGCATACATGGATCATTATATGGTTATATATTTCTTCCCTATGATGGAAAACCTGTGGCATATAGTTACATTCAGGTAACACTTTGGTTCAGTTTACTGCTTTTAGATTAATGGTTAAACCCATTTTGGCACTATATGGAAACTGAAAGCAGTATGTTCCATCTATCTGATTTCATTCAATAAAAGTGCCTCTTATTTCAGACTCCTCACCAGCTGAGAGTGCCAACATGAATGCTGCCAACCACCTGGGTGCAGGTACCCTCTGTGCCATTTGTGGGGACCGGGCAACCGGAAAGCACTACGGAGCCTCCAGCTGCGATGGCTGCAAAGGCTTCTTCAGACGCAGCGTACGCAAAAATCACATGTACTCCTGCAGGTCAGAACCTCTCCGCACCGGTCCCATTATTTTCCTATGAACAAAGTCTCTGATATCGCTGCTACCTCTGCTATATCTAAATTTGGTGTGTTTGTTACAGGTTCAACAGACAATGCATAGTGGACAAAGACAAGAGGAACCAATGCAGATACTGCAGACTAAAGAAATGCTTTCGGGCCGGAATGAAGAAAGAAGGTATATATACATGTTGATATACATGATTTTCGACTTAGCCCTAAGTGGAGTCGATCGGCCAAGGCATGCTTGGTGTCCAGAATTTGCTTTGTCCGTTTAGAATCGGAAGCTAACATAGAACACCAGAACACTGGAAGTCAATAGCCTTCTAAGCGGTTTCTTTCAATGCATTCCCAAACTGCTTCAAGTTCTTAATTCAGGCCACACCTATACATTTAGGATAGCCTAAAATAATGCACAGCTTTTTAAGATTACTACAATCTTTTCTTTCTTGTTGAAATTTGGTACCATGATGACCAAGGCGAGTTCAATTCACATGATAGACCCATTCACTGCATGGTGAATTCACAACATAGATCCAACATAGGGTAACATAAGTGGAGAAGCTAAGCAAGTGTATTCAGAAAATCAATGTCTAGATTAATTACGAATCTGAGGACAGCTCTGGAGATCCTGCTAACCTGCACGTAGACCCTTCTTCTAATAACCAGGTGATAATTTATCACCACAGACATGAAGATTTAACTTCTAACACCGTGATTTATGATAAATACCACTGCTTGGTTTCAGTCGAGAAGAACACCTCATTTTTATAGGCTTGTTGTTACTTAACATGCAATCTCTAACTCCCTTCTAGTAAGTATTATTCAGCTAATGCTACATCCCAGCATAATGACATTCAACAACACGTCCTTGTGCTGAAAGCTCCCAGAGATTAAAGGAGAATACTAGTTTGGTAGTTTATGTAGCTCATCAGCATCATTTGAGGCACATTAATGCAGATTTTGATATTTTTGTGGAAACAGAAATGTGGTTGGTTGACTACTGACTTCTAGTGTTTGTTAGCACCAATAGCCTAGAAGCTCCAGTCCTAAACTCCAGAAATGCCGCAAAAATATTTGGACACCAAAATTTGAACACCAAACATGCCATGGTTGATCGGGTGCATTTGGGGTATGTCAACAAACATGTAAGTTCATTATTTTGCAGAGCTACTCTTGTAAGTTACAAATAAGACTAAAAGACAAGTCTGTGGCCCATGTGAGATTGAGACAAGCCACTGTGCAGAGCGTCAGTAACATTTTGCAATATCAGAGTGCGACAGGCACTTTTGTTAATGTTCACTCCACAATGCACCGATGACTGTCTCATGCTGAGCAAGCAGTTTGGAGGCATCATAACTGCACATTGATAAACAGCCTAACCTTGACCATATACCCCATTTCAGAGTCAGTGCTACTGTTGCTACCATCTCTGCCATCTGGGTTGGTTGGCAAATAGCAGCAAACCTTCCTACAGGCATTACATAATAATATATAGCTTGAAAACATTTGCAGCTGGCAAAATGCAAATTGACCAATTCCATCCATCCATCCATCCATCAATCCATTCATTTACTCATTCATTCATTTTCTCTTTTTTGGCAGCTGTACAGAATGAAAGAGACAGAATCAGCACCAGGAGGTCCAGCTATGAGGACAGCAGTTTACCCTCAATCAACGCACTCATCCAAGCGGACGTCCTCTCCAGACAGGTCTTTAAACTACATCTAAACTGATCAACCAAGCAAGTTGTTCTAGATGGTCTCAATCCAGCACAGTTTGGTCATTTCCCTGCACCTCATTCAACTCAGCAGTTCGTTATTACCTTTAGCAGTGGAGATGAAAAAAAATGTGCTGGACTCAAGTCTAAAGGTACTTATATACTTGTGCTACAGATCTCCTCTCCAGGACCTATCATCAATGGTGACATCAGAACAAAGAAGATGGCCACCATCACAGATGTGTGCGAGTCTATGAAGCAGCAGTTGTTGGTACTAGTGGAGTGGGCCAAATACATCCCGGCCTTCTGCGACCTCCCTCTGGATGATCAGGTAAGAGTCGGAACTACTCCAGCTTTACCATTGTGTCTAGATTTTCTCCTATGCTAGGCTCCATCTATTCTGTGAAACCTCTAGAGCAGGCATGTGAACATATAGAAGCCCTCTATTCACACTCTGTCCTCATATATATTAATTGTTTTATATGCTTGTTCTTTAAGATTGGTAGGATGATGTTTACCCTAGCGTGAAGCCCAATCTCAGATCCCCTTCGTGATTAGCCTGGGTTAGGAATCAGGCACATTGTTAATATTAAGCTAGGTGATACAGTTAACCATCAGAATGTAAAAAGTTGTTTTATTTATTTGTGTCTGAATATACGGTATTTACCTGTATACTATGGCTTTTGGGATTTGGCTTGATTGACCACTCCGTTATGTAGAATTCAACCAATAACCAATTTTTAAAAAATAGAAACCAGTGAAGGTAACAACCAAATGAAGACGTATGACTTCACACTGGAGCATGTGGGTCAGCCTTTTTGCACAACTGCAAAAGTAATGAGTTGCCTGCAACATATTTTTGTGGAGCTAGGCAGTTGCATAGAGCAATTCAAAAACAATCAAAGTTGCATGAAACAGATTCAATTTGACTGGCTTTACTCAGTAAAAATTACATGCAACTTTTGCATGTTGTTGCAGCAATCAAGTTTACAGGCAACACCTTCTATTGCTCCATTAGTTAGCCAAATTAGCAGCTTGTATACTGGACACACAATATCATTCTCACTGTGAGGGGTGATTTAGCTGTGATGTATTTGCATAATATTTATGATGCATTATCAGTGATTGGCTGTTTCATGCAACTTATTTCATAATGTTGAGATGCTTGCAACTGTTGTGGCAAAGTTCCAAGTTAGTAATAGGACACTACATTAGTAACTTGTGTGTTGCAACTCGTCAGAAATGTAATACAATATACTGTATATGTATTACTTTTAACTTAAACAGACCTATAAGCATGTTGATAAAAAGAATAAGCATATTATACACTATTTGTGCATAACACAATATCTAAAATGTTCCACGTTATGTGACAAATCTGACAGAAGAACGAAGCTTTTAGAGTGGTATGCACCAGGCCTCAAGGAATTGGCCAGCATTCCAAGGGACACTGCTTTTTTTTTTACGGTGGTGGTTTTTGGCCACATTAACATGGTGAAATGTGTCTAGTACAAAAACAAGGTGCTGGAGATGGAGGAGGAGGTGTGGAGAATCCTTCGTGCTAGTGGTTAATGTGTTTTGATGTCCCAGGTTAGAAAGTGATGAGCTGGTTTTAAAGTTACATCTCTCTTTAAGACCTCCAGAATCATTAACTGTGCTAGCACCAGGGCAGGGTAACTGATTTGTGGATGTTGGCCACGTATGACAGAGCATCTTCTCACACACACACATACTTGTCTGCGCAGAAGGACGTGCACACCCTCTCAATTCCTCCTCCAGCATGCTTGAGGTCTGTGGGAACCTCTGATGAAGTGGTGTAATCACTGCCCACTCCCACACTCAAGCACACTCTTTCACAAGTATAAACCATTCCCATGAAAGCAGAACTTTCGTCTGGTTTACACTGTGAAACACTCATGCAGCTTTCAAATTGAGATGTAGCCTGCAACATAGTTTCTGTGCAGCCTGACAGTTACATAAATCAATTAAAAAACAAGCAAAGTTGCATGCAATAGATTAGATTAGATTAGACACAATGAAATTTAATGCGGCTGGTTGCATGTCTGCAATATAATATCTGTGCAGCTTGACAGTAACATGAAGCAATGCAAAACTGATCAAAGTTGCATGCAACCTATTCACATTTACTGACTTTACACAATGAAATTTTATGCAACTAGTTTCATATAGTGAGTTGCCTGCAACATCATTTTGGGCAGCTTGGCAGTTGCATAGAGCAAAAACAATCAAAATTGCATGCAACTGATTCAATTCTGGCTTTACTAGTGAAACCTTAATGCAACTATTGCATGTTGTTGCAGCAACATTCAAAAACAATAAAGTTTACAAACAATACATTTTGTTGATACATTAGTTACCCAAATTAGCAGCTTGTATGTGACACACTGTCCCATTCTTTCTATAAAGTCATCTGTGAATTGTAATTTAGCTGTAATATATTTTTGTAATTCATTTTTATGATCTTTCTACATTTTGACATTATCACATGATGCATTATCATTTTCATGTAATGTTGACTGTTTCATGTAACTTGTTTCATAATGTTGAGATGCTTGCAACTGTTGTGGGAAAGTCAGTAGTAGGACACTACATTATGTGACTTGTGTGTTTCATGTTGGTTGCACACAACTCAAGTTGCACGAAAGTCACTGTGTTAAGCCAGCATTACTGATTGCTAAATTAGCAGATGTAGCTTGCTGTAGTCATCCGTATGGTGTCATTTTATTATATTTGTAATATTTATATCTTCCTATATGTTCCCCAGCAATCATTGCTGTCCCACTGTCTTACTATCTGGGATCCTTATTATTTTTTTGTATGTATGTTAAGGCCTTAAAATGAATGATTAAGAAACCTTTATGGTAATTGCCTACTTAATGACTTGTTCACTTTGTCCTGGAAGCACTGCAAGATCACTGAGGGTGCATCTCAGTTACCTCTTCTGCAATAGTTTTCATCAACTAGATTCCAATCGAATTCAAGCTTTGTGTGAAATCAGGGATTAAGATCACAACAGTTGCTAACAAAGAGAAATGAATGTTGAAACAAGCAGCTGATTAAACAGCTGTTAGCATTGGCAGGCTAGTTGGTAACAGAAATGTAAAGTCAGTTGGTGGGGGCGGGTATCTCCTTTTTAAACCATCCAAAAACCCATTGTTTTTTATCCATTGATCAAGTGAAATCAATGGTTTGAAGATATGCCGCTCGACATGACCACTTGACGTGTTCTCAGCCTTTTAATTGGTCTTTTAATTAAGTTGAGGTGCATGCAACTATAAGGGTGAATGTCAATTGAGTTACAGGTCACTTTACAATGTGCCAGTTTTGAGTTTTGTGTAAAGTTGCATGAACGTTTCACTGTGCTAGTCCAGCCTAAGGAGACAGGTCATGTAATTTTGGTCTTTTTTTTTCCCCCAGGTTGCTTTGCTGCGAGCTCATGCAGGGGAACACCTCTTGCTGGGAGCTGCGAAGCGCTCTGTGCTGTACAAGGACCTGTTACTACTAGGTAAGTAGTAGGAATTGCTTTTTAAACTGTGAATGAACTGAACTTGCCTATACAGTATATTGCTACTTGGACTGGATTGGATTTATCATATTGTACTTCAAATTCCATGTGATTACATTCAAAGCTCTTCTTCTTCCATCCAGGTAATGACTACATAATTCCTCGGAATTGCCCTGAGCTGGAAGTGAGTCGGGTAACGGTGAGGATTCTCGATGAGCTGGTCCTTCCTTTCCAGGAGCTCCAGATAGATGATAATGAATATGCCTGCTTGAAGGCTATTGTGTTTTTTGATCCAGGTTGGTATGCCACCTCAGGAATTAGTGGCCACACAATGTTTTTCTATAGCTACATGAATATTAATGTTCATTATACACAATTATCTTGATTTAACAAATTGGTGTGTCTGGTTGGGTATTTTCTTCACTGGTAGATGCCAAAGGTCTAAGTGATCCAAGCAAGATCAAACGGATGCGGTACCAGGTGCAGGTTAGCTTAGAGGACTACATCAACGACCGGCAGTATGACTCAAGGGGGCGGTTTGGAGAGCTTCTACTTCTTCTGCCTACGCTACAGAGCATCACCTGGCAGATGATTGAGCAAATCCAGTTTGTTAAACTGTTTGGAATGGCCAAGATAGACAACCTTCTCCAAGAGATGCTTCTAGGAGGTAAGGTCAACAATGCTTATAATCAGAATACCATGTTAGGGGCATCTTCATGGGATTTGAACCCGTTAGACCAGACGAAAATTTGTCCCCATACGTGTTTAAGGTGATAGGAACTTCAGGCTCCTGCAGATTGTGCTGCATGAGGATGATTGGACCTGTAGAATGTGTGACAGGATTCATAGATTGACACGAGGTGGTACAGTGCAGTGAATGTCTCGTTCGCAGTGTGGAAAATGGGCCTCAAAGCAGATGTTAATGATTGGCTAAAAGGAGTGATTGCATTTGGGTGAGCCAAAGGCCACAGTGTGAAGGAAGTAGTTAAATTTGCAGGTGTATGGAAGCAAGAGTGAAGTGGCCTACATCCATAAACTTGCTCAGTCCAATTCGAACCAGAGCTGTTATTTATGCTTGGGACCTATTAGGTAGGTTTCAATCACAGGTGCCTAATTTTTGTCCAGTCAACTAATGACTTGATAAAATTTCAATTATCAGTCATCATCCATGTGTGGAATTTATACACTTGGGGAGCTTAATGTAATTCAGATAAGTTCTGAGATCAGGGTTGCCAGTCCCTTATCTTTACTGTCAAATTGAAATTTGATGCAGTCAAAGTTTAGGCTGGAAATGGACAAATGTGAAGCTTATGATCTTCTGAATGTTTTCTTTGCTGTGGAGAGTTTTGTTAGAGGAAACTAAATAGAAATTAATGAATCAACGAAATATTGAGAGGCATCAAAAAACTATCCAGCTCTGCATATAGTAGTAGTCCTTATAGGAAAGTTGGCCATAAGTGGTCATCTTTGAAAAACTGCCAGGCAGTCTTTTATCAAAACTGAAGCCCAATAAATGTTTCAAAAACTAAAAAAAATCTAAAAAAAAAAGCCTTATAAATAGTTTGTAGCATTTAGAATTTCAATCCTTTTGCACCCACATTTAACCCATCTGTAAAGTGAAAAACCCACATACACAAACACTAGGGGGCAGTGAGCACATTTGCCCAAAGCGTTAGGCAGCCCTATCCACGGCATCCAGGGAGATTTTTGGGGTTAGGTACTTTGCTCAAGGGCAGTAATGTCCTGTAAGATCGAACCAGCAACCTTCCAGTCATAGGGCTTGTTCTCTAACCTCCAGCCCACAACTGCCCGCTTGGTTTCCTTGGTTTGTTCTGGCTACTGCGCATGCACAGATATCAACACTGGGCTTCCCTGCTAGTTCCACAGTATCACCAGCCACTGCTCACGGCATAGCCATTTTCTTGATTTTAATGTCGGATGTTGAGCGTGGTGACCTTTTCAATTCATAGGATCTGTGGCATAGTAAACATGAGTAGCATATGCATTACAGTTTTTCACAAATAGAAGATTTCTATTTTAGACACCTAAGCATTTAGTTAGTAACCAAAAAAAGGGTCCGAAAGGAGCTCTGAGTGACCCTGATTCTAAAGTAACGGAGGTGGTTTGATTTGAAAGGTAAATGGGTTAAAACATTTTGCGTGCATCTAGTAATAGACCAAAGACAATTGTCATAAAACGAATGCATAAGCATGAGTACATCTGTAACCGGGTTTATGGTTAAAGCCACCATCCCCTCTGAACTGCTTTAACGATCACTGTGTGTAAAGCAACACTAAAGAGAAAAGTACTCCCCAATCTGAACTTTTGATGACCTTTACACGCTTCCATTTTAGGCTCTGCAAACGAGGCCCCCCATGCTCCTCCATCTCTACACCCGCATCTGGTCCAGGAGCACCTCAGCAACAACGTCATTGTGACAGCCAGCATGGCCACTCCAGTTCACAATGGACAGATGTGTAAGTCCCTGAACCCAAACCCTCACCAGGTTGACCACAGGTTGGCTAGAGATGTGCTCTCTTCAGTGCACAAGCCCACTCTCTGAGGCAGAGTCAGGTAACTGAAGGGACAAACATGCTTGCTGGAGTAATCCTTTTGTAAGTTAATCAGGCTTACTTGGTCAAAGAAAGCTACTGTTATTCTTTCCTACCATTCCTAATGCCTTCAGAAATTTCACAAGAGCTCTTACTCCACGTCAACCAATGGGTTCTTTCTTTCCGATGTTATCCTGCTCTGCAGAATACATCGGTTCAAGGAATTTTTAGATGTATCCTTATATGCTCTTGTGTTTTGATGGGATCTTCTCGCTTTCCACAGCCACTCCTGAAACTCCAATCCCTTCTCCACCACCGGCCTCCAGCTCTGAGCACTACAAACTGGCCCAGGGGGTCATAGCAACAGTGCCCAAACAGCCAACATCAATCCCTCAGCCTACAATCACCAAGCAAGAGACCATCTGAGCAGCATCACAAAACAAAGAGTATGGTGTGTTGTGCATTAGCACTAGCGAACCACACTTCAACAGGAGGCTGCTTCATAGATTATTGGACAAAACTAGATAGTTGTGATCTTGAAGTAGCTATTATAGCGTTTTGCCTTCAGTAGCTATTTCCATTGTTCTCTTTGTCATCTGCAAACCTGCATAATGTAAAAACCATTTTAGCGTTGCTGTTATTTTCCCCCATTTTTTAAAAAAAAGCTAAAAATGAGCAACAAACTAAACCCTCTTTAGAGATAATGACATGTAGGCCAGAGGAACAGTCAAAAACCTCAAGAGTGAACAGTCACTACTCTGCGGAGGAAGCCTGATTTTACAAACTCAACCTCATTTATGGGTAAATTTTTTTGAAGGAGTGGTGCATATTTATACTCCCCTCGGGGAGAGATTTTGTTGAGTCTGAGACGATTAGCAGAGTTTGTGTTCTTGTGTTAAGGTTTAATAAATGTTACAACAAGGCCTTTCGTCTGGTAAGAGTTAGATGTTTATGTTGTACAGTATTCTAATGACCAACATGACCTGACTGATTTCTACAGTACTTATAGGCTACATGACATTGTTTGTGCCTTGGAAACTTATCATTTGTGTAAACAGCTCATTATTAGGTGTTAATAGAAATATAAGCATCTTGTATTTTTCCTCGGCTGTATAATAGATGGATGTAAATTTCATGGCCTCTGCTTTTTCATGTAAACAGAATATATATATATAAATATATATATATATATTCTGTTATAGTTAGTGATGTACTTTATAAAATGATGCAAATGTTCCAGATATCCAGTCTTTGAGTATATTTTGATGGAAATGAATGTTTAAATGTACTGCTTTACCCCAGGACTCCATCACTAAGGAGTGATATCTATTTTCTGTGAGAATAGCAAAGAAGGTTTGAATGTTTGTCACTGAGGTAGATAGCCATTTGTTTGTATGTTTTAGGATAGACAGTGCTGTTTGGTGACTTCTGAAAGAGCAAAAAAAAAAAGTGCCTTGCCATACCTTCAGGGAGAAGGGTAATTTCAACCTTGCAATGTGAACTTATATTAAATGTCAAGGTTCTATTTTTACATACACATGTGCAGCCTATTTATTTTATAGTATACATTGTATTTTTTATTCTGTGTTTCTAAATGTGTTTGTTAGACTGCCAACACTGATGTTCCTAATTAACCAGCTGAAAGATTAGTTCTCAATTCAATTAAATACAGGGTGTGTGCAGGTCTAACTGTTTGTAGATTGCTTTTGTCTATGATTGCATATAGCCTTATGGTTAGCTTCTAAATACAAGTTCACTCTGTTTGGAAAAAGAAAGCACAGAAATCCAGAAAATAAAATCCTAATTTTTCTTCTCTATGTTAAAAAAACACATCTCTCCTAGAGCCACAACATTCGCACACCACAACATTCACTTGGGAAAGGTTATGGTTATACATCAAATTTCCTACATTTTCTAGAAACCCGAATTTACTAATTGTCGGCTGTTCAAGCAAAACATATGAGTGGTATTTCCCAAATTCGGACATCACTTGAATGCACCATTAAACCAGCATGGAGTTATTCATGTTAATTATACTTGTCTGTGCTGTTTGGTCAGCAGGTTGCTGACAGAAAGAAACCCATACCTGCAGGATCCTATGAATTTACATGAGGTTTAACTTGAAATTGCATGCATGTATGTAAGACAAATGGTATAGACTGAACGGCAGACAGCTAACAGGCTACTCCATTTATACTGGGTTTTTCCATTTATTCTGGATTTCTTATGAAACATTCAAAATCAAGAAAGTGTCTCTTAAAGGGCTCTTACAAGCTTCAAATGTCCATTTTCAACTACTCTAAGTAGTATTAAACACTGTAATTGAAGTGACTATGATTAGTTTGGTGCTAGCATATGACTGAGATTAGCGCTAGCCAAACTTCGGGAGCGGTGGAACACAGGGAAGTTTTAAAGTGGAGATTTCTGTACTGAACATGCTATGCTAGAATATGCATGAACATGAAAGGTAAAATACTGCCTCTAACCAGCATTAAACCCACTAATACTCACACAATACTTATCAATACAATCAATTACGACAGTCCTAATAAACTGGCCACCTCTAGATCCAAAAGAAGCCAAGCAAACAAACATTTTCAGTTGACTTTGCTGACCAGTTAAAGTGGCAGCTTAAGGCTAGTTAATGTAGCATTGTTTGCAGACGAGCAAAGTCAGCTAGCTATATACTCAATTAAATAAAGATCATCTTTGTGGGGCCGCCTGCGGTCCACTGTGTGCAGATCATCTTTAATCTACTCAAACTTGATAAAAGAGAACCATGTCACAATGCATCAAAAATATTAAAAGGCTAAAAGAGAGTCAAGCCCTAAACTTATTTGACATGGGAGGAGTTACCTTATAATCTCCTAATCTTTGCCGGCAGTAAAATGCTTTAAAACCAGATGATAAAAGCGGCAGGCTACGTGGCAGAGCATGGTCAAGGATTTAGTGCTAGGTGTGTATTGGACTGATAAATGTCATAAAGCAATTCCAGATAGCTTAAGAAAAAGCCAGGCGCCTTCCTTCTGAGACCAGCAGAGGATTTCTGTGTAGGTGGATCTTACAGGCCTTATCTGTCATACATTAATGAGCTTCCATTTTGTCAAGGCTAATAGTTCACCGGTCCTCAGCCATCATGAGCACACAACATGCTCATTGTGACATGAACAGCCAATAGGTCATGACACAGCAGCGGCTAAATGCATCCAGCTCCAGTTTTCAGACCAGCATAAACCAGCTTAGACCGGCATTCAAATATACTTAGTGTTCTAGTAGGAACAGCAATTGATAACTTAGAGGTTACAAGCAATGCTAGCTATATGAGCTAACATTAGTCATAACCTAATACCCCTACCATAACCCAGCTCCAGCTTTTAATCCCCTTCGGTAGGACATTGAAGTAAGGTATGTGTGCAGTATAATACATGGCAAGTCAATTTTGTGATGATGAACACATTCACTGTTTAACTAATACCTTGAGATGACTGAAAAGCTTTACCTCGCCTTAATGACTCTATGTAGAGCAGTCCAGTTTTCAATGATGAAATGATGAAAACCCATTTAATACTGTAATCAGTGTGAATTAAACACATTTAAACTGTTTTCACTGGTTTAAGCCAAAATTCCAGTTCAAATCTGCCCAAACCGGAACAACTGTTTGTTACGTCTCCCTTACTGGGACTGTGGCGCTTCCCAAGACACTGTGTGTGGCCCATGACTTTATGCTAGGCCAAGACCTATTCCTGCCAACCCCACAAAGTGTAGTCAGAGTCCAAGTAGAGTCCCTGAGACACGTGGACTCCCCACACTCTGTGTGGGTAATAGAGTGTGGGTTATAAACTGTCCACTGCCCATGTAATAACACCGTCCCCCTTAGGAATGGGCCTTTTTTCCCAGAAGTGCCAGCTGTTCATGGCACGCAGTGTCACTCCTATATCCCCAAACCCATTGCCAAATGTGCAACCTCTGGCCTCCAGCCTTCTTTACATTGGCCTCATCACCGGACTACATCACCAGGCCTCCAGCCAAGCTCCACTGAAGAATGTGACCATGCTGCCTCCACCACCGTCCTTGATACCTGTCTGTGGCGTAGAACTTCCTGCTCACAGTCCCTCTGCATTCTTGGTACTCCCATTACCCATCAAACTGATAGGAAGAGTTTTCACTTTTGTCACCAGTGTGACGTTGGTCAAAGAATCAGAAAAAAAGCATGATTTTTGCTCAAACTGCAACAACTATTTAAATGCCTTTAAGTCTAATAAGTCCTGTAAATCTAAAATACTTTAAATGCCAAATGTGACTTTCTTCAAATGGCCAGTTATTTCCATTGTGTGTGCAGTGACAAATGACAAACAATGAATTGTGAAAGCACATCAAAACCCATGCAGGGATCACAGAAGCACACAGCAGTTTTAATGCAATGGGATCTGTGGGACTAAAAGTCACTGGCATCCAGTCATGGTTTTCGTCCTTGCCCTCTAGATTCCCTATGTCATTAGTCATTATGTACCTTAGAGGGTAAAACACCTGAAATCCTTCCAATTACTCATTAAAGAATGACAAGTGAGTATGTGAGACATTGTGTATGTGTATTTGTGTTCATGGAGGTATTACTCACTGTTTCAGTGAGCTAGGTAAATCCCCAGTGAGTTACATATATATATATATTTTTTTTTTTTTAAGTTATAAGTTTTTTAATGAGAAGAGAGAACACAATCAAATAACATGCCATGCACCCTTAATATATCCTTGTCCCTGTTTCGGCGGTCTCTTAGAAGGAGGAGCTATGTAGCACCCCACTACTTATATATGTTTCCGCACCTTCCGCAAGTTTAATCTTATAACTTCCAGTTCAAGATCCAGTAAAGGGTAATGTAAATGCTACAGCTATATACTTGGCAACAGTTCGGAGAAGGTCCTTTCCTGTTTAAGCATGACTATACTCCTGGGTACACAGTGAGGTCCATAAAGACGAGACTGGTGTGGAGTAACATCAGTAGCCTGTACAGAGCCCTGACCTCAACTGTAATTCACATCTTTTTCTGCCCACATGTTTTACTTTACTTGATTACACTTATACATCAACAAAACCTGCCATCAGACCAGGGGCTCGTTCACCATTGCATATGACTACTTTGTTGCATGTGTGTTTAATATTAATGAGTTATTTTGATTGGCGTGGCTGCATAGGAATGAATAAAGTGAGAAATTAACTGAGTCAGAACTGTTTACAGGGGTAGTGACGATAGTAACCTGTCCGAAGAGTTTAATGTCTTCAGCTATTACACAGAAGAGTTCCCTGATGCCTGAGTCACGGTTTTATGACAGTTTTCAGATACGATTTTCTTTTTAAACCTATTTCATAAAGCCTTTTATGGCACACAGGAACATGCAGGCTGTTGAAGGGAATAACTCAGAAGATGTGTTTGCTGGTGGCTTCGGATAGTAACTAAAATAGCTATCCTTGCATAACAAGCATAGTGACCCCTGGTTCCAGTCACCACCACTGTGAAGGAAGATCACATAGTAAATTACACATCAGGACCCTTCTGACTGACTTTGTCTACATCTCATGGACTGAACCATAAAGAAGGTTGAGAAACCGGCAGGATTGCCTGTTAAAGATGTAGCATTTTGTCTAGGCTACTTCGTGGTGACCTGAGTTAGTGTATATAGTGCCGAGAGGCCCTGTTGGGAAGTACCTTAATGATTTTATTACCTGGTTAATAAATATCTGATTGTTTCACTGGATAATAGATTTACCAGGCTTTAGCATTCACTGATGAGTACAAGGCAGTCTAATAATGTAAAGTTAATTTGGGTTATTTTTGGTCAGATCTTCTACTGGTCAGTTTGGCTTTTGTACAGTACCAGCTGTCTGATTGTTTTAATCTGCAAGCTGCAGTATATCAGGGTTTTAGGCCCTATACGTCGTACTGTAATCTCAGCTGTAAGTTTGAAAGAAGTCAGTGCGACAGAGTTTACAGTGTTGCGTTTGTGAAAAAAGAATAAACATTTAAAAAGGACTTTTATGGGTCTTTTGTTTAGCTTTGCTATGGGATACTCAGTCATGGGAGGGGGCAGGCAAACCCTTTATATTGCGTGGGCCAGGCCTCCTAGTTTTATTATGCCTGTCATGTGAGTTCATTCTGTTTCTTCCGATTAGGTAACAGGGAATGACAGGTGAATTCACCTGTATTTCTTTAGCCAAAAAAATAAAAATAATTAAAATAAATATAATTAAAACACTAAGTATAAATAAAAAATAAATATCCAGCTCTCTGGTGGGCTTGTGTAGACTGACCCTGCCTCCCAATGTGTGCACAATATCTGACACAAATCACACTTACATGTCCATATGTTTCAGCACTTTACTATGGAGCCCTAAGGTGACTTGGTGACTACTACACCCAGTAATATGAGCTCACTAATTTGAAAGACACCCCACCCCACAGCAAATAAACCATATTATTAACAAATACAGTCATATTATTATATGCGTGACTACCTTTGAAAACTACCCTTGTAGCTGTAAGGTCTGGGTTGGTGAAGTCATTGCAGGTTAATTATTTATAAGAAATTGTTTTACTTGTCCAAATTATTATTGACAGACTAATTACACATGGAGACTAATTAAACATGGACAAAGAATTAATATTAATATACACAAACATGATTGTATGAATAATAAATATAGAAATAGAATTTAATATATTGTATATGTATATTGAATACAAATTATTTGTAAAATAATACGATTATTGCATATAATATCCTATTTAGGGCTGGATGTTCTGCTGAGATAATATTCCAGTCTGTACACAAACAGGACTTTCGTCCAACATGGCAACCCACGAAGGGAGCTACGAGCCTGACGTAATCGGTGACGCCACCCAGAGTGGCCAATGGCGGAGCGCGCTGGTCGTGTACACGGAACTGATTGCGGTTTTGTTTGGCAGGTGGGTTATCACTGCGCTTGATTTGGGACAGATTACGTGTAAAAACTGTATCAGAAATAAGAAATAATAATTCTGTGCCGCAGCCATGTGTGTGCAGGAGGTTCCGGTGTTTACTGGCTCTGTGTGTGTACGACCTTCTTAGCCACAGTGTCACCAGTGTTGAGACCATTAGCTACAAAACTAGCTACTGTTATTAGCCTCTGGCCATTTAAATCTTATTGGTTTAGCTAGTTTAGCAGCTCTTTGGAACATTAGCTTAATTTACGGCAGCCTATCTGCAATATGTACATCACCTTCTCCATCAGTTTGCTAACTGTAGCTTATGTGTGTAACCTGGTAAATAAACTTCCTGTTTTGCTGCCTGATCCAGTTCAATTGCTTTTACGTCCTGCCAGGTTCACAAGTAGCCCATGGCAGATCAAAATGGTCACATTGATGCCGGCCCTCCACTGGAGCAGGTG
Source organism: Prochilodus magdalenae (assembly GCA_024036415.1). Lineage (NCBI taxonomy): Eukaryota > Metazoa > Chordata > Actinopteri > Characiformes > Prochilodontidae > Prochilodus > Prochilodus magdalenae. Next base: position 133,076 of record JAMWET010006816.1, on the reverse strand, counting down.
GCAGGAGTGGGCTTCCCTGCTCCTCCTCCACCCATCTACTCCTGTACTCTGACCCCAGAGCTGGTGGCCAAGGCTCGAGAGGAGCTGCAGGAGAAGCCAGAGTGGAGGCTCCGAGATGTTCAAGCGCTGCGAGACATGATCCTGAAAGAGCAGCCCAATCTGAGGACACGTCTGGACGATGCCTTTCTCCTGCGCTTCCTCAGAGCCAGGAAGTTCGATTATGACAGGGCCCTGCAGCTTCTCCTGAACTACCACGGCAGCAGGAGAGCTTGGCCTGAGGTGTTCCAGGACCTGAAGCCCTCCACAGTGAAGCATGTACTGGATTTGGGCTTCCTCACTGTCCTGCCCAGGCCCGATCCCCAAGGCCGCTACATCTTGTGCTTACGGCCCGGTTGGTGAATTTAACACTCGGGGTGTCTATATTAGTGATTGCTCTGTGGTAGAGCTGCACAGGGTACACTGTTCTATGTAGTACCACAGACATGACTTAGAACATGGGATTATGGGTGCTATAGACCCTTTTCTAAGTGGTTCTTTCTTACAAGAACCGTATATGAAGTTTTCCATCATATAAAAAAAAACACAACCGTTCAAATGGTTCCTTAGGATGTCACAGTTCTATATATAACCTTTGGCTTTAGTGAAGGACCCTACAGGAACAGTACTTTGATATCATAGAAGATTTAAGGTCATGGGGGTCATTTGTGAATATCCTGACCTGCTTTATTTTGTCATATTGTGCAGCTGTAATCTTAAGTATCTTAAGAGCTGTAAGAGCTCTCAAGGAACTCTGTTGTTCTTATCTGTATAGGGAAGTGGAAACCAAACGACTATCCATTTGTGGACAACATACGAGCGATTTACCTGACGCTTGAGAAGCTGATTCAACCTGAGGAGACCCAAGTGAATGGAATAGTCATCCTGGTGGATTACACTGGAGTCGGCTTGTCTCAAGCCTCAAACCCAGGCCCTCTCCTGGCAAAGAAAGTTGTTAGCATTCTTCAGGTGAGTCTTTGCTAAGTGATGCATTAAGATGTTTTAATTATAGTACTTTTTATTTTTTTTATTTTATTTAAGCCGGTTAAAAAGACAAAGGTTTCTCTTATTAAGCACTAACCAAATGACTTTCACTTTAGGATGGATTTCCGATCAGAATAAAGGCTGTACATATCATCAACGAGCCACGCATCTTCAAGGGCATATTTGCAATAATTAAGCCTTTTTTGAAAGAGAAGATGGCTGAAAGGGTAATTCAGCGATCGCTTGTTTGCGTATTTACTTATTTACAACTGCATATATGTATTTGTAATTATTCTACTACTGATGTTGACTTGTTTGGTCACCTTGATGTTCTGGTATGTGTTATCGTGACCACTACAGTGGTATCACAATCCACCTTTATCTTCCCTGCAGTACGTGTTGCATGGTTCGGACCTGTCATCCCTGCACCGGGTCATCCCTCGCTCTGTCCTGCCAGAGGAGTACGGAGGGGTGGCCGGGCGGCTGGATATGTCAGCCTGGTCGCGAACCCTACTGGAGGCGGAGGAGGAATTTGTGGTGGAGTTCTGCCAGCCGGACCCACTGGAGGGCGTCGTTCTGCCTGACTCCATGCTATTCGAGGGCGAGCAGGCTGAGGACTCTTACAGAAGCCTGCGTTCACAGCTCTATTACTGCTACTGACCTCCGATCAGTCAGCCTGCCTCAGTTTCTTTTGAAACGTGTTGTGTGGTTGACCATTAGGGTCAGTTTTATTATTTTCCTGAAAGGTTTTATTAAAGCTCATGAGGTGATGGCTCTGCACAGGCCCTATCCAACTAGGGAGTATGAAGCTCCAAAGGTGAATGTTGAGAGAGCACTAAAGAAATACTGTCCGTTTGAATGTGATGAGAGAATCTGATTTCATGCCATATCCCCGATGCCTGTCCTTTTGTCCTTTATAGTTTTCCTTAATTGTGCAGACGTTGCTCACACGAACGCTAACCCAATGTTACTTTTCTGTGAAGTATTGCCTTAATCTACAAAAAAAAGTTGTGTAGGCTTGTCATGCTAGGCCACACAGTGACTGTATGATCACAGTGTGGTAGAGTTTGTAGCCCAGTTGCGTTAAACCCAAAGCAATACTGATGTGCATTGATTTTGTTGCCTCAGTTGTTTTTGTTCACTTCCTCTTGCACTGTATTCCCAGTTTATAGAAGCTACAACATTTATGTTTCAGGATCAGGAGCTATTTAACTGTAATATTGTATTATTTTATTCATGTCTTTCAATGTTCATTCATGCCTTGTTCCAACACCCTCAGTAATATATTCATGTAGCCATTAGTCTGTTTCATGTCTGCTTCAGGCTTTTGAACCTTCAAAGAAGCTGTAAACATCTGATAGAATAGTATAGTGGAATATCTTAAATAGACCAAAACATGATGCCATCTACGTGGCCAGCGTAAAGTTCACATTTCATTTTTACTGTGTTGTTCTTTGCCAAATATGACTAAAGTAAGCACTTATGCTGTATATAAAACAGTGTGTAGGTTAACTGCTATGATATTTTTGGTGAAATGGTTTTATTTATGGCCTATGAACGTTTTTTTTTATGTTTATTCTGTTTTCTAGGTTTTACATGTATTCAAGATGTAGTAGCTTGCCTGTACCTTGGTTTAGCTGCCACAATGCGTTCATATAGTTCATTCTGAATAGTCAGTGATATAAATAAACAGTAACCTAATTTACAACATTAACTTGTCTGCTGTGTTTTTTTTAAATTGCCGATTTGGACTCAAAGTGTCTTTTAAGAACAGCTAAAATTCCTGGGGAGATGTTTCATTTCCACCAGCAGAGGGAGACATTGCACAGTGCTTCATTGGGGCCTCACCATGTATTGAACTTCAACTTCCCCAAAGAGTGAGAAAAGTGGCTTTGGGTGAAGTTTCTGTGGGTTTTGCAAGAAGTTTAATCATTGCTGATAGAGGAAACCTAAAACCCCAAACTCCCCCTGGGGTTTGTAAGTTTTCCTAAACACTACTTTCGTTGAAAAGTGTCACTGGGCTTAGCAGTTTGTTTATCTCTCTTTAATAGATTTGTTTCCCCACATGTCTGTTCAGAGAAATATTTTGCCATAAAGTGTTAAAGGGGCATTCCAGCTGCCCACTAGATATTTGTATGCTATCTTTTGCATTTAACAGTTTCCTCAATCACAGGGTTGCATTCTTCAGTTAAACACACTTCACATGACCATGCTGGGTAGCCAGATACATCAGCACCAGACCAGCACTATATCAGCCTAACCAACATCAGACAGCAGTATATCAGCCTAAACCAGCACCAGACCAGCACCAGACCAGGACTATACCAGCCTAAACCAGCACCAGACCAGGACTATACCAGCCTAAACCAGCACCAGACCAGGACTATACCAGCCTAAACCAGCACCAGACCAGTACTATACCAACCTAGACCAGCACCAGATCAGCACTATACCAGCCTAAACCAGCACCAGACCAGCACTATACCAGCCTAAACCAGCACCAGATTAGCACTATACCAGCCTAAACCAGCACCAGATTAGCACTATACCAGCCTAAAGCAGCACCAGATTAGCATTATACCAGCCTAAACCAGCACCAGACCAGCACTATACCAGCCTAAACCAGCACCAGACCAGCACTATACCAGCCTAAACCAGCACCAGATTAGCACTATACCAGCCTAAACCAGCACCAGATTAGCACTATACCAGTCTAAACCAGCACCAGATTAGCACTATACCAGCCTAAACCAGCACCAGACCAGCACTATACCAGCCTAAACCAGCACCAGACCAGCACTATACCAGCCTAAACCAGCACCAGACCAGCACTATACCAGCCTAAACCAGCACCAGATTAGCACTATACCAGCCTAAACCAGCACCAGACCAGCACTATACCAGCCTAAACCAGCACCAGATTAGCACTATACCAGCCTAAACCAGCACCAGATTAGCACTATACCAGCCTAAACCAGCACCAGACCAGCACTATACCAGCCTAAACCAGCACCAGATTAGCACTATACCAGCCTAAACCAGCACCAGATTAGCACTATACCAGCCTAAAGCAGCACCAGATTAGCATTATACCAGCCTAAACCAGCACCAGACCAGCACTATACCAGCCTAAACCAGCACCAGACCAGCACTATACCAGCCTAAACCAGCACCAGATTAGCACTATACCAGCCTAAACCAGCACCAGACCAGCACTATACCAGCCTAAACCAGCACCAGACCAGCACTATACCAGTCTAAACCAGCACCAGATCAGCACTATACCAGTCTAAACCAGCACCAGACCAGCACTATACCAGTCTAAACCAGCACCAGATCAGCACTATACCAGTCTAAACCAGCACCAGACCAGCACTATACCAGTCTAAACCAGCACCAGATCAGCACTATACCAGTCAAAACCAGCACCAGACCAGCACTATACCAGTCTAATCCAGCACCAGATCAGCATTATACCAGTCAAAACCAGCACCAGATCAGCACTATACCAGTCTAAACCAGCACCAGACCAGCACTATACCAGCCTAAACCACACCGGACCAACAGTATACCAGCCTAAACCAGCATCAGATAGCAGTATAGCAGCCTAAAGCAGCACCAGACCAGCACTATACCAGCCTAAACCAGCACCAGATCAGCACTATACCAGTCAAAACCAGCACCAGATCAGCACTATACCATCTTAAACCAGCACCAGATTAGCACTATACCAGCCGAAACCAGCACCAGACCAGCACTATACCAGCCTAAACCAGCACCGGACCAACAGTATACCAGCCGAAACCAGCACCAGACCAACATCAGATCAGCAATATACCAGCTTAAACCAGCACTGGATCAGCACCAGACCAGTGCTAAACCAGCTCCAGACCAGTGCTATACCAGCACTAGACCAGTGCCATACCAGGCAAAACCAGCAACAGACAAGCGCTATACCAGGCAAGGCCAATCTAAACCAGAAGTGCTACCCGCTGGTTAGCTGTATGTATGTAATGTGATATGGGCCTAAATATGTATAATATTGTCTTTGGTTTAAAAGGCAAAACCACTTTTTTAAAACTTCTGCATAAATCGGTGGTGAAGATGTAGGCATTCAGAGTGGTTTGGTGTGAAACACTACGTTCTAGAGAAACTTCAGAGGGCCGAAGTGTCCGTGTCCACTGTGTCAGAAACCAGACCTCCACCTCCACGTTTTTACATGATATGATTATGAATATGCTGCCTAATGTGTGGTTGTGACAGTTTTACAGTACTGATAAAGTTTTGGCCTAAAATGTATTTAAAAAACATTTATTCCACTCCATTTATGGCGGAAGGATACACAAAGGATGTTAAGGCAAAATAGTCCCCAAAGAAAACTCGTTGTTTCTGATTTTCCACAGTTCCAACGTTACACATGTGCTTTCACTGGTGGTATTGGACAGTAAATGAAACGGCTACATCGGGACTCCTGGCTGCCTTCACCACCACTGTAAAGAAGTCCTATCAGTCTGTTAAATTTCGCTACAAACAAGCCATTTCACCTCAAACCATTTTGAATGGCCCTGTTTACATCCCAGCCACTGAGATTCGGTGGAGTTCCCCTTGAAGTGAAGTGTAACGTGTTGAGTTTGTGGTTGTAATCATGGTTGATAGTAGCAGCCTGTGCACTTCTGCGCTTAGCAGTAAAGTTTCGGGCTTTCCCGACTAGTAGAACCACCCTTTAGCAGTTTTGCTGGAGTTTGAAGTCGGGAATTGGGAATGAGAAATGGTTCTTTATTTCATCACAGGGAAATCTCTTCGGTTTGTTCGTTGGTTGGAACCCACCGCTTTTATTAACGTAGCCAACATATGCAGATGAGCACGAGGCAGGGCGTCCCTATTGGAGAGAGTGAGCTCGAGATCCATGAAAACGGAGCCTGATTGGCTGGGAGGGAAAAAACTCCATTTTGGAAACAGCTGTTCGGGACGCCACCTCGCTCATTGTTTTCAGTGGCGCTGTCAAAGAAACGGCTGGGCTCCTCCGACGTCCGCGGTGATGTGTCTCGGCAGGAGCGGCTCGTCGAAAGCATGTTACACTAGCTGAGAAAACAATGATGGAGAGGAAGCCCGAAATTTAGCCAGAGAGAGCTTCAGCGACGGTAACAAGTGGAGGAAATTCAGGCGAACGAAGAAGGTGGGTCGTTTATATTAAGGTTGCATCGGCGCAGTGGCCGTTAGCGCTAGGCGTTGTGGTGGGGAAGAAGGAAGACGTGCTGGGAATACAGGGAGTATTTCTTTCAGGGATGGAGTTTGAAGGAAAATGGAGGGGGCAGGCTGCTTTCATGGGCGTTTGAACAGACAGAGAAAAGCAGGGGAGCTGCTGTGGTAGTGCTGTTTGGTGCCTTCGCATCCTGATGTGTGGAGGAGGAGGAGGAGGAGCAGCAGCAGCAGGAGGCGACGTGCAGCTCCAGCAATGTTGACGCTCTGTTAAGTAAACCTTCATAGTGTCAACTTTACAGAGTGTAAAAAGCAGAACTGAACACCGACTCTGGGTTCATGTTAACGTTTACTCCCAAAACTGAGAGTCAAATCTTTTTAAAACTAGCAAAGCTAACAAATTTACTCTGAGGCATGAGGGTTACAACACCCCTGCCTCGGAGTAGCTCTGAGTAAGTAACAAGACTTTCTGACAAGTGGATAAGTTTCTCAGGGTCCTAAAATATCCCCTGCTTGTTGGGAAATTCCACCAATTTTTATGTATTTTTAATGGGAGCCAGACTTGCCCCTTTAAAAGCAAAACAGTAGCCAAAGTTTTCTTCAGATTTACCATTGATTTACTATTTATTAACACAATATATAAAAGGTCTTTTTTGGATGGTAATAAAATGGCTTTATGTTGAATGTTGTGTTGTTTATGTTGAAGTCATTGCAGCCTCTGGTTCCTATCACCTCTAGTCTGGTTGACTTGATTGAATCATGCGAAAGTATTCAGAAGTGAGTGCAGTTCCCTTTTACGGACATTAAAGAGTCTGTCTGTGCCTTGTGACTCATTTTGGACTGACCATGATGATGGTCACTCGTGCGCTGAGGCTGCTTAGAAGCGAGATGAAAAGCAGAGTATTTTTTATTTTTTTTTGGCTGAAAAATGAGGGTTTATTAAGGGATTCCTTTTATTCAGGGCTGATACTGATCCTGGTTATTAGTATTAAAGGATGTTGATAACCAGTATTTGCTGGCAGTATTCATTTACTAGAAGTATGATGGTTACAGTGTGAAAATGTACAAGAATGCAGCTGTTACTTATACCTTGCATTACAAAAATAAAGAAAGAAGTTGTCTCTAGTATAATAATCAGATTAAAAATAACTTGAATAGCTCTCAGTGATGTTTTAGGATAGGAAATGAAGCTCAAAACTTAAATTACAGTTAAACCACAGTTTTTGTATGAAACTGATATAGTATATAGATTTAAGCAAGAAGGTCTAGATACAGATTAATAACGGTTAATGTAATACAGTAAACATCGGAGCAATCGTGCTGTACAAAGTAGTTTGTATAAAGCAGCAGCAACGAGCTAATATGAACATTACTGTGCCTGTTCATTACTACGTTGTTCAGTCGTGACATGTTTTCACCTTTTCCTCCCACTCCTGCTACAGTCCCTTTCATGTTTCTCACCAAACCATAAAGCACATTTGATTGGATTGTTCTTGACCTGTGGTGGGACACAGAGGCACTTGTTGAGTTGATTGTGATGTCAAATATGCACAAAATGCAGTTTTATCGAGAAGGAAAGAAGTTGTTAATGTTGATACAGATAATCAGTAAAATGCTGAATATCAGCTCTGATTATCGTTTGGTTATAACAATAAATTGGTTGACACCATATGGAAAATGCAGTTTAGGTTAGCTAAATGTTATCAACTAGAAATAATAGTAGGCCATCAACAGTGAGCAAACATTGAAGCAGACCAAGTATACTGAAATGAAATGTAACCAGAGTAAGGCAGAAGAAGGTGAATAATAAAAAAAAAGTTTAATAGAAACGTCTCTGCAGTGTGGCTATTGTAAGGAGGATCCTGCTCTTTCACACCTTTATCACAGAATATATTATCGCTGTTATATTATGTTTTGTATCATTCATAACTCGAAGAATACAGTAGTTGTGACTGAGTAGATTGAAAGTCAAACAACCACAGAATCTGCAGTCCAATGTTGTGACAGGGTTTGATGTTTTCCAGCAGCGACTTTAACTCAGGCAGTTTGTTTTAGTCCATACATCATTTCCTTAACAAATGTATGTGAACTTTTTAAAATGCAAAGCAAGGCCCTAGGTAAAATAATTTCTCCTTACCTTTCAAAAACCGAGTGTGAGAGTAGTGGTTTGAATTCCTAAGTGCTTATGTGTCAGGATCATTTCCAGAGATTGGCAGGTGTGCTCCCGCCTGCGCATGGTGGTTAAGAGGAATGTGAATTTGAATGTCATGGGCAGGCAATGCGTGGTTAAGCTTGGAGAGAGTTTTCCATCACTGACAGCCTTAGATGAACTGTGAACATAAAGGAACATCTAGGGGCAAAGACTTCTTTGATTTTTTTTCTTCTGTTTTCCTATTACGGTACAGCCGTACACCGTAACATTCTAGCTAAAACAGCTATTAAGCACAAGTTATTCATTTTTCAATGTTAGGAAAAAAGGAAAAAAAACTTCAACAGATAGATACGGTATCAGATATAAAGTCAATATTTTTCAGTACTTGGTTTGTTCACCTTTAGGTTCAGTCATAGTATTTGGTTGCATTTTCTGCTTTTCATAATCCAAATAATCCCAGTTACAAAATTTGTCTCATTAGTGTATAAAAACCTTATCTCACATGTCCATTGTCGATGTTCTGGAGCTGTCTTTCTGTTTCTTTTTCCTGTAATAATGTCTTCACAGCACATCTTTTTATTTTCAGTGAAATATGGACTAAAACGTCTAAAGGAATCCCATCTCTCAAAGATAAAAATGCAGGTCTTTCACAGTTGTCCAGTTTTGAAAATGACTTTTTCTGCTTGTTTTTATTTGACCTTCCCACATTTTTATGCAGCTGGCATATCATGTATGTAATCTCTTTAAAAAATCTCCAGAAAAATAAATAGTTTATTTAGCTTCCGGTTTGGCTGGAAACTAAATACATGAAGGGTACTCTCTGACTTTTGTTAAATACTGTGTTGAAGAGTTGACATCCTCTTTTGCTAGCACTAAAGCAATTTTTAAATAATGGGTCAGCTGAAAGATCCGTTTATGTGGTTATTGCCTGCATACATTTAGCCACTTAGCTGGTGCCTTTTGCCAAAAGATTTTGGCTGCATCAGATGACTGGAGCAATGGCTTTGGCTGGACCATTAGCCATCTGCTGAAATCAAATATGTTATCCATTAATGGCAAATGTGTGTTATTCAGCATGTGACCACTTGGCTATCACCATCCAGTATAATTACAGTAAAGTCTTACTAATCACTAAAGCATTCACACAGATGAGTTAAGTCTCTGATGTGTAAACATGTAAACACAAATACACTTTCGTCAAATACATTTCACTTAGCTTTAAAAATGTCGGCCATCGTTGCCCAATCAGCACTCAGCAACCAGTACTGCTCTGTTGTGGAATGTAGGTTTGTAGTTGACAGCCAAAGATCATTGTAAATGACTAGTCTTGAAAGCAACAAAACAAATTTAAAATCTAAAAAAACTTGTTGCCTGCATTTTCTAGCTCATTTGGCTGTTTGGTGCATGAGTCCAGTATATATGTAGAGTTACACTTGTGGCTTTTAGCCAAAACTGTCAGGCAGGTTCAATGAAACGATTGTAGCCGTGTTTTGAGGTTGTATTGCTCCTCTCAGGATGCGTTCGGCCTGTAGTCCTCCTCTCACAACTCAGAGCAAATCAAATCACTTAACGCCCACATCCTCCCTGATCAGTAGGAGAGGAGAGAGCTGCAGCTGTGTGGGATATGCTCATGTTGGAGAGAGAAAGAGAGAGAGTGGGGAAAAGGCAATTTAACCAGCTCTTCCTTAAGCATAAAGGTCAGCACAGCCGACCTTTTTTGTGGATTTTATCATATTTGGATGTCTTTAGTCTGTTTGGACAGAATTGGAAATGAATTTGGTGAGTATTGAAACTCTTAATCTAGAGAATGTTGCTGATTGGCTGTGGACAGTGGTTCTTTAAGTGAGAACTGGGTAGGAGAGAGGAAATGATCTGTGACAGGTGCTTTTAATGACCAAGCAGCTGTCCAGCACTGTTGTCTGCCTGGCATGTCCGGTTTGGGATGGGTTTGGCTAATGATGATGTTAGCTTTGATGTTCGCTAATGATTCCAATGCCAGCTTGGTGGTATTCTAAAAGGGGTCATCCTACCAGGGCTCACTGATCCAATACCAGGTAATGATACTGGCAGATAGTAGCAGAAAACGCATGAAAAGATATTATAGGCCTTGCAACAATATGGGATTATTGAGCAGATAATGACAAGAAAAACAAGCAAAAAAAAATATCACATAGTCACAAATCTATAAAGTGCAGGAAACATAAGGCAGGCTAAAATTAGATATTCATATAAATATTTTGCAGTATTTTTGACAGCTTATCCAGGGCAATTAATAAAGGTAGATGTATGTAGGAGTGTATTACAAAGAAGGGAAATGCCAACCACTAGAGACTACATGTGCGTCAGTGCATGCACATGCTGAAAATAGGACTCTTAATTATCAGCAATTATCAGCTAATAATAATTCAGTTCCTCTGTTTACTGGAGAGTGATGTAGTGCTGTGTGGGACCACAGTTCATTTATTTCTAGTCAGGAGGGTCATTATTAGGTGAGTTATTCATATTTGAGCATCAGCTGCACCACTACTTCACCTACTCACTTTCACTAATTCCTTACTTCCTGTACAAATGTAGCTTGCAACTGCTTCATACTGTACAATAGCTTTGTGAAAAGATTACATGCGTTCCACACCTGGTCACTGCCCTGAGGCTTTCAGGTTTTGATTTGACACTAAGCAGATGACCATTTGTGGCATTCCAAAGAAATTGCTAGCCTTTTTCAGATAATGTAATACACTTGTATGCATTCTTTCCCCCAGTTTAGTAAAGCGTTCTTTAGGCATGGCACACGGTGGTCTTCCTACTTTCCCTCTGTCACGCTGCAGCGCAAACAGTGCAGACAGGCAGCCCACCTGCTTCCTGTTAAGGCAGCGTGTCGTCTGCTGGAAGAGCAGAAACAGACACGAGTAATGAAGTCCTGCTAGGCCAGACCCTGTCCTCCTCTGTGTAGCTGTGAAGAAGTCCAAGGAGACCTTTAAATATTTGTGAATGTTTCAGAGTAACTGTATAAAACAATCTTAAAGACTTCCAGAGACACTTTGCGTCTAGTATAAGCTACAAGCCTGAATATATTGCCGGGGGATCGTAAACACATTTTAGCATTAATGTATTTGAAAAGTGTTCCCACCACCTCTTGCATAGCTATTGGCTTGGTATACTCCTCTTGTAAACTCGCTGTCAGGCCAGTAATGATGGTATGGCTTTTGTTTTGAATAGGCCTAGATACTTCCAGGGCCAACATTTTGTTTTTAATCCCCTGTGATATTTTTAGAGGCTCTATAAACTTCTCTCTTCAATTGCAATTCAAGTAATTCTTTCAAGTGTGTGTCTAAACCAAAGATAGATGATCAATAGTTGAGTACCTTCATATGTATTAGGTTGTTTCATTAGCTCTTTTTTTCAGAGATTCAAATTTGTCCTCATTGACATTTTACAGCTCATTCAGTTTCTGGGAAGACAGTTATTTTAGGGAGGGTTCTCTTTTTTTGTTCTTTTTTTTTTCCCTCCCTTAATAATTTCATGTGGAATTTTGAAAAATCAAGTGCTGTTAAAAATAATGAGGAACATTTTACATAGCCAGTTTCAGTCTTAATTCATGGGAATATGCTTTATTGTGCAAAACAAAATGTGTGTGTATGTGTGTATGTGTGTATGTGTGTGTGTGTGTGTGTGTGTGTGTGTGTGTGTGTGTGTGTGTGTGTGTGTGTGTGTGTGTGTGTGTATATATATATATATATATATATATAAGGAGCAGCATGTTTAGTGAAGATGGAATGAAAGCTGGCTAATATTCAAAAAGAATGTTTATTTATGTTATTATTTCCATTCAGTCAGAATATCTGTGTTCAGTAAGACCAGACCACCTGCTCATGACTCAGTGTCACTGAGTCCTCTCCTTAGCCACAGTCTACTGCCTGACTCATGTGGAAATCCCCAGCTATTGGTTTAGCCCAAGCCTGCATACTCCCTCCCCTTACCGTCCTTTATTTCTTTTTCATGATCTGCTTTTATTGGCTAGCTAAAAGCTAATTGACGTTGACCACCCCTCAAAAGCGAGTGTGACTAAATAGTTAGAGTAATTTCTGCTAGCAAAAGCTCAGTACATCCCCGGTTTGTCATCCTGATTGTCAGTTGACCAGTCTAATGGTTCACTTATTGTTAAACCATGACTACTGTAAATAGCCTTTGTCACGTACTGTAAATTACAACAAACAGCTTTTTGTGTTTTGGAGTCATCAGAGTAGACCAATGTAATATCTTATTGAACAATTCTAAGATGGAAGTGTCTGCTTTATGGTAAATAGTCTTTTGAATGAACTTCCGTTATATTTGTTGTCCTTTGTGCGTGCAGTAGATGAGCTTAGAACAAAACTCTTTTTGTTTCCCCATTACCTCAGCACATGTATATGTGACCAAACAACACACTCGTTTCATCTCTGTTTCTGTCTGAAGTCTATTTCTAGCAGTATATGTTTCTGTGCTTCGTGGACCTTCTGTTTGGTATTTAGTTATTTGGAGACAGCATGAAACATAGACCTTCGCATTCCAAGCATTTGACGTTTGACACATTAGATGTTGATGAAATGAAATTGTCCATGAATCGTGGCCCTGCGAGTGGGTTAAGCAAGTTAAACTGCTCATGCTCCCTGTAGCATCCTCATTATAATTTAATATTTGATCTGATATCAAAAGGTCTGATGGGCTCCAGTTTTCCTGTGTGAACTATCAGCTCGTGCATTAGTAAAAGGGTGGCTGTTGTGGGCCTTGATCTCCGTCTGCTTTTTAAATTGTTGAGGCTTTGTTGTATGAGGTACTGCCTCCATCCTGCTGTGTTAATGGCCTTGTGATCTAAATGCCTAATCAGGGCATTAGTTGAAGTGTCTGATTCAAGATTTATGATGATGTTCTTTATCAGCTTAAGGTATTGCTTCTTTGCATTTGTTGACTTTGATGTTAAAAAAAAAAAAAAAGTTTAGAAAACTGAAACCCTTCAGTTGCAACAAAATTAGTTTGTCTGTTGTATTCAAGGTACTGCGTAATATTTGCATGCGAATGCATGTCCCAAATAGTCAACTGTGGGTACACATCTTGTGTGTTAACCCAAATTTCACTTGTGCAACTACCAAGGATAAAATGGTGTTATCTTATATTATTGGTTTATCACTAATTACATGCTTGACTGCATTGTGACACTATGTGAGATTTCATAAGTCACTGTATCTGAGCAAAAGAAGTCCTGTTACAGTTCACTAAATAAATACTACCGGAGACATTTATCCAATTTAAAAGTCTTCTTGTTGCCATAGTGCTTTTAGTTTTTAAGATGAAGTAGCCTATTATTTTTCTATACAGAAGCACAGAAGCATATGTCTTAGAGTTTGAATGGAACAGTTTACTTGGTGGACCTTTTAAAGCACTGTAAAGGATGACAAATAATAATGAGTCATGTGTGGGAGGAACTTCAGTAATCCCATCCTGCTTAAGGTGTAAACATAGGCCTGGAAACCACATTCCTCCATCTTCACATACCACACAATGGCAGTTTACCTATTAGCAGTCACCCAAGAAAACACTGTATTTGCTGAAGCAGTATTATTTAACTTGGAGTCATTTGCTTGACTAGGAACAGTCCAGGCAAACTCCATGACAATACTCTTTTATACGTAGAGTTTAAGTTGTAGTACCTGAAGACATACTGATAGTATTGGGGGAAAATGACAAAAATATAGTATTACAATACTTTACATAATACACAATATGTACCATATTTTATTTATTTTCTGAGTATGTTAAGAACCAGTAATAATGGGGGGATAGGGGGTCGTTTTGGGATATTTTGTGTGGCATTCTTGTATTAATATATCAATATTAATCCCAATACTGCCAAAATATTTTATTAGAAATGTAAGGGTTTTTATGATGGCATTAGTCAGTCTGTTGTCTTATGTACAAGTTGAAAACTTTGTCTCATTAGATAAAACCGATGTCCACAATATTCTTTTAGGAACAAAAAATAATATGGCAGTATTTCCTAAATTGTAGTAATATTGTATTGTGACTTAAATATTGTGTTTAATATTATATTGAGGAGGCTTTGGTGATTCTGGTAATGATGTGTTTAAATAAAATATTAAAAAAAAGCATGCAATGATTTTTGTTAAACATTTCATACATTGCACCAGACTAAACCCTAATTCTTAAGCCATAATTATTCCTTTTTTCCAATGACACTTTGTTGTTCTTTGAGTAGGGACTATATTCCCGGAATTCTCAGGGCAGCATATCAAGAAAAACCTATTCCTATTGGTATATGGTTGAAAAATGGTGAATGTGTTAATTTTGAATGAAGGTGTCATGTATCTGCTTTTTAATTTAGAGCAGCTTCATGTAAGCTCGAGAGACACAAAGAAGTAGCCTTTTAAACAGATTGGCAGTAGTATTGTGATAGGGGAGGAGGGAGATGTTGAAATCTGAAGCCTGTAATAATTACTAGCAATTAAAATTTCAAGCAAGGCTTCTCTTTCTCGTGTGCCTTTATCTCTTATGTTCTGTGTGCGTGCAGATGCCTTGAGGCTGGTCCTTCAGAAAGAGGAAGGATATACATGGGCCACAAACTTTAACTTGGGACTTAAAAGGGAAAAAACAATGAACAACAATGCAAGTTTGACCAAAGAAGGACAGCCTGCTGTCCAGTGGGCTTGCTCTCCTAAACAGGCTGCTTGCAAGCATTGTGAGAGCTGACAGTGTTGTTTCTTTCAGACTAGCTGTTGCTCATAGAAGAATGCATAGGGCAGAGCTGGGGCCTGTGCACTTATCTTGAGAGCAGCTAAATGGACTGCGGTCCTGAGACTGACCAGTGTCTGTTCAACTTGATTAGACGCAGCTCAGCCATATCTTTCTTGATAAAAGTGGGCAGTGAGGACATTATCTCTCTCTGTCTCTTGTTTCTTCTTTAGCTGTATTGTGGAGCGTTCTAGAGCTGCTTCAGAGCTTTTTGGAGCTCCCCATTGAAGGTGTTTTACATGCCTTTAGTCACCTTAATCACTTGCTTAATGGGAACATTAAGAAGGAGTTGCATTCTATTTTAGGTCATATGCTCTTAGCCTAAGTGTGAGTTTCAGCTTGTGCTTCCCTACAGTGCATGAAAGAGCTACTGCTGCAAACATACCAGAATTGAAACTTGGCTCAGACTGACTTGGGACATGCATTTGATAAATCTCTTTACCTGTTAAAGAGGGCTCTGGAAACACTCTCACTACAAATACACTTATGTTCTGGCATCCTTAGGGTGCAATTCTGTTCCCTTGAAAAGAAAAAAAGTTTGTGTAGTAGACTGTCTCCTTTCAAACAGCAAGACCATGATGAAATGTTTGATATCTACTGAAGAAAACCTTGTGCAACAATTTAGATCGGAGAAGATTGGGTTCTGATTTTAACTGGACAGAAGTCTACCTTAATGAACTCCTGTTTGGAGCATCATTTGTGCTGCTGACTCTAGATTATATGTTTTCATTATGTGCAGAAAAGCTCTAAGTGTCCCAATGGGACTGGAACAGCAACAACCCCCCTATACTCCTCTTCTAATGGCCCAATGAAAGCATTGCTGCTGACTCATATATCCCTTTACGAAGCTCTTTGGCTTTGTTCAAAGCATTGCTGAGAGCTCCTGTTAGGTATTGTTCAGAAGGTCCTCCATTCACAAGCCAACAATGGACATCAGGATGGAGAGTTTTAATGGAGCCTATTCACTCCAGAGATGTACTGACCCAGTGCTTGGTGTCCTAATGAGCTATTATTGTTATGTTTTATGGTATGATTTAAACACCAGAGTGACATAACATTGATTTTCCTAGAGTGAGACAATCAGAGTTTGACAGCGACCACCTATTAGAGTGGTTTTGCTGAACATGGTTAATGACTAGGAATATTCGTAGGTTGTCTCTGTCTAGCCTGAGCTTTTAGTCTGTATGTGTGGAAATCCATGCATGTCTGACATTCTAGCACAAGTCGCAGAGCTCCTAGGCCTCTGTCTCTTAGAATGAGTCAGCTCTCATGCCTTTACGATTCAATAAATCTCAAGTCTACTGGAAACTAAGGGAGTTCTTGTCCCAAGGGACGCGTACTTCTAGTCTGATATCTGCTAGAGTAGTAGAGACAATTTCCTGCTCCATGAGCAATGTGTTTAGAAGTGCTAGCTGGCAATCACACAGTGTTAAATCATTAAAATGAATATGGGAAGTACATTTTGACTGTTACAGTTGACTAATATAAGGAGGAAGCTTTTATGAGCCGAACGTTCATAACGCAACCATGTGATCTTCCTAGACATATTTTGACACATAACGTTGTATCATCACAGGCCTGTCTCTGTTAAATATATAGCTGTTATATATTGCAGTCATGCATTTACCTATTTTTGGAGATAATGCAATGAGCCAACAATGGGTAAAAATGGTCCTCTTTTAGTCAGAGTTGGAGAATGCCATTTAATTCTTGGAATGTCATTAAGCAGTTCATTGTAAAGGTTACACAAAGCCCTTTTAATGATTTTATTTTTAGTGAGAACAGCAGTTATGCTGAGGAGATATTTCTGAGGAAATTAGATGTAAAAAACGAAGGGGAAAGTAAAGTAGAGGAGAAAGTAAAACGAAAGTAAAAAAGGACTTTCTGTAGTCGGAATTCAGAAGATTATTAAAAAGCATAGTAAAAATGAAACTCCAGTGAAAGACCTGGTAGACCACCAAAACTGTCACCTATTACATATGAATGCCAAAGATTACACATTAGTAGCTAATGACGGTTAATCTTTAACTTTCCCACAAGTATGAAACCTAATATTAAACAAAGAGAGACACAGAGTTTCGTTTAGTTTAGTTTTAGAAAATGGGGAGTGCGGGCACCCTTGCAGTGTTCTTAACTCGCAGTTTATCATGCTTTAATTTCATTTTTAAGTTTTTACACTGGTAATGACTCTCTGGATGACTCACATTTTTGAGGTTTTTTTAAATCATGTTTATGTGAGCGCCATAAATTCAGTTGTTTGGTAAGAAGTATGACAGTTGATTGTTAAAATGGATTACAGATAATTTTTTTGTAAATTCATCATGAAATACTAGAACCGTGTGAGGTTTTTCTTTTGTGTCAAGTAGCAAAAAAGCAGCTTGATGTGTTGACATTGCTGTGAAACCATAGCAATGCTGAAACAGCATATCATATACACTGGCTTCAGATCTAAAAAAAAAAAAAAAAAAAAAATACTTCACAGGTGTTTGTTTTTCGTTACACTATGAGAAGACAATCCAGTGTTATTGGACGGAAAGTAGGGATTCACAATTTTTCAGTAAATAATAACACTATGTGCCTGATTAGTTGTTGTTGTTGTTGTTGTTGTTGTTGTTGTTGTTGTTGTTGTTGTAGTAATAATAATAATAATAATAATTCTAATAATAATCGTCGCCATCATTATTATTATTATTATTATTATTATTGTTAGTAGTAGTAGAGATAGTGGTGGTGGTAGTAGTAGTAATGACCTGATATTAAAATAATTGCTTAATTTATAATAATGTAATTCTGTTGGGCCCAGATATTCCTTGTTGGTGCATGTCTGTCCTTATAAGGAAAAGAAACAAACCAAAGAACAGAGGTGTTACTGCTGGTACGCTCTAAACAATGAACTGACCACCCCAGAGCCCATATCTCAACACCACTGAAAGAGTTTAGGATTATATGGGAGGCAGAAATTGCTGCCAACCTCTCACTTTCTTGTGTCCAGAAAAGAATACAGAGATTGTAGTGGAAGAATAAACATGTTCCCAAAAAGCACAGCATCTTTGGTTTGAGGAGCATCTCTTTGAGCCCAGTAAAGCCATAAGATGTTGGATAGGGAATGACTTTGCCACAGAAAATGAATGGGGGCTGTGTTTCACAAAAACACATAACAGGCGCTTAACCTGAGCGAGGCGGCATATAGGCCTCTATCTTTACTCTCATCAGGCAGATAGAATAAAAGGAGAATGCTGGGTTTCGTTTGTGCTTTGTCTTGATTCTTTTTCTCCAGTGCAAACGAGTATTCTTCTGTTGAGGTTTTGACTGAGTGGCGCCCCAGGGAGCTCACTGAGCTGTGTATTTCTGTCTGATGATGGAGGATCTCATTTGCCCTTTTATGGAGAAAACTGATGGGTCTGATTCCACCATACATACTGCGCTCACTAGGCTTGTCCAGACTGTTTAGACATGCTCTGTCCATTTCCAAACTCTGGTGACACTAAAGGAGATGGACTGAGGCACTTCCATGATGTTTAAAACTGCTGATTCGTTTTACATTTTCTGTAACATAATTTCAGGCCTTCTGGAGGCTGTGGAGCACTGGCCATTAATAACAAGCGTTTCATGTTTTGTGCTGTCCTCAGTGCCTTGTGGGCAGGGATGGAACGCTTGACTCCCTGGTCTCCAGTGTTCTCCCGCTGGTGGAAGGGGTGTTATTGTCAGTACTGAACGCACACCTGTGCCATTACTGCTAACCTCCCGCCGCCTGTTTCCTCTAACAGCCTGTATCCCATGTTTCCTCAGCTCACGGAGTGCTCTGTTTCATTAAATGGGACACAACGGATTACCATAGTGAGTTGCTGTTTCTGCATCGAATTGAAATTTGGAGAGTAAACATGAAGAAGCTGAATGTTGGACATTTGAGCCAAACAAAACAGCAGTTCTGCCCCCGCTGCCTTGGATAAACACTCGTCTATATTTAGCTAGCCTGTTTGTTTGTGCATGCTTAAGACTGCAGAAAACATAGGATAAGATATTTCACATGCAGCAATAGCCACAAACTGTTTTACTGAATAGCAGTCTATTATTTTTACTGACTGAATTTTCAGAGCTGATGAAAAGAACCAAATGAACAGTATATAGTGTTGCAGCATATTATGCTTCCCTTAATTTGGCCAAAAAAAAAAAAAAAATAGGTCAACAGAGAATTCGTTGGGCAGAGGACTCAAAAAGAGACAGAGCTATTTTTGTTCCTTTACACGACTGCACATATTCCTTTGTCATAGTAACCTTTCTCTTTTGACGCATTTCCAAGTTCCTCCTTCTTTTAAATGTTAATGAATTGTATTTGCAAAAAATGATTTGGTTGAGCAAAAGCTTGATGCAAATCACTGTACACAGATTCTGGCATTTGCATCAGGTATTTTTACAGTCAAATTGCACATGGGAGAATCTTTAGTCCAGCTGAGAATAAAGATATATATAGCCATGCATTCATAAATGTAATCCTGAAACGGAGCACTTCTAAGGTTTATTGGTGAGTTTGCTCTTAAAATGGGTCAGAAAGTCCTGCACTGCGCCTGACATTTTCCGAGTTTCTTCTCTCCTCCAAGGAGTCTGGCTTTCTGCAGGCCACAGCATTCCCCATTGGCGTGTACTGTGCTTTCTGACTGACTTGCCTTGAACAGGGCAGTTTTTTACAAGCCAACATGAAAATTGACATGAAGCACCTCTGCTACTGCAGTGTTATTTTAGAAATGTGAATGAGGCTGTTGGAATCCCTCAAATGCTCAGGAGATCTTTTGGTAGCAACAAAAGTGGAAACGTTCTGCCTGTCGAGTTTCTTGCTTGTGCTGCTCAGTGAGGCTGAGTTCAGGGATATCCGATAACCAGCATGCTGATACTCCCCTTAGGCTTTGTAAAGGTAGAATCTGATAAAACAGGTGTCCAGTAGAGCAGCCAGTGGATCATGTCGTCAGACTGCAGAAGCAGTTATGTGATCATGTGGACAGGTGGGGGTTGGTGGGCATTTGTGTTAAATTAGATGGCTGCTACATAGTGCTGGGCAGTATTTTCCAAACCCAACGGAGGACATTTATAGGGGTGGCCAGAATGTTATGTTAGCATTATGTATGCCAGCATTTATTGTTATTTTTATATTTTGCCATATTACAGTATGCTTCTCTGTATGTGTCTGTACTGAAATAACTTTGTTTCATAAGACAACATACTTAATCCTGATTAGTTGGATTTGGTGTAGTGCACTTTGTAAAACATTTTACTATTGAATCATGTAACATGAAAATAACCTGAAATATGGGGATAGCTGTGGGCTCTCTGGGAATGTCCTTGGCTCCCTCACTTGGAGACCAAGCCCCACAGGATTCTGATTCCTCAAAAGAAAGAGTCAAATAAAATTTTATAAAATGTTATTTATTATAGATGAGCCCAAAGTTATTTTTGCATCCTCTTGTCTTTATCAACCTAGATAAATGAAGGCGCACTTTTGATCATCACTTTACTGTATTATAATAATTCTGCTGTTAAATGTGAGGTCAGCAGTCGTGTGATGTGTTCACACGGGGTCCCCCCTCCTTCTCTCTGTGGTATCTATGGTGAAGTTGGCTATGAGGTGTTTGAGAGTCTCACTACTTTGATATCTTCCTGCTGTCTCCCTCAATTTGTTATCAGTCTGTTGGGCTGTTTTTTACTATGTAACAGTACTGTAAATGTTAATTAGACAGAAACTTCTTACAAAGTCAACTTCCTGTTGATTTAGATTTTGTCTGTTGCAAACTCTTTGCCTTTGTTTTCTTTAAATCTACATCAACAGCGCTAAAACTAAAACTATATTATTGTATGATGCTAATATAATTAAACCGATATAGTCATCATATCACTCAGCATTACAGCTTCACCTCTGATCACCCACTAATGCAGATGTTAGGCCTGCACAGTTAGCACTAAAATAAAAGTACTTGCAATACGTTCAGTGGTTAATTTATTGAGTCCTTACATTCATTCTAACTCTTCTTAGTTGAATCAAACCATAGGAAGCATCACTACACCAGATACTGTTATATCAGCAATTTCAAATGAGGTCAGAAACTAATTTGAGAATGCTTGAAGGCTAAATAATCAAACCATGCATGTTTTTCCTGGCAAAAAGGCCATCATGAAACACAAGCTGTGGATGCCTGTCCAGCCTACTTCCTCATGTGACATGCACCAGGCCTCGTCCACACTGTTTTCAGAAGCCCACACCTCTCGAATGTGGCTAAGCCAGCTTAAAAATCTTGGCCGAACTTGCAGTTCGATAGCTCTCCTTTCCATAGACAAGTGTGATGGCTGGGTTTTAATCTCCACAGATGTTTTTGTGTCTCACACGCACAGCGCCAGCAGTCCCAGGAAATTACTGAATCAGATAGCAGTTTACTCTATCAAATTGGATCAAGCCAAACAGAATACAATTGCCCTTTGAATCAGCTCACCAGCCATAGAATCATAATGTGAATTGAATTGCTGTTAAACAAATGGTTCACACCCATGGTAATTATGGATGTTTTTGGCTGAATTTTAATTGCTGTCATGAGCTGCAGTAAACTGGTCATCTTATTTGCCCATAGAACATTCTCAGTACCACCACTTGATTTCTTTGCTTCAAACTTGCTTCATAAGAGTCATTTATTTTGAGTGTACAAAATGGCAAATAGCCCGATTAGAGAGTAACACATGATTACCTGCAGTTTGCAGATGGCGTAATGTAAAGTAGTTTATTAAATTATTTAAGCAGTATTGGCTTACATGTTGCTTTATTGACTGTAGTTAGTTTAGTCCCAATGGGGTAAAGAGTGAAAGAGTAATTGCTATGAATGTAATGTATATTTTCTGGTTTAGATTTAGTCATTGTTGTGTGTTTTGTGTCGTCTTCTCCCTTTTCGATTTCTCTGGGACATCCCTTTTTCCCGTTCATCCACTTTTCTCGTTCCCGCGGTTCTCTTCTCCTCAGCATGGCCCCCACAACAGCACTATACTGGCTGGCAGGATCCATGACCCACTTAAATATGGACTGAGAAGAGGAGGCACAAAGGGAGTTGAATAGCTAATGTGTGTGTGCTGTGCATTCTTCGCTGGGAATGTGCTCTGACCTCCTCCACCCCCATCCTGCCCCCCTCCTGGTCTTCTTGAAAGCAGTTCGATGCACTGTGCCAATACGAAGGGTGCTGTTAAAGCTCCCTGATAGTGTGTTTCTGTCGATCACTTGCATTTCTTTCTTGTTTGCTTGCCAGGAAGACTAAAACTGCAAGCTAGTGTACATACTTGTGAGAAGGCTTTAGTACAAGCTCAATGGAGAAAGAGAACGCTTGGTGAATGTTTCGTGACAGTAGATGGTCTCAGATGAATGCTTCCGCCTTCCTGTTATAATTAGGCCATGAAATGAGTTCAGGAGCTGACTCTATTAACTTAAGTATAGAAATAGAACCTCCGGAGCAATAATTACTCTAATTTATCAGCTAACATGTTCTGTCACAGATATTAAAGAGCTGCTAGACTCACAGGCAAATATTCAATTAGCATAATGCAAATGTCTCAGCTTGCCACTTCATTGAGCTTCGTATTCCCTGGGACCTTTTAAAGTAGCATATTTGTACATGGTAATGTGGAAATCCATCTCTACACTCTCCAGGGCTGCACAATATATCATTGTGATTAACCTATGCCTTTACAGATTATGTAGTCTAAAGTCCATGCATATGCAGTGGGTCTCTAACAAATTGTAAACATTGTATTAGATGCTGTAAACATGAGGACCAAAACAAATGTAATGGGTCAGAATGCTCCTATAGATAATTCAAGGAGTCACCATTATCCAGTAAAAAATTAAAATCATTTATAGATATAATCAGCCCTGGCATGGTTGCTTCTTTCAAAAACGAAGATTGCGAGTAGATTGCAGTAACCTGTAAATTTTACAAAAATGGATGCGTGCATGTTCATGATAATGTCTTGATTAGTAGCCTCTTTCTCAAATGTAGTAGTCCAGCTCTTAGCTCCAGGTCATATAGGGTGAAAATATCATAGTCACTTTAAACTGTGATCCGTAGTTTTATAATAATTATGTCAAAAATACCCATTGCTAAACATACCCTACATGAGATGTTTAACATCCACCATTGGCTGTTAGCAGCAACTATATTAACTAGAGTGAAATGTCAAGTTTTAAGACACAGTGGATATAACCATGTTTAGAAACGTAAATGTACACCAGTTATACATGTTTCCCAGAGGTGCTAATGAGAATTACCATTATTATAGTGGTGGCTGCTTACAAAATGGTTTACAAAAGTTTCACCATGAAATATAGCAACTAAAATATATAGAATAACAATTATAGTACAGCGTGACTATAATATTTGTAAGATTATAGGACAAGTTCATGAAGGTACCAGAATGTTTACTACTTGCACTCTATTTTAACCTCATGTTTTGGTGTTTGACAAAAAAAATAAAAAATTGTAATGCCTTTTTGTTCTGCACACCAGGTACACTGTCACTTGGAATGAAGTAGGATGGCACCTAGTAACAACTAATAAGTCTTAATACTCTAAAGATGATAAAAGGCAGTGTAGAAGAATCACTAGGTGAAGATTATAATAAGAAGCAGAAAAACTAAAAACTGGGTTTGCCACACTAATGTATGTGTTTATCAGTGTGGTTTAGTGTATTGCAAGGCATATCACGGTTCGTAGGAAATATAAATGCAGTATAAAATTTTGTTCATTCATGTAGCTCTCTCTCTCTCTCTCTCTCTCTCTCTCTCTCTCTCTCTCTCTCTCTCTCTCTGTCTCTGTCTCTCTGACTCCTGCAGGTGGAATGAGAAGACAGGTCATGGGCAGATGATGGACGTTGAGTCGTCATACTCAGATTTCATTAATTGTGATCGCACAGGCCGCAGGAATGCAGTGCCAGACATTAAGGGTGAAGGAGGAGCGGGGGGCGCCAGCGAACTGACCAAAGATATGGCTCAGATGGACCTGAAGGCAGGAGGTAGATTTGCTTCTGACACTCTGAAGTGTGTTTGTGTGTGAAGTAGTCTCTAAGATAACAGTAACAGAGGGATGGGGTCAGTCAGACATTTGATGCTCTGAAAACAGCAGTGTCTCTCAGTTTTGTATGTGACTTGTAAATGGAGGCCCATTCAACAGTTCGCTGGCTGCTAATAAGAGGTAATTCAGCTGTTTCGTGCCCACACAACAATACCAAGTAACAGTGTATGATACATTTTAAAACGTGTGGCCTACTTTGAGTGGCTTCCTGAACATTACACGACTACATTAACAGTCATTAGCTGGATTCATTGGAAGAGCCATATATGATGCCTCTCCCCATAATCTGTGTTTCTCGTTATGAATTCAGCTAATTCAGTAGTAATATGATTAGAGTTTAGGACAATCCAATTACACATCGGATTACTTGATAGGTATTTACAGACAATTTGAGCAATCAAATATGAATGGAAATGTATTCTAGTGTTTGCTTCAGGTGCTTCGCCGATAGAGATATAAAATCTACTGAAAGTTATGCAGCCTGTAACTGAGATTTTGGTTTTGTTGTAGCCATTACACATTTAGATCAAGCATCAATTTATGACTGGTGATTTTGCTTATCAGTCAGATGGCCCTTTCCTGTTACATGAGAAAATGCACCAGGCTTTCTGTCAATAGGCATTAGTCAGGCTAGGTTTATGCTAACTCCATTAAAAGCGGCCCATCTTGGTCATGTTTGTACAAGGGCGGCAGATATGTGTATATCATGTGCATGTTAACCAGTTTCTGGCATCTACTGGGAGAAAAAAAATTACACACTATTTCATGCAATTATTTGAAGTGTGAAGTGCCTAATGCTTCTTGCATGTATAGCCTGTTTCAAATCCCCCACCCGAGCATTGGGCTGAAAGCCACTGTAATATTGCCCAGCTTTATTTCTGACACTGCCCAAAAGATAAACAATACACTCATATTGCTGCGTCTTATATGCTGCAATAGTTCAGCATTTCAACGGGCTGTTTTAATGATAAGTTATACACGTTATTCTTAATTTAAGAAACAAAATCACATTACACAATCATGTTATTTTATCTTCTTAGCTTTGTTCACTTTGTGTTTTATTCTTTTAAGGTGTGTACTCATCCTCAAAGCCTTTGTTGCTGTTTGTTTTTATTCCCTTACTACCAAACCATTTGTGTGAGGGTGTGTTTTATGTAAATTATATGCAAATGAGGTGCTGGTAGGAAGCCATGCACTAAAACTGATCATTTGGGCTCGAACATCTGCTTGTTTCCACCCTGTATAAAATGTTCATGAATCAGAGTAGTTTATACACCATTAAAGGGAGTTGAATCTGCACTCTTTTTACCCAGTGACGAATCAGGGCTATGGGGCTGGGCTTTTTGGAATTAATGATTGGCAGTATATTAATGTTGATCACTGAGCACTGTTTCTTAGCATTAGATAATTGATAATGGGGGAAAAAAAGATGATGCTAGATCATATTTACCAATTACAGACGCACTGTAATTTATTGGAATCTCTCTTTTTTGTATTGTAGAGTTATTCAGTTTATAAGTGTCAGTACAAATACTGAAATACCGAGAATATATTCAAAAAAGCATATTGTGATATAATGGATCATAATGGCAAAACATTAACAGTCTTTAACAGAGAGCTAGGCTTAATCACTACTGATAATTACAGGTCTGTTCTTGAGAGTCCATTTCCCTCTTGGAACACCGCTCTCTTAAGGTCAAATGTGTTTGTCAGTGTGTCTTAAACACAAAGGGAGTTGAAGTAGAGGTTGAATAGATGCTGTCACCACAAGCACACGTAGCTCTGTCATCTGCGCTCGGAACAATTCCTACTTCCTTAACCATTTCCTACCCGTGTGGGAACATTTCCACTCATGAGAATGATGAATTGCCGGGTAAAAAAAAGCTGAAACGGCCTATGCTGGACTCAGCAGATTTGTTAAACTTATTGTTCTATCAAATAACAAATAGTCTTGGGCCTAATCATTGAACTGGAAAGCCCCCATGGCTAAGAATTTTCAAAAGGAGGAACATGCAATGACCATATTAATCTGCACAGGAACTTGTAGATAGGAGGTGTAAAATGCTGATGTAAGCTGATGGCTTCACACTGGTGTATACTGCTGTGTGGCCAGATAGTTGATAACAGCTTAGCCAGTAATTGGCACCCTACAAGACAGAGTGCTACTTAGATTTTGAATGTAATGTAAGTGACAAATGGGTGTTTCTGGTTTGGCTGTTTTTTTTTTTTTTGCATTAACCTAATGAGTTGGTCACAAAGTTGTCTTTTAGTGTAATTACTTTGATAGTAAAACAGAAGAATATATATTTATAATGACCCAAAAGTGTGCCAGAACCCCCTCAGTTGTTTTTGCCTATAAATTGTTGTGGGAATAAAGAGTTGGTCAGGATTATTGCAGGTTAGGTTTTTTTTTTTTTTTTTTGATTGTCCACAATCATTAATTGTCCACAGGTGGTGCTTAAATGGAAAAAAAAAAAGTGAGCAAATGTGTTCCCTTTAACAAATTAGTGTTCCCCAAAAGTCTCTTTCTCTCTGTTCATATCTGAGAAATGTACAGCAAGAAAGCTAATGATAAAACATCATTAACACTAGAAAGGAAGCAACTGTGGTGCATAATAGATCTAGAAACAACGTCCAGTCGTCTGTCCGGTCAGCCAGCCATGTCGGCATTCTCTAGATGCATGTCTAGCAGCAAAGTGAACGACGAACCTCATAGGGTCTACTGTTTTGTTTCTTCACTTGTTGGTGCTGTGTTCAGTTCTCCTTCAGTGTTGTAGCAGGCTGAGGACCCTGGTCAGAGAGCAGTCAATCTCACAAGCCCATCAGAAAATCAGGGCCCTCACAGTGTGCTCGCTGGGACCTACACTGTTAATATAATCCTCTTAAAATGTGAAGCTGAAGACTAAACGTTGTTCTGTTTCAGAGACGGATGCTGCCGGGGCTCCGGCCCCTGAGGCACAGGCGTCGGGGGGCCAGGAGCCTGAGCAGAGCAAAGAGGGAGCCTCTTAAGGTGAAGCAGAAAAAGAGGAAAGACAGCATAAAAGAGGAGTGCCCTGCTTGCCCCAAGCCCACCTGCTTTTTCGTCACTAGCTCCTTTCAGACTGCCTCACTGGCAGCAGTCAGCAGTGGCTTTCGCAGACTCAGATGCTCCCTGGAGACGCCACCAGATAGAATGGATTTGTCAAGCACTACCACAGACTCCTCTTTGCAGATGAATGGAGCATGGTTCCTGAGAGGAAGCACAGACTTTTTGATACCTGTTCATCTTAAACTCTACAGCTGTTTGCCCCAAACAGGATTAATGGGAAATATAAGGAGACTGCAGGGTCAGAACTGCTACGAAGTACCAAATACACTCATTCTTGACACATGCTGAGGACTTGAGTTACTGAATTATTTTCTTATCATTTTTGTTTTGTTTTTGTTTTGTTTTTTACGGTAACAGGTATAGCTGCATCAGAATGGACTGTAGGAAAGCCTATTTATTTCCTAATATTCCTGGAGGTCAATAAATTGCGTTTTCTGTACTACATTATATACTTTAAAATGTACGTTACATAATTAACAATATTTATATAGTACATGAGTTACAGCTTTCTGCTCACGGAACACTCGCGTTTGTTTTTTCTTTGTATTGTAAGTACCTCAGAATAAATGGGAATCATATTAATACTGTTCTCAATGTGTTCCATATGCTGACATTACACAGAATTGTATATTTGTTATAGTAGGAAACGGAAAACAAATATTTTTAACACAGTTTTACAGTGTCATGTTAGCATAATGTTTGTGAAGGCTAAGAATATCATATTTCAGTAAAGTATTAGTTTGCAATTAATAAAAAAATTAGTTTAAAATGCCATAATTTTTTTTTTACTGTTTTAACATTTTCTGGATTGGACAGGGTAATGCGTGTTTGTTGGCATGTAAGCTTGAATAATTGTGATCAGGCTGTTATGTATAGCAGTTATATGTGTAATGTATACCTCACGGAAAAACCAAAACTGAAAAAAAAAAAACAAGGCAGGTCAGAAAGATTTACATTTTGAGAGATGCAAGACGAACATCTAGTAGAGCTGGCAGGGATTACAGTGGAAATTCATCTGCACCTCAGAAACATGTCCAGTGGACACTGGCTATTTGTGTAACAACTGTGGTTTTTATTACAAGTAATTGTGGACAATTTCTATACATCATTTCATCATTAAAGGCCAGTTTATGTTTTTAGATGGTAAACATCAGCCGGATTTGCTCTTTAACTAGGGTTGGCCTTTAACTTGGAATTTCGATGTTTCCAATCTAATTCCAGTCTAAAAGGCACTTCATTAAATTAGACATATAGTGCCCCCTTTTGCTGTCAGGTTCTGGCATTGTCTTTGATTATAAGGCGATGAGTCTGCAACACCCTTTTCTGTCTGATCTGTGGCGAAAACTCCTTCAGTTCTCGTTCAGCATGCCACAGAACTTGCAGGGGCTGAGCGTCTTGTGGGAATTAAACCATCAAAATCGGGATTCAAATTAAGGCCCTGTTCTCGACCCTAGACTATGGGGGGTGTGTTCGTAGGAGGGATCTCTATGGAGACGGGGTTCGGGAGGCAACTTTCAGAGGCATTTGCATTTGGTTTCTGTCTTCTCGAATTTAGGGAAAGAGCACTAAGCAACCATGCAATTATGCTGAAAACCACCATGTCAAACCACAGAATGCTTTTGAGAGTGCTGGGTATTTATCCTCCAGCCCAGTGCTAAAATAGCCATTAAAATAACATCTGTTCTTTTCTCCCTCCCTCACCAGCAATGAAAAATAAGTACGCAACATAAACGTAAGATGCACAAAGATTTGTATTGATATTCTGCTGCACTGTTGACTGCTGTAATGACATGGCTCTTAGTGATGTTTTTAAAAGACCAGTCCTGAGTGCCCCTCTCCTGGTGCTTCCATTTACAGCTTTTAAAGTTGCGTAGTCAAAACAAAATGTACAAAAAAGGAAGAAAAAAAGACATTTTAAATAATGGTGATATACAGTCACCATCTACTTTATTAGAAACAGAACCTTATGCGTCCACACTCCGGTCCACCTACCTTCACTATAAAGATGTACAATTACAGACTGCAGTTCGTAGCTTGTATATCGTTGCTGTCCGAATAAAAACATGCATCTCCATTTTTGTGGACAACGACGATATATTCATGCACCTTTTGTTAGTCACCCTCTTCACCACTCGGCACTGATCGGTCACTGACCACAGGACCACTGTTGGCTGAATATTATTCGGGTATAAGTGTTCTCAGCCACAGGGATAAGATACAGCTGTGTGAGAGTGGTCTACCACACAAAAATATCCAGCCAAGAGTTGGATGAACAGTTAGTGGACAGATAACACAAACTGCATCAGTAGACGAGCTACAGTCTGTACACCAGCAAAGTGGAGCTGGAGTTGGAGAAGCTAAGTGTCCAATAAAGTGGCCGCTGAGTATAATTCAAAAGGCTTAACTGTGTGGCAGAGCTTCAATATGCTTCTGTCTTTGCAAATTTTGTCCAGTCAGCCTCCTGCTGGAGAGATAAGGTAGTACAACATGGTTATGATGATTATTTTTTTTTTTTTGTATTTATATAGGACTTTAAAACAAGCTGAAAAAAGCAGTGTATTTAGAAAGGGTTCTAGCAGGAGGATACAAGGAGGGCTGGTGTAGTTAACAGGTTTTCAATTCAATCCAGCAGAAGCTTCTCAATCTGAAGAATCTCATTCTGTCAGTCAAAGACCACCTTTCATTTATTTTGTTTCCAGTCAAAACGGTTAATAGACGTTATGCATTTTAGGAGATTATGTCTGAGGAGATGTTCGTAGCCAAAGCAAAAATAAGTGAAAAAGAAAATGTGCCGGGTAGATGGTCACCATCAGATAAACCCTAAGGCTTTTGTATTTGAAAGACTAGTGAAAATCAAAGTTCAGAGATGAAAACACATATATATATATATACTCTAAAAGTTTTGCCTGGAAATAAAATACATGGAGGCAAGTTTCTGACTTTTGATTTTATAGGGGCCTTCTGTTTTTCTGTTTGGTTGGAATGACCAGCCCCTTTGTGGATAAGACTGGGAACCTCTGATATAGGCACTGTAGATGTCACAGTTAAATCATCAGTTTTCTGGCCAATGATTAAGACTAGTCTAAACTGCTGAAAAAGCAGTATCAATATTGAATCGCCACTGACACTGTGATATAATTAAGCATAGCCTTAATCTGAATAAAAAAAAAACAAGCATTTATAGTAAATCCAGCGAGGCATATTTTCCCTATGATACATAGTTCTTGTTCTGCAGTGTGCGTATGCTCTTTTAAGATCATAACAATACAGTGGTATACATAAATGAAAGACATAAGAAAGACATACAAAACATAATGTCTGTAAATGCTAGTACAATTCTCAATCACCTGGGTATTCATAGTAAACTGGGGTAAATGTGATACCATGTATCTGCAGTCTCGTTTATGGTAAACTCATGTGAACTATCACAGAAACATACCACTATAAAGAACATTATACCCAACATGTTACGCATAGAGAAATACTTAACCAAATCCTGTTATGGATAATATGAATAAAAAGAAACACTATGCACCAATTACTGTTACTTCATGTGCATATTACTTATTGGTGATAACTGGGTCATTTCTTCAATACTGTATACCCTGGAAATGCAACCGCACTGCAGTCACAAAGCAGAAGGATATTGGTTGATTCGATAGGAACCATATTGCCAAGACGCTGAAGATGCCCCAATAAGGCATTCATATGTATACCTATGTTGTGTCTATGGATGGCTGGGTCATCAGTATTTACCCATTATTTGGAAAGTCATTCCCTAACACATTTCATTCTGTGATTTACAAATTGTTAAGTAAAAGAAGAAGCTGTATTCAAGTACGGTAAACTTTGAAAAATGGAGTCCCCTTCATCTGAGTATCTTCTGAGTTAGCGGAAGGACACTGTTGTTTATGCATCGGAGTTCCATCTAGAAGCTGGTGTCGTTCACCATGCCATAATCTTCATAGAGCTGGTTCAGGAGGTCCTTCTTCTCCTTCTCAGGCAGGAAGCAAGACTTTGCTGCATTCAGATTCTGCAAAACAGTCAAAATCAGGTCACCAATCATGCTGGGATAAGGAACAATGTTTAACTGTAGGCTGTGTATAGTCTTCTATAAAGCCTGTCACTGTGGCTAAAGGCCACTGCACATCGGATGCGCTGTGCCACAGAGAGGTGCAAAGTTGAGGTGCTGCTGTACTACACTTAGAAACGCGTGTTCGGGTTGATTTTTACACTCTGCTCATATAAACGTCATAAAAAAGCATCATTTATTACGTTTTGTGGGTGAAAAAAGACTAGTAACATTAGCTAAGGTAACGTTAACATTAGAAGCATGAGCCTCTGTCTGTATCAAAATCCTATTTGCTGACACATTGATACTTCAAAGTCGCAGTCTGGTAACTTAGTAGAAGTGGCATACTCACTAAAGTAAGTCGCTGCTGGTGTCGGCCCTACAGAACTCATACTGTCAAAAACTTAGGTCCATTTGTGTTGATTCTTACGATCACATGCCATTTACATTGTGTGCAATATTCATGATGTATGGACAAACAGAAATAGCCAGAATTTTGGGGGCGGGGCTTAAATTACATTAAAACCAAATAAGGTTTTTGCCCTCTCCTGTAAAGGTGCCATTTTTGAGATGGACTTGTTTTCCTTTAGACAGGGATGATTTACTATCTGGAGAAAACAGAAAACCTGTGTAAAAGAAGAATCTCTCACCAGCTGCATAAAGTCTTCCTCAGTGAAGCCCATGTATTTCTTTGCCTTCTCGTAGTCTTTATGCAAGGTGGAGTTGAGGACTGCCGGGTCATCTGTGTTCAGAGAGAAGTTAGCCTTGTCCTTCTTGAACCTGCACAGACAAAGTTGGCAGTTTAAGAGAGAGTGCTCCACTGGGTGTTTACAGTATTTTATATTACAGCATACCAATGCAATAAATGAGGAACTGGCACTGAGATAGAAGTGTTCTCAATCATTCTGAGAATTTGTAATAGCATAAGGTGATATGCAAAATCTGAAGTCACGCCTGGTCAGTGTCAGAAGACACAGAATTTGAATGGTAACTGAAAACCATAATAGGAGCCATGTGGTAATGAAAAATGCATTAAGGTATTGTACACAGGGATACCCTCAGAACAGTGTAGGCTTTCCGAGAAAGCCTAATGATGCAAGCCTGAAATTATTAGATCATTTTTACTCACTAAAATAATGCTTGTAATTAATCTCTGCAGATATTAAAGTACTACTGTTGTTTTACTGTTAGGTTTCTGGATGGTCAAGTTCTTGTAACGTCCTGCAGGTATGTTGGTCATGAAAAGGTTCGGAGGTTCCACCACTGTTGTTTGCTTTTGGGATCTGGGGGAGTGTTTGGTCCCGGAAATGGCTATTACGTAACACATAGCGCCAGGCTTTAACAACTGTCTTAAAGGCCTGGCTCTAACGGTCTGACAGTAGTTATTACAAAATTAATGGTATGTGGCTGTAAGGCATTTGCTGGTGCTGTTGAGTCAGTGTAAGCCATGTATTTACCTGATGAGTGGGTGCTTGGTGTAGTCTGGGTCACAACCTCCTGTCAGTATGCTGGAGACTGGACACATCTGAAACAGCACAAAGGCACACATGAACACTCACTGCCACATTAGTGTAAGCCCTAGAATGCACCAACTGCAGAGACAGTCTGATTTCTGAAAGGTCACAGCGGACAGCACAGCCCTAATGGAGTTACCAGTACCAGTAGCAGTTACCAGTCCCAGTAGAAGTAGTACACGAGTACCACAAGAGGGCAGTATGACATCAGATCAAATACTCCTGTGGCTTGTTAAGGATGTTGTACATTGCAGCACCATCCACACAAACGAAGAGGTGAAGTGAAATGTTAGTAAACAGCTGGTGGTTTAAATTTCCCAGCATTTCATTTCAACTTCAGCACAACTACAGCTAGGCATGTACATTACGATTTATGTAATCTGATCCATCCAGTATTAACCATGAGGAGTTATTAATGAATCCTTGCTGAATTCCTGTTTTACCTGTCCGTTTTCATCAGGACCATCCAACATGTTACACAAGTGTTGCAGGTTTGTTGTGAAACAGATCTATAAAGCTGGCTTTACTCTGTGAAACTGTTGTGCAATCTTCATTACTTGAAGCCTACTTACCATTCAGCTGCACGAAAGGTTTAGAAGCTCATTCTCAATAGCGGCAAGCAGACCAATTTTAAAACTGAAGTTTCATGATACAGCCAAAGTTTCATCAAAAGCCAATAATGCATCATGGGGTGTTAAAATGAAGGAGTCCTCAAATGAAAACCAGGGACATTTTTCAGCTGGGTGGTCAATATCTCATCTCATCTCAAATATTCAATGAATGTTTTTATCCAAGAAATGAAAAAACTGGGTGTTGGGGGGTGTTTTGACTATGGCAACAGTTGCATTGTAAAAACGATGGTATTGGTCAGAAACCAATTTCCATTTGAGTAAGAGCAGAAACTGATCCAGTGTGCTCCATCGTAAAGAGGTCTTCATGTACCTATAGAAGATAATCAGTAAGCCTGATAATTCTAACAGACCCAGGAAAAGACAATCCATATCTAAACAAAAACAGTAAAAAAGAACAATGCAAAAAGCCAAAGTTTCATGGTTGGAAAAACACACAAACAAAACACAAACACAAACACAAACACAGTTAAAATGAAGGAGTCCTCAAATGAAAACCCAGGGACATCAAACAGAAAAACATCAGCTGGGTTATGTCAATAAAAAAATCTCATCTCAACACTCAATATTGAGTAAAGCTATGTTTTTATCTAAGAAATGAAAAAACTGGGTGTTGGGGGGTGTTTTGACTAAGGCAACAGTTGCATTGTAAAAACAAACAAATAACTGTACATTGGTCAGATACACAACAAAACCAAACAAAGAAAAACAAACTCATATTAATCAAAAACAACAAACAGCTTAACAAAACCATGAAAAATACCAGAACAAACATATGCAACCAAACAAAAAAAACAAATAACCACAACAACAACATAAGACAACCAAAAACAAGAAGACAACAACACACAAAAACAATAAACAAAACAAGAAAAACAAACAAACAAACACAAAAACACAAATCAAAACACAGAAAACTATGAAAAAAAACCAAAAAAACACAAAACAAACAACCCAACAGAAAACACAAACACACGCTATGGTAAATTATGCAACAACAAAGAGCTTCATGAAGAAGAAATTTATCATGGAGATTAGCGTTGCTCATCGTAAAGAGTCTCGGAATCTGAGTCTTGGCTTAGGCAGGGATGAGGCAGGGATACGTTAACTATAGAAGATTCAGTGGTTCTATGAGCCTGTAATTCATATTAATATTAAATGTTTTGGCAGTAAAAGGAGACCCAGGAAAAGACAATAGCCAGATCCTAAACACCCCCCGCCCCGGGCTACAATGCTATATGTCATATATGGATGGCTAAAAACATGATGCAGTTTAGAAAAACTGATGGTGACTACATTTAAATATACTGTATGCCTGTTCAAATCAAATATACATCACCTGCCAGTATGACTCAAGTCCCATAACCCCACCCCTGCTTTTATCCCTGGATTATTTTCCTGACTTGACACTTGCTAGCTTCTGGTGGAGTTTTACACAGCAGTATCATGTTTTGTAGGTGCAACACACTTTTGTGTGCTGAGCTGAAACCAGTGAGGGCATAGTAAAGCGGTTACTGTAATAGATGCAAGTGATCAGTTTTATCACCTTACCTCAAAATGCATGTTCTGTTCCAGCAGCTGTTTGTACAGTGCTTCGTCTTCAAGTGTGTGGTAGCCATGTCCAATGCGCTCAGCCTTCAGGACCTCCACAGCCTGTAGGAGTAATGGGATGTTTTAGAGGGAGATGTCTAGTGCAGCTAGCTCTATATGCTCTGTGTGCATATAGTCCTGTGTTGTGCAGCCGTCTAATGGTGCATGAGGATGACTCATGGTGGGCATCACTGCTTGAATGTCCACAGCCGTAGCTGTTGGGTCACTTGCGAATGTCAGACAATTTGTCTCTCTCCGTGGTCTCTGTGGTTAATGTAACACCAATTGTGGTTCAGGTACAGCGATAAGGTCTGTCCTTGGTTAGGTTCCATGAACGGCTGAACGTGAAACTTTCATTTGTATGTCTCACAATGCCCAACCTAACCAGCAAGTTTCATTCCTGTTGGTTGATTCCTTCTGGGTGCAACGATTTGTGCAACTATACCTTTGACAATGACGGTATGGTATTTATGGTATGGTATATAATATATCACACTTGACTGTGCTTAGCTGTCATGTGCCATGTGTTTGAGAAATGGATTGTTGATTATGGTTCATTAACATCCACTGAACATGAGAAACTGTGACGTTTAGTTCAGGGCACACTTAAGTACAGCATTATATGGGCTTTGACGACAGAGGGGTGACAAAGAAAAAGTCAGGACAGGCCTAGTTTGGGTAAACAACTGCCTCCTCTGAGAAAATTAGCCCTCGAGCTGCTCATGAAAACAGCAGAGGACTGCGTACCTAAAGCTGTAAGAATACACAGCACAGTGTCTTATTTCAACTTCCACCTCCAGGTAAGGATGCTCCCTATACAGTTGGTGTGGTAGAGGATCTGCGTTAAGTCTCTGTGGCAGTTTCTCCTAACTCCTGTTCCAGAGAAGAACAAACACCCACCTCTTTCACCACAGATGAAGGGCCCACCTCTCCTGCATGGACTGTTCTGTGGATTCCGCATCGCGATGCTTCCTGTTAACAGCACAATCAGATGCACACATGCACACACAACATGAGGTCATCAACAGAGCTACATTTTTGTCCTTAACACCACTGGCAGAGAGGAGAGCCCTCAGCAAGCTGCTGAACATCATGGACAATATTCACCATCCTCTGAGCAGCACGATCATCAGGCAGAGGAACTCATTCAGTGGCAGACTGCTGTCCCAGTCCTGCTCCACAGACAGACTCAGGAAGTCCTTTGTCCCTCAGGCCATAAGGCTGTTCAACTCCTCTCAGTACAGCAATCTATCTATCTACATTTTATTTCTGTGCTGTTTTGTCTGAATAGGAGCTAATATGAACTTTTGTCTAGGGCTTTTACAATTGATGGAAGTACAGTGAAAAAAAACACTATTTAAATACAGGTATCCACCTATGTGCTCCACCTATGTGTAAATGTGCCAAGAAAGTTAACCCATCTGACCCTAAGGGGTCTGTATGTGGGCTCACATTGCAGTTCCTTACTTTCATAACTCCATACATAAGTTCTTACTTCTTCCATAGAAGTGACTGAACAATGTAGCTGTCATGGAGGAATGAGTCTATAAATGACAAACTAACGCAGGTTTGTACAAGCATGGCAGAACACAACACAGTATGCCTGCACATGTGGCAGGTTGTTATGTTCTTATTCCTAAGTCTTAAGGTGTGTGTAATGCGAGTCTGGAACTGTTGGTGTTTCTGTAGAGTTTAACAGGTTAAATAAAGGGTGGTGTAGTGTTTTTGGTCTTCACCCAAGAAGAACATGTTTGTCCCTCAAATTAATGGCATAAACAGATGTCACTCTGTTGGACTGATCTAAACGACTTTCCTAAAGATGCTGCCACAGCTCCCAGATGTGCTCCCCCGAGACCTCCTTCATTTCCTCCTCATTTTTTTAACTTCTCTCCCGATTTAGCAGTGCACAGTGTAGTCGGCTGCTCCCTATCACACAACCGCTAAGCATCTCGACATGTTTGGAACAGAACGCTAAATAGGGCAGTGCCTTCTTTTAGTCAATGGAGAAAAACAGCAAAGTCTTGGCTGAAAATGATAAACATTAAATAGGGGTCCAAACAATGTGTCAGTATCTAGACGTGTGAATGCAATAGTAACGAAAACAAAAAATTGGAGATTGGAAACACTGGTTGTTCATTTTGCCCTCCTGCACAGGTCAGTGCAGTCATGTTCAAACAGTTTGAGCAGCTGTGGATAAACAGTGAACATACATGTGGAAGCATTTCACAGTTTCTGTGAGGGACTTAGACAAGTGAATATTAATATCTGCTCATGACGAGCATCAAGAGGAAGTACCACGCACAAGAACTCCTCCACTTCAGGTTTCAGACCACTTGAAAACAAGTCATCCCACTCGATATACAGGATATAGCACAAGAACCGAAGCAGAAAGGAAAGTCCCCGTTAGCATGCAGACGCCAACGACAGCCAAAGTGCAAAGTATATCTAAAAATAGTGAGGCTGAAAAGAGCTTACTATTCATCTGCTTCCTATCTGAATTTTCCTTTCTATCTTAATTGGTGCAACAGTTATCTGGCAGCCTTCTTTAATTGTCAAGCTTTGAGTGTTGCACCATTTTCACTGTTTTCATTTTGTTCCATTACGAACATTAAAGCTAGTCAATGAATAAATGAATAAGTGCATAAATATATCATTTACATGCCTGTATCTTTACCCCAGATATATTCAGTCAGCCAAGACGTGCCTGATCTCTGATTTATTTTCTTCAGTTTAGGACAAGAGCTAATGAGGCTAATTTAGGTAACACCTAATAAGAGCATGTGTACAATCTTGCAACCAAGAGTCCTGAATAATTACATTCCTAAATCAGGAGCACACAAAGTTGTTAAGTAGTCTCAAAAAGAAAATTCAGGCCTTGTTAGAGCGGCCACTAAAGTGCTTTTGTCCAGTGTGCGGAATATCCCATGGTATTTGGGGACTGCTAATTCACTTGCCATAGTGATGCTGCAGTTCAACAAAATGCAGCACTTCCATTCCAACAAAATGTCTGGTTTAAAAATTATTTTCTAGTTTGGTAATGTGGTCTTCCACACAGTACCCCCAAGTCTTCACTTCTGTTTTTACAATTCATTCTTTCCAGAAATTATTTGTAAAACTGGACAAGTTTTAATATTTACAGATACTCTTACTTTTTCAGAGAGAATGGTTATAGCTCTTAGGATATGATCCACTGGGTGAACCCATCTGCAACAGCGCCACCCTGGGGCCGACCAATGCCGGACCTTTAGCTAGTTAAGAATATCTAAAGATATATGCTTGTTTATTGTGTGTGAGGCAGCTAAACAATGACCTTTATCTGACCTTAAATGTCTATTGTTCGACAGATTGCATAATAGGGTCATTTTGCAGGGACTCTTTTGAGACATTACTCTTCCCAGGAGGTCCTGTCCGTTTTTATAGATGGACAGTCTATCTTTACTTTTCAGCATAGTGCAGTTTGAGGCAAATGCACAACAATTTATTCAAGCCGTTTGCACCGTTCTAATTAATTGGTATTAGATTCCTACATTTGCAAACTTTAGACCCCAATCATGTATCAGCTGGTCACCAAAGTCTATTATGTGATTTGTTAGTTGTAAGTTATTATGGGATTTGATTTTTGTATTTGAATGTGTATTTCATTTTTACACATGTATCTACACACCAATGGCATCTAAAATGGTGCATCATTCCACAATGCCGAAAGCATCAACGTGCTTGAAGTAGATACATGTGCTTGACCACTTTGGGACTATGGGGGCCTGAACAGCTGGTCTGCCCTTTGGGAGATGGAATAGAAGAACCCTGTTGTTGTTCCCTCTGAAGTAAAAACTGAAAAAGCACTAACACAAAACCTTCTTTTGAATTCAGCGATATCATAAACGAGCATCTTTATCAGATGACCAGAAACATTGTGGTCCTAAAAGCAGCTACTTCATGTGTCCCCACAGCATGTAAGAATCCCTGTGTAGTCTCAAAGGAGACCTTGAATGGATCAATGAGTCACAGATAAGGAATGCAATAACCATTATATGTTTTCCTTAGCTGATAAAAGTCAGCAGATTCCTCTGTGGTCACTTTATAATAGGCCTAATAAAGATTAATTAGTATCTTCCTTGGCTTACCTCCAATTAATAACGCAACAGATAGAATGGTCAAATGTGATGTCCTTTCCAGGAAGGACCAACGTCTTCAGCGCGGTATTCCGACCTATAAGTATGACACAGTACCACGTTGTGCAGTGTTGTACCCCTCAGCCTCATTTTTTTGATGGATCTGTTTTTGGGAATCTGTGTGGTATCACCCAACTGTGACTGCTGAATATTCCCACTGAGTTATGGTCCAATATATACTAACATTAGTGTTACCCTCACCTTGGTCATCAAAGATAATAGCTTCGTCCTTTATCACAGAGAGAGTTCAGCTACAGAATGAATTACACTGGCTGTGGGTCACATGATTAAGCATGCTAATATTCATTTTGTGTCAATTTGGTGGATGCAAGCCTGTATGCACTATGAATTAAATACAGTTAGGTTACATGCTACAAAATCTATGATATTAGTAATAGTGAGAATCTCAATCCAAAAACTGGTTAAAAAAACCTGCACAGTAATCAGTTCTGTTTTGTTTGTTTGTTTTCTTGAGAACTTGCAGTTCTCAATCCTGGTCTTAGAGCATCATTGTCCTGCACATTTGAGTATTTTCCTTCCTTTAACACACACATTTCAGACCCGGCAAGGGATTGTAAATGAGCTGATTAGTAGGATCAGGTGTACTGCTAGCAGGGATACACTAAAAAGTTCAGGGCAGCGGGCCACCAGGACCAGATCTGAGAAACACTGTCCTAGTTGCCAGTCATAAATTCAATAATATAGAACAGTTTCATTCAGATTTTTTCCAATTAGCTTTTCTGAGATTTTAAAGTTTCATTTTGTCGCTGTCCAAACAAAAACATGTATCTCCATTTTTGTCGATTTTTACTTTTATGCCTCATTTGATCACATTAGCTGCTGTTTATACTGTGTGTAAATTTCATGAAGAATGGACCAACAGAAATGGACTAAAACCTGCTTGGAAAGACGTCTGGTTCCATTGACTTCCATTTAAATTAAAAGCGGTTTTTGGCCTCTCCTGTAAAATTGGCATTTTGGAGATACCTGTTTTTCTTAGGACAGCGACGATTTGAATTTTGTTTTCTGATCTGTTCCCACATCAATGCTACATGTTTCTATTTCTAATAAAGAACATTATTAAAAGTAAATAGAATATTTAAAAATATGATTGTATACCCACTTCCTTCCTCCCCCATAAGTAATGGTATATCATGTGACATGCCTTAATAATAATAATAATGAGGACTTTTAACATTCATAAATGCACATACTGAAAGATGGTAATTGGTGACTGGGAACTAGTCCTGCCTGCACTGATCTAAGGTAAATGCCTACCGGCAGTGACTGACTAGCTAGGCATGCTTACAACAGATGCAGGGATGTTTCAAACAGGAAAACAGGTATCAGGTGCTTATTGCAAGGAGAGGGAAAACGGGGTAGTGCGTACCTCATACGCCGCCAAGTGCCCTGATTGTGCTATACACTCTAGAGCCTCATCTCCTGCTAAATCTATGGCCACCACACCATCATTCCGATACTTCTTACACAACTCCACCACATCATTGGACCAGCCTGTGCAGAAA
This sequence comes from Prochilodus magdalenae, assembly GCA_024036415.1. NCBI lineage: Eukaryota > Metazoa > Chordata > Actinopteri > Characiformes > Prochilodontidae > Prochilodus > Prochilodus magdalenae. The sequence continues at coordinate 92,239 of JAMWET010006816.1, read as the reverse complement.
AACACAAACACAAAAGGCTTGTTAGAGCAAAAGTGGCCAGTAGGAATGCAAATCTGGAACTGCAGGTGTTTCTGTGGAGTTTAATGAGATGTGTTGTGGAGTTCCTATTGGAGTCAACAGACATGAAACAACAAACGGAAACCTGGAACAAAACCTGGAAGTAATTTAGATTGTTTGTATGGACTTCTATGTTCAAATGACTATTTTATGGCATCTTGAAAACTACTTAGGCATTATAGCAAGTCAGATTTGTACAGCTGTGTCTCTGAGGTTTCACCACATACTCCTCTTTCGCCTCCAGCTCTCTTAATGGAGTTACGAAATAAGTTTGGGAGATGGACCTCATCCCTCTCCACATTCTATGCTCTATATATTTTCCTCTCTCCCTACGACAAAAACGTAGGATCCCGTCCCAGCAACACCCAACCGAATCCCCCTGCCATCTTCTGCCACACTTCCATGACTGCTTTTTTTTTTGCTCAGGAACAGGTGGGGTAGCAGCAAGCCACCCAGGTACTCCTGCACAAGCTTCTCAGAGTTCCCTTCTCTGTCCATAGTGCAGATTCGGGTGTGGTCCAAATGCAGTTTTAATCTGGAGCTTGACAACAAACTTGTTTATTAGTCCACATTTCTGTGTTTTATTGCTATGAGAAGATCTCTTTATGGGCCATCAGAGCAGTATAAAGCATGAATTACTGCTTATAAATCAAATAAAGTTTATATAGACTATATTTGAGCAATGAGCTGTTGGCAGGAAGGCCTACAAGCAAATCTGTTGTGACTTAATAGCCTAGTTGTTTAATATCACCAGCTATATATCCAGTTCCAGAGTATGTAAAGTGTAAACCAGCTAAAGAGAGTCTGTTAGCAGCAATCAGAAATGTTCAACTGTCAAACATCCTTGTCTCTGTGCACGTCTGTTCTCCAAAGAGAAGATTCACTCATAATCTAGAAATAACAGCCGCCACTTTTAAGGTGGATAAGATTTGAGAATGCGCCCTGTCATCAGGCTGCATATCGGTAATATTTTATTCTTTACATGCTCCAAATATTCAGGTAGTAGAGTTCAGCGCCTCCTGTTTTATTGGGGGTTTTCATGATCAGAACTGACTGAGAACTGATAAGTTACCTTTTTATAACTGGTCTAAAAACCGAAAGTGAATGAACAAGCAAATCAAGAGACAAGAATGATAGAGCAGTGAGCAGTGCCTGCGAAGAAAGGAGGTTATATCATTGTCGTGGTGGCGGGAGAGGGAGGGAACTACATGCTGTGATATTATTGGTCAGAATAATTGTTCCCGGCGCCTGAAAATAAAAAGCTGACATGGCCAAATGCTAGACGTCATTTACAGCCTAGCAAAAGAGCATAACACTTCCGTAATAAAGATTACTGAGGAACAATCATTGAATCATGTCTTTTGAATGACGATACAATATTTTTTAATATGACCAAAAATATAACAGGGTTAAAAGGTCAGTTTTAATTTCTGGGGTTGGCTTCAACTCACTCAGCCCATAGCATGCTTAACAAAAGAATATTTATATAATCTTTAATGTGACACATTTATTGGTGAATTTCATTTGGCCACTGGCACATATGCTGTCATATCTTATTTGTTTTTGAGGTATGGCATCCAGCCACTGTAGGAAGCAGTTATATTTCTGTACCGTGCTGTATTAACCCTCAAAAATCAATATCAGATCACACTAATGTTACTTATATGTTAACACTCAAAGGGCAGTCACTCTAAAGTCTTTAAGGGAAACACACAAAAGCAAATCGTCATGTAGACCCAGATGTTAGTCAGATCTGCAAACATAATTAGTGACTTCATGAGCTTCTGATCAGCCAAAAAGAAGAAAAGCAGGTAGAAGATTACAATAGCATTAGACTTTTCTGAATTAGTTACAATTAGCCTTTCAAAGTCGAATCATTGTTGGCATGCGAGTCGGTAACCAACCAAACACATACAACAAACTTCAGTTTTATCCAGTGGAAGAGCGTGAAAATGATCATGCATTTAAATCAGTGGATTTTAGAACTTATAGTCTTGTTTTTTAAATAAGTGAGGATGCTGTGTGAAATGTAAATAAAAACAAAATGCAATGATGTGCAAGTTAGTTACGCCCTATATTAAGAAGGGTATTAAAAAAAATCTAAAGAAGAAAAACATCAAAAAAAAAAAAATCAATTTCGTACTACTCTTTCTTTGTACTACTCTTAATTATATACAGGTTTTAAATCATTTGTGGATGTTCTTTCAAATTAAGATGACTTATAAATTATAATGCCAGATATGCATGTCACCACGGGACTACTACTTCATATTTCACATAAAGTTTGGATGAATACTGTTCACCAAACTACCTAAACTCATGCACAAACAAACAGAAATAGTTCTTAAAGGGAATCCTGATTGTGAAGACACTAGCCTCTGTACATATCGATTAAAGCGTGTATTAATGCATTCATACAGCGAGTTATTGCAACCAGCCTACTGGTAATAAACTACCATGTGTACTGCAAATATTACTAATAATAAATGATTACGCTCGGCCAGCACAGTCAGACAACACATATCTGTTCGGCCCGCTCCTCTTACGTTCTAGGTTATATTTAGAATAATAATTTACTGAAACGTGATGATGTTGTTGGTGTGGTAGCTTCAGTGCAGCTCCTGCGGTGCGTGACGAACACTCAACTCTGATACAGCAATGAAATCTAGAGTGTTAAAAGATTTTATCACTATAAACAGATCAAGCTCTAAACCTGCCGTAAAAGGGTTTCAATAGAAAAGAAAAAAAAAACAAAGGGCTGATATTCCCACCTGAAGCAGCTACGTGACAGAGTGACAGGAAAACACATGATTAGCAATACAGTCATATATCAGTCATGCTTTATATTTACTCTGACTAAACAAATCAATACTAAAATCGAAACTGCGCTCTGAATGCAATCGCTCGCTCTTCTCTGACGAAAGCACTTATTCATTTAACCATGAAGGAAGCCTCATGCATATTCCATATAGTTATAGAAAACATGGAAGCATAAAGATAACTCCAGCGCTACTCAGTGCTCACAGTAAATTGGGTTTATCAATTACTACAGCGCTGGGTTAACCACCGGTGTCTTGCACGGCATGTTGTGGTTTATTACCTCATTTAATTGCTAATCTTTAGGATTTGTGTTGGTGTGCATGTCTTATCAGTGGGTGGATCTTGGAAGAAAATTGAAAGAGTACACTGAGCAAGCCCCCACTTAAATCCCTGCGCCTCCCTATCACACATACCACACCTCAGATAGCAGCAAAAATAAATCAAGGGACCTTATGACATAGAATGTGTGCTGAAGTCCAACAGGCAGACCCAGCCGGGTAATTAAGAGTGAGCGGAGAGATTCCTCGTAGGGACTGGCAGTGGATTAATGGCACTTAACTACTCAAAGCCTGACAAAAAGGCATGGCTTCCCTACCCTCTCACACAGAGCAGGACATGGTGTGCACGTACGATGGGAGAGAGAGAGAGAGAGAGAGAAAGAGAGAGAGAGAGAGAGAGAGAGAGGGTTACATTACTTGGCATGTGGCGCATGCAGCACAGAATGGACCTGGCTTTGGTCTTGAAGGCCTTCTCGCCCTCCTTTAGACCCTGGTTCACAAGATTCACCACGTCATCTGGTGTCACGTCACCTCTGGAGGCACAGACAGAGACAGCCAAAGGACAAGGTCAAAAACAGCTTTACTGCCTCTACTCAGGCAGGCATTCAAATGAAAGGCGCGCTCAAGTCAACACACAGACATGTATGGAGATAGGACGGTTACATCATACAGAACCCAGTGAAGGTCATACTGTATCAGATTTTGACAATTCAGACCAATGTGTGCAGTTACTACTATTATAACGTACAGTGGAAGTAAATAGCCTGCCTCTACAGTCCGCACCAAGCACGTTCCAACATGCATACATAGCTGTAGTCTGAACAGAAACAGTAGAACAGCTGCTGATAGTTTCATATAGAAACTGTAGTTGATGTACTGTCATAAGAAAAGCAAGACAGTAGGCCTATGACAATAATAAGAGTCATCCATCGTATGTGGGTAACTGTGTGGGAACTAACTGTGGTTAAACCTAGTTTGGGGAGGGTGGGGTTGGTGGATGCTGTAACCTTTCCTTTAACGTCGATTCTGTAATTTTCTGATGTGCCCCTGACAACATGGCTAAGTCTGAGTCTTGGTCAAATAGTATAATAAAGTGTGGTTCAGTAAAAGTTATCATCTTTAGTAAGGCCACTAAACTGTCTTTTATCTAGAAGGAAAGAACAGAACTGTAAACTTTACTGTCTGAGAGTTTGAGGCTGCTTAGCTTGGCCCTTTGCCTTCCTGAAAACGTTTCGCCAACTCATGAACGAGATGGATGTCAGAGCTGAAGCATATTTTAGTCATGGTTTTTTCCCAAGACACGGCACTGTGCTGTCACTGTGAAGTCCTTAAATGTGCACTGTACTACAAAGGCTGGCTTTGGTACATGCATGATATCTGCCTATTGAGAGTGTTTAACCAGTCTTGCCGCAACTCTAGATGACACAACTGGCTGATTTGTAATCAGGAATCTTGAAGTCATTGTGGTTTTTACACTACATGACTGATCTGCATGTTACAACATCTTTCGTCCAGGAGGAATCTCTGATGAGTCGGTCAAAACTACTTTTTATCACAAACCAAGGTGATAATGGTGGCCTGGGATTGATATGACAGCATGATGTGCAGGACAGGAATGTTTAACTTTCAAAAATAGATGTCAGCAAGAAGCAAGCGATCCAAGCTGAATGTTTGCCGATTTACAGCAAAAACACAGGAGATGACAAAAGTTGATGATGTACAGGTCTTTTCCTGGGTTTCCTCATATTGGCTGTAGCTCATCACTGTACTCACTGACATAGCTTGCTTGATATCTGTCTGGTGTCTTACGGATGACATCTTTGACTAGTTTACACTATGCGATCAAGAGTCTGATCTCCTCTCATCTCCAAAAACTGTTGGCAAGTAGAAAATCAGGACTTAAACTGTGTAGTGTGAACTTTGCAATAAATGCACATATAGAATAGATTTGGTAAGAATGTAGGATACATTGTGCAGTGTTTTGGTTTTATGTCATGTTTATATTAATGAGTGGGCTTTTTAAAATAATTGATTTAATTACATATGATATAAAATCATGACCATTTTGATTTTATTTTAACTTAAAATAAACTATTTCATGCTGTCCCATCCCTAATCATATTTTGTGCTTTAGGCTGCCCTCATTAATACACTAAACATCCATTACTAATAGCACAGCAACTTTAACACATTTAATACACTTGACCCTTATGACCATCACTGCCTGGACAGCAGTTCCCCTCTAGAAAGTCCATTGTACTACAATCTATGGCTTGTAAATACATGAGTAAGAGTCTAAAATCACTTAAAGCTGAACCATTAACTGTACAAATGGGCATGTAAACTCATTGGTTGGAACATGAGATCACTGGTACTCTCACTGGATGGCAGTGAAAACTGGAAACTGTGTTTACCCTATAGAGTATTGTGTGTTTACATGATTAAAAAAAAAAAAAAAACTTTGAGGTACTGTAACTGTACTACTGTATGACTGTAATAGTAATTAATATTAATAAATGCATTCTGACAAACTTTCGTTGGTGCACCCGAGTAACTATAGCAAAACCTAAAGCCTAAAACTTTAGCATAACCAAATCTTTAGCCATTAGACACGTATGCCATATGGAAAAAAATGCTTCAATTATAATGTAATTAATTTAAATGCACAATTATGCAATTGATATATAAATAATATAATCATATTGATTTTTACATATTTAAGTTACAAAAAACAAAAGTTATATAAACAGAGATTCCTCACTCATTCTGTTCCCATGGTATGGGCTCCACGTTGCTGTTGGCCAAAAAGTGGGGGCTGTACCTCACCTCCACGTACACCACTTTCTCTTTGGCTTTGGTCTCCACAAACTCATAGGCTATTCTTTTAATGGCCTCCCTGTCTCCTCTGCAGCCACAGCATGAATCAGATATGGAACAAAAGACAAGGAGAAATAAACATAGTGTCAGTGTTTATTGCAACCATGCCTGTGAACAAGTGGAAGAGTCACCACAAAAGAAGAACCAAAACAATGGCATATAATAAATGGGATAATTCCAGCTCATTACAGACGAGTCATGCCAACTTCTGGGTTCTTAATCAGCTGCAGCAGTGGCAGGCCTTTAGTTTTGACCATTAAAACTCTAAAACACAATGGCACCCAGAAGGAAGTGTGGGATTGCATGTTAGCTAACACAAAGTGCCTAATGGTGTCCTGTGATAATCCATCCCATGCAGCTTGAATATTCTCAAACAGCTCCTGCAGATTTTGCGGTAGGGGTGGGGGTGGACTGACACCAGGTCTTTTGGACATGTGACGCCTTCCATCAAACCGTTTATCTTAGCACTGACCACGGTGCCTCCACACACAACAAGGAGAACATTTCGGCTAGCACCCCATGGGATTCTAGCAGTATGTTTGCCGTGGGCTTATACATTCACCTGAAGCGCTTATCCATTAATCATATTACTAGGTTAATCATATTACAGGTGGGCCAATGTAGTGTTAGGAGTCTTGCCAATGACCCTTATTGGTGTAGCACAGCATAGTCACCCAGAGTGGGATTCAAACCCCAGTCTCCCACATGTGGTAGTGGCTTCTTAGCGGGTGGTGGCTTTTTAGCGGGTGGTGGCGTTATCTGCTGAGCTACACCAACCACATAGTAATTCAGATGAACATTTTTTTAGCTGTTCTAGATGAAATGCAGACAATCAAAGGCTGTAAAAGACATTCTATCCTGTATTTGAAGCTTGTAACAGACATATTTTAGCTTGTAGCAGTTTTGCAGTGGCTCTTTCATTACGGAGTCATGACATACAGCTGCTACTCTTCTTCTCCTTTCTACAAGTTGACTGAAAACTGGTTAAACAATGGCTTGAATTCACAGTCAGTGGATTATCTAGGACTTCCAGTAGGCCAAGGTTGAGTTTTTTCCTGAACATTGGCCCGCATTGTTAATTAAAACATGCTAGACTGATTCCACAGTCCATCCCCAATTAGGTCAAGAGTTAAATTGCTGCAGTGGGGCCAATGAAAGATCTAGCTTGTCTGCTTCTCCCAAATATACCTACCTATTTTTTTCTGAATTGGATCTGTTTTTCCCCAGTGTGTGCTATTCAGAACCCAGCAATGAAACAATAACAATACATGCCGAGTTTACATGCAAGGACGGTGGTATATATTGTGCAGCCGTGTTTCAAAATTCAAGAGTTTCATGCTCTGAAACATGTTCTATATCTGGGCCTGCATGCTTGCTGGAAGAACACTAGCTCCTCTTCTGGCCCTTACCCTGGGCCACTGGCCCAGGCCTGGCGTTTCAGTGAATGGGGCTAATCTGATTGAAGGGTTGCACTGGCCAGAGCTATTACTGGCGCTGAGTAATAGGCAAGACGCTCCTGCTGACCTGCATTGAGCTGGCCCTAAGCCTAAGCTAGCGTAAGCAATCTCCACCACTTCACAGCTTCTAAGAAAGCATGTTACACAAGCCTTAACTTCTGACAACAACTGTCAACTGCTACCAGCACTTCAGAGACATCTAGCGATGTTGTTCCTTAGACTCACTTGAAGCTTTAATGTAAACAATGTTTCGCTTGAATTGTTCTATTCTCATTACTGAGGACTTGAGGAAATATCAGTAGAGCAGTTTCAAGTTTCTGAATACAGACTAAGCTGATCCTTGAACTAGATTCTTGCTTTCCTAAGAAACAGGCCAATTATGAGTTAAACATGTATGCACATAAGTTGTTATAATAATTTTATATAATGTTTTTTATTATGTTTTTTTTAAAAACTTTTTTGTTACAAATATGGATTGTGTTTTGGAATTTTATTACTAGAATGTTTCCAGCATGCATATTTTTTATTTGTTATTGTGTTTTGAATTTTTGGAACTGTTCTGGAATGTTAAGTTTGAAGTTTAAAAAGTTTCTCTGAAATATCATTTACAATTGAAGACAGTTGACACTTGTAAAATGCAGTCCCATGATACAAAGTTCTGACTTCCCAAGATTACAAAAAGATCTGAAGAATCCATGTGAAATTCATTAAAAAAGAAAATTTGGGATCATTTTGGTTCATGCACAGAGCATCATTTTCCATCTCCTAGCCAAGATCTGAAATGCTGAGGTGCAGGCATTTTTTCAAAAATAACCACATTAGATTTCCTAGCCGCCCAATGATAGTACTTCCCCTTTTCACTTATTTTTTGAGCTTGCCACATTTAAAAAACATCAGCTGAAAGTGCAGGCTAAGGCACCACATGACCTACAGAAAGACTGGCTCAGGGGCCAAAACAAAAGAAAGTCCAGCATGGGCCAAAAGCGGCCAGCGAGTTCCCCCATGCTGTTGTGGCTTTTCAAGGTTCCGCTGGCAAAACGCTTCATTCAAAATTGGCCAATGTCAGCTGACCCCGGGGCATTTTCTCACTACATAAAAGCCCATTTATAGGCTCTGGTTGCTGAAGCAGCGTGGCTTTGGCTAGAAAACGCTTCATTATTTGAAGCGGCTATGGAGAGAAGTGTGCAGCATTATGGAGAACCGGTGAACTGACTCTGCTCGAGCTGTGCAGCCTTTTACGGCCATTGCTATGGAGACACACGATGAAGGCGTGGCGTCCCAGCGAACGTGAGCTGCATTTCAACAGCATTGTGACTACATGGGAGATGCTGGAGAATACACCTCCCTGTAATGTAGAAACACCTTGCATCCTTTGGAGGTTTCCTAACTAATGTCAGACATTCCCGCTCCCTGTTTCAAGCGTTTCTGCAATCGCTCTGCTCCAGCTACGCTCCTGAAGTATTCAGTACCACTTTAGAGTAATACTACCTTTATAAAGAGTTTAGAATGAGTTTATTAACGGCTATTAAATAGATAATAAACACCTTAAAATCACTAATATAACTATTACTATAACTGCTTTTTAGTTATACCTATATAATAACCATTAATAAACCATTCATGTACTCATTATGAGAGTAGCCTTATTCTAAAGTGGTACCATCAATTCTTATGAGACTGTTTTGTCTTTTTGACTGATATCTGCATTATATACTGACACAGGCAGTATTTTTATTGTATGCAACACATACAATAGTAGTGTCTCGTAGTACGGCATCAGGCCGCCATGTTTGCTAATGCAACATGCCAAACGTCTCAGTATGGTGTAGAGGTTCCTAACGGTGTCCTGTGATAATCCATTCCAGGCAGCTTAAATAACCCCACGCAGTTCCTGCAGATGTTGCGAGAGGGGTGGAAGTAGAGTGGCACCAGGCCTTCTAGACGTGTGGCAACAACACAGATTTATTGGTCGTCTCCACCCAGATAAAAGCAGGCCTCGTCACTTAAAAATACCCTCTACCATTCTGAGTCACTCCATGACAGTCTGACACGTCACCACTGCAGTCTTTGGTGACGTTGACGTGGTGTAAAGGGCAGTCGTCACAACGGTCTATGTGCATGTAGTCCTGCGTCGTGCCGCTGTCTGGCAACGGTGCTGGCATTAACAGGATGACAGTGAAGAGCATCACTGCTCGCTGAATGTCCACAATTGTAGCTGTTGTGAGGTAATACTTACGCAATGACGGGCATGAATTCGTTGAACTTGCCCAGGAATTCCGTGAGTGTTGATGGCTTGCTCATTGTGCACAGTTCAGTCATCTCCTCCACCGTGGCTTTAGGAAGTTGGATACCTCGCCTCCTGAAACACAGTCAGGATGCTATTAATAGCAGCTCAGTTACTACAGAGGCAAACTACCAAATGATTTCCTAACATTACAGACATTATAACAATATTCTGTTTAAAAGTTTGGAATCATCTGTCAGCATATTTACAACTGCTATTTCATACACTCATAGAGCGAAGAACTGAAAGACACCAGATGGTTTTCATATTTCATGCATTCATTCATGTCTCTTCTAAGCTGCTTATCCTTCTGGGTTGTGGGAGGATGCCAGAGCCTATCCCAGTGCTCACACTAGGCAGAAGACAGGAAACACACTGGACAGGCTGCCAGTCCATCACAGTGCACATATACGGACACATTCACATCTAGGGCCAATTGAGCACCTCCAATTCAACTACCTGTGTGTTTTTTGCACTGTGGAAGGAAACCGGAGCACCCAGAGGAAACCAAATATTTGAAGCTTTGGGAAACAACAAAGTTCTTAAATCACCTCCGACAGCAGCTGTTTTCAGATCAAATGTTTTTAAGTAAATTACTAAAAACTGTTACACAACTGGAATATTCAAGCCCACATATCTTGGCGCACTGTCAAGTTACAGCCCATGTGGGAAACACTAAAATGATAATCCACATGTGCAGTTCTCCCAGCTTCACTTTCCCAACTTCATTTTTCCAATTTAATACAAATAAAGTATGACATGGTCAAGCAACAATGTAAGTGACTGGATAGACAATGAATCACAGATCACGGTCTTTCGATTCTTTTCTTAATGGTGTTGCAAAAACATGCGCATCAGACATTTTGTAGTTACTTACATTTTCTTGTTATTGTGTCGTATACTACAACAAGCACAGCCTTGAACACACCCGCACAAAGCAAACTCTGAAACTTCTAATATGGGCATACAGCATCATTCAATTTCAATGAATGAAGGTCTTGTTTACTGAGGACTTCAATCAGATAACTTAATGATGCAGAATGGTAAACATGCAGAGCTGCAGCCTAAAGGAAAATCTGTTTAACACCTCTGATACAGGCTGCTGCCATCTGCCAAGAGAAACTAGTTCAACCTGTTTCTCATTTATGAATGGACATGAAATCTCGTTGAGTCCAGAAAAAGTCTGGTAGTGACAGGAGTATTTCCACTTACTTGGCCACATCCATGATGGTTTCTATTCGGATTGCTCCATCAAGATGCACATGTAGCTCGACCTGCAGGTGACAACACACGTAACCAAAAAGCCAACAATAAAACATACATGAATACATACTACATAATATTTCAACACCTTTAATGATAATGGGCCATAAACATGAATGCTAAATTCCCTTACACATTCATCACTTGACCAGAAGATCAGAGGATACGGTACAGTGAACTGTAACTAATGGTTGATGAGCTGCACAAGGCTAACAAGAAAATAGCTAACATAAAGAAATGTTTAAGGACCCTCAGGCAGCTGGAGATGTTAAGGATTTGCCAGGAATATATGTCTATATTGACTCCATGCCTAATGAGGAGGATGCTGTGGAATGGCAGTGGTACTCTATTCAGTGGACTGATGAGACCCAAGTAGAGCTCTTTGGCAACAAACGTCCGAGGTGGGTATTGCACGGTTCCTTTTTCCTTCAAAGATCCTGGACAACGTATTTGGTTAGATGGTATCATTAGGTACCAACAGACATCATATCAAAACCTGACTGCCTTAACTTAAACCTAGCTTAAACTGGGTCATGGCTGAATTTTGAATCAATCCAATAGCACTGAAATCAGCACAGAAATGGTTCACTGACCACAGAATCAATGTTTTGCCATGGCCATTCCAGAAAACCTGTGAGATTAACTGAGTCCACCAGTATGAAGGATCTGGAGGGACTCTTAATGGAGGAATAGTCTCAGATCGCTTGCCATGTGTTCTCAGTTTCATAATGCATTACAAAGAAAGACCCAGAGCTGTTATCTTTGCCAAGGGAGGCTGCAAAAAGGATTAAATCAAAGGTTGTCAACAATCGGCTTACACAGAACTGTATTTATTTCAAGGTAAGATTTATGTTTTTCGTTTAACCATTGCACTTACAAGAAAAGGTTAGATGTTTGCTAACATTTTAGCTGAAAGATTTAAATAATAAAATAATGTTTTTAACAGCATTTTTGGAGGAAGTGTAAGTGAGGACAGGCCTTCAGCACAGCAGGAAGATCTGATCATCTGACCCTTTAGGGCCAAACTCAACCCCTAGATATGCACAGCTGTGTGAACGATGGCGTCACATGCACCACTTTTTCTTGCACAGCTTTCTTGTGCATGTGAAACGAGGAATGCATAACAGGGTGTAGCCCAGGGTGCTGAAAAAGGCCTGGATGCCAGGGGAGTGTGAAAAGGGACTAAGTCATACTGTGGTGCTGATCATGGTGACTTTTACAGATATATGAACATGCTACATTGGACGTCTGTCGTCTTACAGCAGAACAGCACTAGGACTCACTAAGACCCATCCGAGAAATAACTAAATCATGAACACAGGGGGATGGCATGCCTAGACTTGAACGATAACTCACAGCGACATTTAGTAAGGCTCTAATTTGTGTGCAAATGCAAAAACGATGCAAGTTAAGGCCTTTAAAGGGATTGTGGTACATTAAAGACTTGTGACTTGGCCTCAACATCCCCTCAATAAATCAACGTACAAGACAAATTTCTTATGGATCCATTTCCTCTTTGGAGTGAACTGTGGTCTAATCCAAATGACAGAAGATTGATGCTCCTGAAGAAGCCAGGCGCCCCACCCTCCCCACACAGACACACAAATACCAAGGGATATTTTGCACTGCCTTCAGAGAAGACTTAATGTCTTCTGTGAAATAAAACGTAACCGTGCCATATTGTTTTAAATGTTTCCTTTGCATTTAATACAATCTACTTGCTTGTAGAATTTAGTCCTTGAATGGAAAATGATTAGATCTGATTAGATATGAATTGCATGCCTAACATGTCAGATTAGCCACTAGCATAATTAGGGAGCGATCATGGAGTCAAGCTTTGGAGTTTTGGTTTGCAATAGGTGGAACCTAACAGTGAGCTAACAGAGAGCTAACAGAGCTAGCTCTACGCCAGGACCACACTATACATTTGAAATATAGGTTAATACGTCTGTTACAATGTTCAAATAAAACAAGGAGTGTCTTTTACAAGCTTCAAACGACCTTGTTCAATCTAGATTGGACGAAAATGGCTAATGTGGACTTATGTTTATGTGTTAGCTAGCCATCAACTTACCACTAGAACTCTGTAAGTGGGCTAACAGATACTGTTATCACAGAGTGGAAAGGTTTTCCGTGTTTTTGACTGATTTTTAACCATTATAACTTCAACTAAAGGCCTAGTAGTCACGGTTTGCCTGTGACACTGAAGTGATAAGCCGTGCTGTTACTGCAGATAGGCTGTAACAGAAGAACTGAAGAGGGTTAAAAACAATCAAACACTGTGCTGTTTCTGGGTGTCAGAAAACTGATAGACATGGTCTGTCCAAAACACAGGCAGAAACCTGCTCGTCCAATGTTTTGGGCTGAAAGTAGGAGTAGTTATAAAAAGTTCAACCCCTCTATTCCTGCGAAACAGTCTCTATTCCTCTGGGAAGGCTTTACATTAGTTGTGTAGGTGTTGCTGTAAAGATTTGATTGCAGTCTACCACAAAAGTGAGGGTAGGAACTGATGTTGGATGGTTCTGGATCACAACCACCCTTACTCATTCTAAAAGGTATGTGATGGTGCTCCATCATTCCAGAGGTAACAGTTCCATCCATGCTAGGGGACTTACCCCTCTAGCCAATGCTCAGCTTACAGTGTGTCAGGGCAACCGTCCAAAGGGTACAACCATGAAGGGCACGCATTTTTCCAAAATCACTGAGGATTTCAGTCCAAACTTATCAGCCTGTTCCACGCTGGGCTGGTTTTTGAATATGGATAAGCAAATCAGAGCACAAGTAAACTGCATATGTTAGTCTTAATGCACAATGACAAAACAGACTGTTTAATTCTCAGGTCTAAACAGACATATGATTGTAAAGCTGTATTGTGTTTAATGTGTTACATAAAACCGCACAATGCTATAACTAGGCCTAAGGGGAAAAGAAAAAAATGTGGAACATGGCCTCTTTAAAGGGCTCCAAGAGGTGAAGGATGAGCAATGGCTGTGTAGAACAAGCTGACAGGAAACATTAGCCACACTGCAGGGCTCCTACACAGACCGAGTCAAGGCTGTTTACACACAATCTGCACCCTGCCTCACAGTATACAGTCAACAGCATGCTTGCAGCCCACACAGGCTCTTCTACACATGCATCAAATATTGATATCGATAGTCTTATGTACACCAACAGGAGAAAAATGTGCTAGTGAGACCTCCATGCTGACTTAGCGGTGCTTTAATGGAAAAACATCATCGAAAAAAAATAGTTGCACCCAGAAGGAAGGGTCAGATTCCAAAGCTATTGGGAAAGAAGATAAAGGTTTCCAGGAACAATAAATTATGATTATGATTACGTCACGGCATGGAGTTGGGTGGTTCCTGCAAATATTGTGGTAGGGGGTGGAGGCAGAGTGACACCAGGCCTTCTGGACGTGTGATACGTGACAGCAAACTGTTCATCTTGGCCCTGACCGCAGTGCCTCCACACACGGATTCGTTGGTCATTTCCCACAAGAAAAAAGCAGGACTCATTACTGAAGATGACCCGCTGCAATTCAGAGTCACTCCATGACAGTCTGGCACGACACCAGCGATGTCAGCCCTTGTTGACGCTGATGTGGTGCAAAGGGAAGATGCACTGCATAGCCCTGCATCGTGCAGCTGTCTGCCAATTTTGCTGGCAATAACAGGAAGGCTCACGGAGGGCATCACTGCTCGCTGAATATCCGCAACTGTGGCTGTTGGGTGGGTCACTCAGCAGACAATCCATCAGATCTTTCTCTCTGTGGTTTGTGTAGGTCTGCCCGATCCATCATGTTGTTTGTGGTGCCGCTTTCTATCCCCTGCCACCAACAGTGTGCTATGGTAATATCTGCATGACCAGTATGGCACGCACTACGTCGATAAGACCATCCCGTTTCCCGAAGCCCCATGATGCGACCCCTGCTAAACTCTTCAACTGCTTTAATTGCTTTTGAACTCTTCATATTCTAATGAGAATGATAACTGACAGCCCTCAGTCCCAGCCTGCTAAGCCACTAAAGCAGCACTTAACAAAACAGCGTCTGAAAAAGGTTGTGTATATACAGTTCCTGCTGTAGATCCCCAATGCTTCCATTCACCAATACATTATACGTCTTATTTGCTTTACTGCTGGTTATGCATGCAGCTAAAGTTGGCGTGGCTGGTTGCAGACAGGAAGTTCGCCAGTTTAGTTGTGCTGGATGGGTTAAGCTTTCGCTCCATTGTTGGCTCTCCCTCATTAAGTATGTCCAACTCAAATACAGAGGGGAAACCAAGATGGAACAAGTTGCAAGGGTGTGACTACCCACATCAGCTTTGTGATGGATGAGGATCCTGCTTTAGTAAGTGCTACCCAAACTTTGGTCTACACAGTTTGCAATGAATTTGGGCAAAACACTGGGAAGTTATTCGTAGTAATTTGTGCATGAGCAAGATTAGAAGAACGATTGGTAAACATGGATTTTGTTTCCCTGGGGCTTTTTAACCTTATTAACTTTTCTTTATTTGTCTATGGTTTGAGTTCTAATTAATCACATTAAGTAGGACTCGTCCAAAACATGTTTGTTCCAGCTAATTAATTTTTTAAAATTATTTTAATCATCTGTGTGATTTCCACTGATTCTCAAACATATCTAAGCATTTATGACATAAAGAAAAATGTATTACGGGTCATTGTGTTAGGAAACAACATGTCAGCTCCAAAACAGCCATTCCAAGAACCCTCTTTTAATGATGTCTTGTAAAGATGGGAGGAATTTATTTAGGGTGGAAAAGTCAGGACTTCTTTATTATTGGACAATAACACAATAAGAACACAAAATCATGAATTCTGGCTAACAAAATATTACATACAGTGGTGTGCAAGCCAGATTTTAATATGGCCAGTCAGTGACATTACTGTTTACTTACTTATATTAAGATATTGTGAACAAAAAACATAAAATTAGTCTCAGAAAAAGTTTAGCACATTTTAAATGTTATGTTCTTTTTACAATATATTTAATTCAACAAATTAACAGAAATCATGTGCTAAAATCTGCATAAACTTGCCATATTTTTGTAGTTGGTTCCTTGTAAAGGATAAGATTCGAGACTTTTGGTACATCATGTACCCTCTGTTCATTTCGTGATGATTTCTTTGTGGTTATTTCACATGGTTGTGGGATATCACATGCCCCATCAAAGTGGTTTAGCTAATCACGCCAAGAATCAAGCCAGTACAAGTGCATAAGTGTAGCTCGATCTACCAAGCAGACAAACACAGCTGTCCAGGCTCTGAATCAGCATAAAACGGTCTGTCTTTGTGTGTGACGGTGAAAAAAAGCATGCTGTGTGAAAAAGAATGTACTTTCAGAAAATCTCCAGATGTTAGCTGTTTTCAGATCCCAAAAAGATCTAGCACAACAGTCACATATCCAGAGTTGTTGTCAGGCACTCTAACTGAGCATTGTGAAATTCTCATTTACAGACCGTGCTGTGTGATGTTTCCAGGCCCGTTATTTTTCCCTGATGTCCATTTATGATGCTTGTGTAAGCTTGTTTAACCAAAAAGAAGTCATAACTCATTTGTATATAATCATTTTCCAGCCTCCCTTTAACCCTATTCAACTTATATTAGTTTAACCAAAGGGCATCTATAATGTATATATCTTCTTATTGATATAACTCATGTATCCAGATGGCAATTTCTACAAACATGGATGTTTGCACCATGCCTGGTTATATGATTATGCACTATTAGTGTGAAAACATTCATGTGCATATAAAGTGTTGCTTTGATGATTTTGTGGAGCTATACGTGAATATAAAGTGCTTACTGACCTGAGTTTAAAACACGGTTTGGACTTTTAACTGGACTTTGGACCTCATCCCCTTAAAATCTTTTTGCTTTGATTGACCCTATGCATTAATTATGTTTGTTTTGTTATAATAAACGACTTTCCATTTTGTTGCGCATATGCATTATAATCACAACACCACCCAAGCTCTACCAAATCTATGCTGGTCACAATATTAGCTCATATTAAGCAGAACTCAAAAACGCAAGCTACTACATGACTAGCAAACACAGCTTGGAACAGCTGACCAAACATAAGATCATAATATTTTTCATGAAAATACAAAAAATGTTACCTAAGAGAATTAATTTATTGCAAACCATGTGTTTCAGTATTGATGATGCTTAATATTACTGGTTTTCAGACTATGAGTCACATTTACAAAGAACACTGGAAACAAGTGATCACCATGTGGTCAATAGGGACAGTAGGGACAGTCTCACTTCCAGCTCTAAAATGTAGGGGCTTGGTGGCTTACTGCCAATGACCCAACCCCTTTGAGTCATATTGATCAGTATAACAAGAACTTTAAGCTTGTTCTGGAGCAGCAAGATACCGCTTATTCTGAGCTCTGTTTAGTTTCTCAGAGCGGCATAGACAAGACTTAGCATTTTATCATTACTTTCAAGCAACACTGAGACCGCTAAAGCCCTGGAAGATAACGTCACAGTTACTAACGTTACTGCCTAATCTTCACAGAGACCTGTTAGTAAGGTAGTAAATGGATGCCAAGCATGATTAATGATGGTGAATCATCTTTTACCAGCAAAATAAAAAAAGGCGGCTCTGAATGTAATTACCTCCACACCGTGGTAGGCAGCACATGACCATGGTATTGCACTAATGTGGTTATTGTCACAGCCCTATGCGGGGCAGAATTTACACTTCTTATTTTTACATTTTTTTTATTAAACTTCAATTTAATATACAAAAATAAATAAATAAATAATTATTTACAAATATATATTGTTTTTCCAAGCATGTTTTGGATATTTCTGGTGATCCACTCATCATGAAATTTCCACCCAATGTAAACAGCAGCTCATGTGATCAAACGATGCCAAAAAATAAAAATCGACCAAATTGGAGATACATGGCTTTCATTGGACAGAGACGATTTATTAATGTTTTTTCTCCTGCCGCTAATGCAGTATTATTACACTATAATGTAATAATAGTGGCTAGATACCAGCCAGAGATCTAGACCAAGATCTAGACCAAGGAAATGGTTCAAAGACTTCCAAAGCATCCGCAGTTTTGCTATTTAAAATAAAAAGTGTCATATTGATGCGCAAACTGTGCACACTGAAAACCTAAACACAATAGTTAAAATGTTTTCAGCACAATACAACATCTGCCTGGAAAACCAACCTGAAGATTTATCGGCAGATGGGAGTAAATGTAAACTGAATCCCAGCCCAATCCACAGCCCAGTAGAATTAAAGAGCCAGTTCCTGGAAAAGACAAGTTTAACCAGGCTGTTTTTGTTACTGGGCCTTTAAGACTAATATATGTAAAGGACCTGTGGTCTGATTAATTGCTCGGTATTGTCCTTTATTCAAAAGCAGTCCATGCTGAAACATTCCGGATAGGACTGAACGGGCGGATATGTAAACCTATGGATGTCTGTAACATCATAAGAGCAATAAATTCCATAACAGACCGGGGCAGTACAAACTGGAGAGTGATTGGAACACCTTTAACCTTTTTACCACATAAAAAACTGCAAAAATATTGCTTATCCATTTTATGAGCCCTTTAAGGAATGCACTGTACAAAGGCTGATCTCAGAGTCTCAGGTACGTGTCCTTTACGATGCATTAAAATTCACTGCATGTCTTCCAAGAACACATGAAGCCTGTCTCTATGCGGGGGAAGAGTATGGAAAATCAATGTGGCCTCATGCTTAGGTTGCACCACTATTTCGGCCTCTCTCCAGAGGACAATATAAACACTCCTGTTGACTACAGCAATGCGAACACAACCCAAATGGTCTCTACTAAAACATATTTAGCTCGGGTTCCAAGACCAGTGTAGTTTCAACATGTCAGCATGTGTTTTGCATTTAGGAAGTGGAAACAGTTCATAGTCAACGATAACTGCCACTTTCGTTTCATCCAAATCGGTTTCAACCCAAAAAAAATACCTGTCAGCATGTGAGAGACCCCCGTCCGGACTGATCAGTGGAGAAATGATTGCTTTAGCAGAAACAAGCAACATACTTGGCACTCTTATAGTAATACACTTGTACAATAAAAGAATATAAGTGCTTATAGAAGGTTATAATAGATTTCTGAATGTTGTTTTTAATCGTGCGTGAATGTTGTTAATGTAGTTTCCCTTCCCTTGTGAAATTGATAGTAGTTCTCCTTTTGTTTTTTGTTTTTCTTTTTAGTCCTTTATTAGGTACACCTAGCTTGTGTCTATATTGACTGTCCATTTTATCAGTGACACTTACCATATAGATGCACTTTGTAGTTCCAAAATTACCGACTGTGGACCATCTGTTTCTCTTGTTATCCCACTCAGTTCATCCATGGTCAAGATCCTCGCAGGACCATCACGGAGCAGGTACTATGTGGGTGATGGCTCATTCTCAACACTGCAGTGACACTGACGTTGTGGTGGTGTGTTAGTGTGTGTGGTGCTGGAGTGAATGGATCAGACACAGTGATGGACACAGTGTCCACTCACTGTCCACTCTATTACACACTCCCAACTTGCAGGTCCACCATGTAGGTGTGAAGTCAGAGACGATAGCTCATCTGCTGCTGCAGAGTTTGTGTTGGCCATCCTCTTGTCCTTCATCAGTGGTCACAGGATGCTGCCCAATAGTTCTGGCTGGTGGAGTATAATCAGTCTAGCAATGAGCCCAGTGGACACCAGACAAGGATCATTGTGGTCCTGAGAATGATTCACCACCCAAATAATACCTACTCTGTGGTGGTTCTGAGGGGGTCCTGTCCACGGAGTAAAAGTGGGAAAACCAAGTATGCAGTGAAACAGAGGGACTACAGTCTGTAGATGTGTAACCACAAAGTGCACCTATATGGTTGGTGGAGATGATACAATAGACAATGAGTGTAGACACAGTGAAGTGTGCCCCATAAAGTATCCAGGTAGTGTATATTCTCTATTATGTTGTATATTATATACATTTTATATTATATTAAAGAGCTCAGCTCACAGAAGAACAAACGTTTCTTAATTGTTTGAGATGAGAGAGTGTGGTCTAGTATGTGAACACGATTATAACCTACTGTTCACTCTTCAGTCCATACAATGCACCAATGTAATGTGTAGAAATATGGCAAATTCATGAATTAATACAAAAAATCATTTTATTAGAGCATCATTTACTAGTTTTATTAGAGTATTAGAGTATAAAACTGAACCGTCTGATACATTTCGGTTAGTTTCAAAGGTGGGAAGTGTTTAGCGTCAGTCTGCTATAATTTAGATTTCTATCTTTATTCCGTTTGATAATGATACGCAGCTGACTTACGTACTATCATTACTGTCACCATCCTCACTATGTGATTCATGTGTTTCATTATTGTTGCTTCATTAGCACGTGTTCAGGCATCTCATTGGAGCGTAGACTGGATTAGACTGTGGACATGTACCCCATGTTTCTGAGTCATGTCAACGTTTCTCAACGTTTTTCAAAGCTGCAGCTATCCAAAGTATCCATTCATGGTTTCATTTTAGATGTCATTTTAATCATGTGTCCATGTTTTCTTTCAGTTCCACCGACTGCAGGAGGAAAACCCCCCAAAATCTTGTGACATTAACCAATTTGTGCCTATTACACAAGTGACCATCTGGGAGTGACAAAGAGCAGAACCACTGACAGCACATTTCCTGCTCAGAAAACAATACTATGCATGTGCAAGCAAGCGAGAGTTGCTCAATTCTGCTTTTACTTACTGGTCAGTGCAATATGACGTAGAGAATGGAAAAGGCATTGTCTTGTCCTTGGGGGGTTGGGGACTCCAGCAAAGGAAGCTGTCAGCTTACAGTTTATGAGATCACTTCAATTACACAATCGATGCTGGGGTTTGCTTTCATTGAGGCCAGAACCTCCACGAGACCAGCGTAATATGATCAATGGGTGCACAAAGGCTACAGACACCCTCACATTTCAGTTAGGAAGATAACTGCTTATCAGCCGAGCCATTGTATGAGTCCGCTGCATTGCCCTCTGTGTGCTGAGTCAGTTCAGTTCAATGACTCCAAAGGGCAGGACAGGCTGTTTGAGAGGTGGGGGTTGGTTCTTTGAGCGTCCTCTCTGTGCTCTTGCCACATGTGTGGTTCACAGCATCCAGATGCGAGGCATCATTACTGAGATCAAGGTGGCACTATAGGGTGTCCAGATCAATACACATACTAAACCTTCTGGATCATTTGAGATAGTGGGGCTTGCTTAATGCAAGCTTTCATGAACGCACCGGTAGGTCTGTACCTCATAAATCGTACAGCCTATTTTCTGAAGTTCCTAACAGGTTCCCAACCCTGATCCAGGACTGATCCCTGCCCTGTGTTTCCCCGCCTTCTCTGAAACACCCACCTGAACTCAGGAAGAGCTGTGCTGGATCAGGTGTGCTGGGAGCAGGGAAAACACTACTTGAATGTATTTGCAAGGGGTTTTTCAGAATCAGGGTTAGGAACATCTCACCCTTAAACTATACAGCCAGTGCTCGGATAGCATGCGGATATGGACCACATCTGGCAAGGCTATGGAACTGCTGGCCCACTGTCAGCACTGGCAATCCGCAGAGAGCCAAATGTGGCCCACATGTATAAAGCATGCATTTGGTCCACCTGTCCCAAAACAGATCCGGCCCACTTCTGGCACTATTGGCCTAGGTGTGGCCCACATCTTGCAACCAGGAACGGTCCGGGTGTGCTTCCATACACTTTCTAGCAGAATAGCAACGTAAGGTCTAGACTTTCCAGCTGCAGAGATGCAACCACGTTCCCGAGCTCACCATGAGCCCATCTCATAATGCACTCAAGCCAGATCGCGCCCTTTGGCTGCAACACCTCTGACACGTGGTTTGCAGCTCGCATTGAGAAGTAAAAGTATCAATGAATGGAAGTCGTTCTGCGAGCCCCCCACGAGGAACCTTACAAACAGACCCCTACCTTCGCCTTATCGAATGCAGGGGGTTCAGCCATCGTCGTTCAGGTCCACCGGCGAACGTGCTCAGGGGAGTGCTCGAAAGGAAGAAAGTTCACAACTTGCCAGCAGCGACCGAGTCCCAAAGTTCAGCCCGTCTACGAGCGCTACCATTATATGGCCACTTGTCACTGAGGAGAAACACGCCTATGGCTCCGTAGAGTGGCTGTGAATGGCGCTCGAGCACTCACAACCACGCCTCTCTTCCTGCAGCCGGACGAGCTCGAGCGAGTCCCCGTCTCTCCGCTCCACAGGCCAATTATACTAGCCTTTTCCTGGGGCCGGGAACGAGGGCTGTGCTGCCGGCTACCGTCTCTTCGACGGGTATTCAGCAATGAGATTAAAGTTTAATCAGCTTAAGATCCTCAGAGACAAAGCCGCCGCTGTGAGGAAGCACCTCCGCGGCAGAGGAGCTGTGACTGAACGAGGAAACTGTTTGTTGAACGGCTTCCTGAATTATTCATGATTTAGTGCGCCTGTAGCTTTCTCATCTGGAAGGTAAGATGAGAGTGGAAACCTGACACAGCTCGTCCGGGTGTTGTTTTGTAGCCCTGGGTGGAGAGTCAGCAGCAGGGCAGTTATATTAAAGCTGGGTGTCACCTACTTCAGCTCCGCACACTTTCCACAGATTGTTGTTGACGAGTCGGTCTCTCAGACACAGGCGCTGGAGGAGGAGATAGCAAAGTAGCACAAAACACCCCAAACTGAAAGTAATCTTTCTAATGAAGTAGAAGGAGTCACAATATCTGAGCTACTTTAATAACGCGTAATATACGTCATACATACGTGTATACATATATATCTGTCCTGAGAGCCATGTTAAATCAGGCATTGCGCATTAAAAAAAATAAACAAAAATAATATATATATATATATATATATATATATATATATATATATATATATATATATATATATATATATACATTTAATTATTGCACCGCCTTTTCCCTCTCTCGTATATGCATATTTTTTTTTAATACATATTTTCTACTTGTCACCTACAGTGATATTTGTTGATTTGTAGATTCTTGCCTCATTGTAATAAGTGGGATATATTTATCTATAGCTGATAATATTTATAGTTTATCATTTTTTGCTGAGCCTGTACTTACTGTGCTGATACTGTACCATCTTTATTATTGTATTGTATTACTGTGCTGTATTGGGTAACTGCTACTGGCTGCTAAATTTCTTTTTGGATCAATAAAGTATCTATCTATCTATCTATCTATCTATCTATCTATCTATCTATCTATCTATCTATCTATCTATCTAATCTGTTGATGAATATGATGAGGTTGTGTATATATGCTGTATATACTGTATACTCAGTCAGTGCTTAGGTGATTAGGAAACCAACTTGTATCAGCTCCACATACCATATAGGTAAAACTGTTCCTGTCCAAATCTGGCCCACATTCCCCTATTTTCATCTGTCACACTTGCAGCATGAATTCACAGTATTTAGGTGGACCGTTCCCAGTTGCGAAATCTGGGCCACATACTCACCAGATTAGTGCCACGTCTCAGCCAAAAGTATCCAACTCTGCCAAGTCTCTGCCAGAAGGGAACCAGATCTGTTTTGAAACATGTGGGCCACATGAGTTTTTATATATCGTCCCTGTCCAAAAAAAATCTCCAACATGGCAACTTTACAGGAGAGGGTAAAAAACGCATTTAGCTTTAATGTAAGTCTGTGGAGCCAGACTTTTTCCCAAGCAGTTTTGGGCTATTTCTGTTGGCCCGTTTGTCATGAAATGTTTAGACAGCGTACACGGCACCTGCTGTGTTCACAGTATGCATAAATGTAAAAATTGACAAAAATGGAGATAAGTTTTTCTTTGGACAGTGACAATATATGGGCCGATTTTGGCTCACATGCAGTTCACCAGTAAACAGCACTGCTGTATCTGTGCTAACAGTGGACCAGATCTGTTTTGGAACAGGCAGGCCAAATACGTGTTTTAGATATGTGGGCCACCTTTGGCTTACATGCATTATTGTCAATGCTGACAGTCAGTTACCAGTTAAATTTGCAGGCCAGCTAGAGCTCACATCTGCATGCTATTTGGGGTATGCTGAAAAAGAAATTCATGAAATAGATTAATTATGTTACAGATTGTAGCCCATCAGTTAGTCAGTAATCATGTTCACACCATTCATTCAGCATTCTCAGCACTGCAGTGACACTGACACGATGCTGCTGTGTTACTGTGAGTTGTATACATGCAGGGTTTAAACACCTTAGTGTCACTACTGGACTGAGAAACGGTCCAAAACTATCCAGCCAAAAGCCTCCTGTGGGCAGCATCCTGGTGAAGGACTAGAGGATGACCAACACAAACTGTGCAGCAGCAGACGAGCTGTCTTCTCTGACTTTACATCTACAAGCTCGACCAGCAAGGTAGGAGAGTGTAATAGAGTGGAGAGTGAGTGGATTAAAATTCAGAAAAGACACTCGCCAGTCACAAGTGCATGTGTACATGTTTCTATAATGTGGTCTATTTACCCACAAAATCAGGAACAATATGTTTTATCTCTAATTCTCTAATGCCTTGATGTGTGATCTAATGCCTTGACCCCATCCTGACTCACCTTCCTCCCAGTTGATTGACATGTAGGGGAAGTTGGAAATTTACAAAAGTGAATCAGCTTGTTTTGTTTTGGCATGTTACACTTTAAGCACACAAAAGCCAAAAGGAACTACATAATTTCCCATAATAATATTTCCCATAATGTAGTAAAAAGTAAGATATCTGAGTTTGACATGTAGGGGAGTTAAAGTACAAAGTCGTCCAAAATGGAAATACTACAGTACACATACTTGGAAAAACTACTTAGGAACTGTAACTAATTACATCTACTGCACTACTCTCCAACACTGCTCGCAGCACTCCCACTGATCCACGCTTATTGACTCACACCAGCATGTCAGTATCACTGCAATGCTGAGAACCATCCACCACCCAAATTATACCGGCCCTCTGTGAGGGTCTTGACCACTGAAGGACAGGGTAATGGGGAGCTAACAAATATGCAAAGCACCGGATGAACTACAGTCAGTAATTGAACTACAAAGTGCACCTATGTGATAAGTGGAGCTGATAAAAGGGATAATAAATGGAGGTTGCAAGGTTGGTGTGCCTAATAAAGTACTCAATGAGTGCAGATAAATGGTTCATTATAGACAAGCTTACGAAGTCAGATGTCTTTACAGTGGTGGTGGTGATAGGTACCAGGTGTCACAATGTCTACCACTGTACTGACCACTATATGAACTCCTACCTTACAGCTGCACAGTTACAGATTGTAGCCCGTCTATTGTCAGTAATCATGTTTACAACCTTCATTCACCATTCTTATTCTCAGCACTGCAGTGACACTGACAGGATGGGGCTGTGTTACTGTGAGTTGTGCTGGAGTGAGTGGATTACATGCAGGGTTTAAACACCTCAGTGTCACTACTGGACTGAGAACATAAACCAACCTGTCAGTGTCGTCTCTGACTTTACATTTTTACAATATGGACTAGCAAGGTAGGAGTGTCTAATAGACACTATTAATAATACGACATCAATAGGATCATTTTATTTACTGCCCAAAACCACCAGAGAACCAACATGTGTATTCTACAATTATATATTGATAATAATCAATATACATTTAGTTTAATAATATTAATAGTAGTAAAATAGTGGTAAATCTGAAATCTATTTTTGGGTGGTGCCCCATGCTGTTCATGTACCCCTAAATATATAAATATACACTGCGGCTAAAACAACCCTACAATCTTTTTTTTTCATATGTGACATAGATATGTGACAGTGTAAACAGCAAAAAAGACATTCAGTCTGAATTATTATAATGTATTTTTTCTGATTTGGGTCATTTTCTTATGTTTTACTGAAATCTGATACGTGGCAATGTGGCATGGTAATTCATGCTATGCTAACTTCTATTTTAGTCCATCTCAATCTTCATTATGCCATTAAACTCTTTAGACATCTAGTTCCTATCACCACCACTGAAAACAAACTCGAAAAGGTCTGAAAACAGTAGAAGAGGAATTCCCCATGACGATCATTAGATTCGATTGTTCTTTAAGAGACTTTGGGTTTAAGATAAAATGCTAAAGCTCAAAAGTGAGAGCTCTGAGCACCAACAAAGAAGCCAAAGTGCTGAATTAACCAAAAAAACAGAAAAAAAAACCAATGAAACTAAAGAGCCCCAAAAAAAAAAAAAAGAAGAATAAGGAAGTAAAATTGAATAAGAGCAGTGAAACTAGGAGAAAGTAAATCATTTTCTTCACAGTTGTAAGACGTACAGCAGTGTTATGGTTTGAACACTGGTTTGAAAGCTGGCCTACTTGTACATGGAAGGAACCAAGTAAAGGAGTGTTGCCCTAAACTAACAACCTTTCATTGAAGCTTTTTTTTCTTTTTAACGAAGAACAGATGAACTGATGATATAACACTTCCACTATGGTCAGCGTCACCTGACATTTATGTTGCATAACCATAGGGACCCAACCACTCTGTGGCCTGTGGCATGTTACTGCTGTAGGCTGTCAGTACCGCTTCCTAGAAGACGCTGTCCACCACAGCTTATTCTCTGTTTTCATGAATTGCTGGCTTTTATGAGAAACAACCTTCTATATTAGACAGTGTTTATTTGTTAGGAGCTGAATCGTGTACAATTTGAGGTTCTGGTAAATAAAAGCACTTCATGACTACAACATGAACGCCTTTGTCCGCTCCTCTCCTGAAGAACCCCTCCTTCCCCCAGCCTACCTCTTATTGAGTCGCCTTCCTCATTATCTCTTCTTTCCTCAAACCCTATTGCCTGGAAATGATGCCGCTCCCAGATTTGCATAACCCGGACTGATTGTGTTTATTATATATACTCTTAAGCCCGTATGGAAGCAGTTTCCTTTACTCTAGTTATGTGACATATCTTCGGTAGTTATGCATTATGTAGGTTATTGGCCCTAGTGGATGTGGGAACCACCCATTTATTGCGTTTCAGATATCTCAAGAAGAGGTGTTTGACTTTAAGTAGTGATTGTTACCTCCATTACCTCTCCTCTACATCTTCATTACCTCTCCTCTACATCTCCATTACCTCTCCTCTACATCTCCATTACCTCTCCTCTACATCTCCATTACCTCTCCTCTACATCTCCATTACCTCTCCTCTACATCTCCATTACCTCTCCTCTACATCTTCATTGCCTCTCCTCTACATCACCTTTTACCTCTCCTCTATATCTCCATTATCTCTCCTCTACATCTCCATTACCTCTCCTCTACATCTCCATTACCTCTCCTTTACATCTCCATTACATCTTCTCTACATCTTCATCACCTCTTCTCTACATCTCCATTACCTCTCCTCTACATCTCCATTACCTCTACTTTACATCCCCATTGCCTCTTCTCTACATCGCCATTACCTCTCCTCTACATCTCCATTACCTCTCCTCTACATCTCCATTACCTCTACTTTACATCCCCATTGCCTCTTCTCTACATCTCCATTACCTCTCCTCTACATCTCCATTACCTCTCCTCTACATCTCCATTACTTCTCCTCTACATCTCCATTACCTCTCCTCTACATCTTGATTACCTCTTCTCTACATCTGCATTTCTTCTCCTCTACATCTCCATTACCTCTCCTCTACATCTCCATTACCTCTCCTCTACATCTCCATTACCTCTCCTCTACATCTCCATTACCTCTCCTCTACATCTCCATTACCTCTCCTCTACATCTCCATTACCTCTTCTCTACATCTCCATTACCTCTCCTCTACATCTCCATTACCTCTCCTCTACATCTCCATTACCTCTTCTCTACATCTCCATTACCTCTCCTCTACATCTCCATTACCTCTCCTCTACATCTCCATTACCTCTCCTCTACATCTTCATTACCTCTACTCTACATCCCCATTACTTCCCCTCTATATCTCTATTACCTCTCCTTTACATCTTCATTACCTCTCCTTTATATCTCCATTACCTCTCCTCTACATATTCATTACCTCTCCTTTACATCTTCATTACCTCTCCTTTATATCTCCATTACCTCTCCTCTACATCTCCATTACCTCTCCTCTACACCTCCATTACCTCTCCTCTACATCTTGAGTACCTCTCCTCTACATCTTCATTACCTCTCCTTTATATCTCCATTACCTCTCCTCTACATCTCCATTACCTCTCCTCTACATCTTTATTACCTCTCCTCTACATCTCCATTACCTCTCCTTTACATCTCCATTACCTCTCCTTTACATCTCCATTACCTCTCCTCTACATCTCCATTACCTCTCCTTTACATCTCCATTACCTCTCCTCTACATCTTCATTTTCTCTCCTCTACATCTCCATTACCTCTCCTTTACATCTCCATTACCTCTCCTCTACATCTCCATTACCTCTCCTTTACATCTCCATTACCTCTCCTCTACATCTTTATTACCTCTCCTCTACATCTCCATTACCACCTTGGTACCTTGGTGCTATTCAGTTTGCACCCGTTTCTATTGGAACCCAGGAACATCAAAGGATATGACTTGAACGTAAACAAAGGGTGTTCCACAGCAGTAATAAACAGGAGTAACAAGATGGCGCACCACACAGGTTACCTGCCAGTGTACTCTTAATCCAGATGCTTGCTTAAGTCCAAAAAAGTAGCCACGGATCAACTACTGGTGAGAAGAAGCTTTAGAAGAGTTTCTTCAAAAATCCACTTGGTGTCACAATCGCTACCTTCTCTTTCCTCAACAACTGACACGGGTGCGGTGATCACAGTTTGTGCTGAAGAACCTGCTACGCCTTTGTTCCAGCTGCGAATGACATTTTTGGGGTTCTGGGTTTATTTCTGGTGGAAGTGCTCCAAACAGTTCTCAGTTAGGTTTAAACAGAGCCTGTACTAATTTACTGCCTACACTCGACATCAACTAGCCACTTCATTAAAAGCTTCTCCTCATTTCTACACTCATTTTATCAGCTCCACTTACCATACAGGTATACTTGGCACTTTCCGCTATTGCAGTCTGAAGCCCATCTGTTTTCCTTCATACTTGTTAACCTCCTTTTTCCCTGGTCAAGAGCCCTTTCAGAAACATCACAGAGCAGGTACTAAGCAGTGTCACTGAAGTGTTTTATTGTGCGTTAGTGTGTGTTGTGCTGGTATGAGTGGATCAGATACAGCAGTGCTGCTGGAGTTTAACACTCAGCCAACAGCAACCTATGCAGCAACAGATGAGCTGTTGTCTCTGACTTCTGTAAGATGGATCAACGAGGTGGAAGTGTCTAATAGAGAGGACAGTGAGTGGACACTGTGTTTAAAAACTCCAGTGCAGCACACGCTAACACGCCACTACCACGTTAGTAGAAGGAGCATTGTTCAGTCAGAATATGTATATACAACACATGAGTATCTTGTGTGACTGCTGGAGGAAGAAGGATGAAAGGAAGGCAAACGTCAGGGTTTTGTTAGTTGCCTGTTTTGAATAGCTCAGCAGTGGTTTCTGCAGGAATCTGCGGCAACACGCTTTGTTGCGCAACATGGGAGTTAAACCAGATGGCCTCAAGTTCCTGGTGTGGAACTCTTATCATGTTCTGCCACAGCACGATCCAGCACTACAATGTTTGTCTCCTTAACAGATAAGCTTTTTGTCAAATGTAATAAAGTGGTGAGGAAATAGCAGGCGCAAGTTCTTAGTTCAATCAAGGCTTCTACACACCCCTAAATAAACTGGACACGCCTATTTATAGAACGCTTCGTCATATTTTAGAATAATATTGCAAATAGCAGAACTGTGAAATTGGACACAGAATTATTTAGTAAAAAATATTGTGTAAAAAATCAAAACATTAAAAAAATATATTTTTACTTTCTTTATGTAGCTGCAGTTTGCTCAGATCACCTTTTTGCACATACAAAAATCATTTTGTAAATGAATTCATAAACTGGCATCATTTACATTTTATGTTGGTCTTTGTCACAAGTGTCAAGCAAAAATCATTCAAGCAAAATCTGTGCTCATATCATTAACATCATGAAAACCATTCACTTTAGCTGTAAGTGACGACAGTAGTTAATATTTAAGATATATCTAATCATAAGAACAGTAACTATGCATCTTAGTTCCGTGTGACTTAGTATAGATCATATGTACTCATATGTATCATATGTACTAATCTTTCACTTTAGAGCCAGTTCAGATATGGAATTCAGAAAAAAGAAACAGTTCTGGAGCATCAGTGGCCAAAACCTACTACAAAATACCACTATTTTTTTATTTTAAACTGTACAATCATAGTACCAGTGCTACTAAACTGCAGGAAATTAGTTCTACAAAGTTTTCTCAGCCAGCTGACATTATAAACAATGTACTGACATTATTATTGCAGGACTCTTGTTTCTCACTATAAGCCTGTGTGAACGTTAAAGTATAGCGCCCTCTAGTGCAGATAGGATAAACTGCCAAGCTGCAATTCATTGCAAACTACACTATTGACAGAAATAAAGGAAGCACTTAAAAATTTACTGTCACCTAATCAATAGCAGTGTGGACAGTCTGGGCTGGCAGCTAAAAAGAAATACTGAAACGTTCATCACAGAGGAGTAAACAGCCTATACTTCTGTATATATTTTTAAATGTACCAGAAGTAAATTTATTTATTAAATGTATATATAGTATATATTATAGTATATATAGTATATATACTATTATTTCTGTGGTTTTTATTTTCTTATAATTTTTGTAATTATTTACAAGGTTGGCTTAAAAAGTACACTATCATGGCTAAACCTTGCAGACCAGCTTATTCGACCACTTATTTAGACCACTTGTTATTCTAAGGGCTGTTAGTGCTTATAAGTTGTTAATCAAGGCAATATCAATGATAATTCCAAATATATAGATGGCTTTTGTATTATTTTAGAAAATGCTTAAATTCCTATTAAATTCCTATCCTAAACTCATTTATCAGTATAGTTGGAGAAAGTAGTCTGTAAGAAACACAAAGTAAAACAGTGGATTTTATCCTGTTTACATGGTTCATGTAAAACGTGGCAGAATATGAAATCTGATTTACTGCGTATGTTTTTCCCACTGCAGTTTAGCATTTAGCATTACTCCTCAAACTGTAAGTGGTACCACGTCATATTTAAGGAACACTGTATGTGAAATGCCTATACTGTACTATACAATTTTACTGTACATAAAATGGGATAGTTCATAATCTCATCAATTATTACATTTAATATTTTTTTCTGAAAGACAAACCCTACAACAAACTTTATTAAATCTGCTTAACTGTGTGTATTATATTATTAAATATGGCAGTAAAAACCAAAAAATTCCACATAAAAATATGTTTATGTAGGTGGGCATATTAGGGTCTTTTCTGCTCTATGTTAATCATATGCACATAGATCCTCATATGCTGTGGTCTAATGTAAATGGCCATATGGGGGCACTGCTACCACTTGGAATGGATTGACCACTGCTCTAAGATGATGGCAATGAGGCGCAAACAATCTTGGTTGTAAGGAACTCATCCAGTGAAATGGTCGAAATGCAGATGATTATCTACAGAAAGAAGGTTAGTCTTAAAAGACCTGGTCTCTAACTCTTTCACTTAAATTAGTGCTGGCAAAAGTGTGACCTGCGGACCAAAGATGGTTTGTGGGGACGTTATGTGCCAACACCATCCCCTTATGAGAAAATGATTATGAAAAAATGTGAATGCAGATAGATGTAGATTGTATTAAATTGTTATGTTTATTTTAAAGTACTTTTAAAAATGTATTTTAGTCAAGAAATCCACTATAGTGTGGACATGTAAAGGGTTAAATTAAGACATCTTTTTATATTCACTTTCATTACTACTTTGATTTTTCATATATATCTATTGTAGCTAGTTTATCTGTTTCTTAAAAAAAAGAAGATTAAAAAGCTATCAGTCTATCAGAACATCGTTTTGTGCATTGAGAATTCTGTTTTCTGTTAATACTCTCTTTTATACTGGATTAAAACGATTATCGATTACTCATGCCTGTTTCAGCCTGGGAGTGGCGCTCTCGCTGTGTCGTTGCTCATTCGACATAAAGACACAGACGAGACAACAGAGCGGAAAGTTTGTTCTGTCATTGTTTCCCTCTCTACAAGTAAAAACGCACAAAATATGAAAATTTATTTTTAGGAAAAGTTTAATCCACTATATCGTCATACTGACACTGTGTTTTGTTGTTCGAAAAGCATTTTCATCTGTGTTGGATTTTGTTAGCAATGTAGCGGCTAGTTAGCCGTGGTTAGCAAAGCACCACGAGGTACATATAACTATGTTCAAGATGATGAGAGATACATGTAACAGTGTTTGACAGAAAACGTTATAGTGTCTTTTGTCCTGTGTTTTTGTTTTAATTGGATTAATGTTAAAAGTTAAAGAGTTAAAGTTAAAGAAAGCATTGACTGAAAATATTGAATGTGATGTAATTGTTGCATTGAAGAATGTAAACTAATATTTTAATATTTTGGATGTCCCTGCTGTATCTGTGGTTGGTGAAACTCAAATGGAAAAAATTTTCACACCCCTACACATGTTCTTTACTTGGGGTTTTGAATCCGGTCTAATATGGGTGACTATGCTTGTGAAACTACACACCAATAAGACTGGGGTTCGAATTTGGGCAAGACTCCTAACACTTCATTAGCCTACCTGTAATACTATTAACCTGTAAGTCGCTCTGGATAAGAGCGTCAGCTAAATGCTGTTAATGTAAATCTGTAGCATAAAGCATATTTAGCTAAAAGAATGTAGGACTTAGAGGGGGATATAATAGCAAAAAAGGTTCCATTAGTTTATTATTACCTTTAACTACAAGTTGTTGTGTTTTTGTTAGCTTAGCCCTTCGTATCTATATAGGCAGCAGGCTGCTACACAAGCCCAGAGTGGACAAACACCCTGACTGTAGAGAGTGCCTTTGAAAGTTTGTGTTTTACATTGAAGCAGCAGCTTGAATTTGTTGGTGCTTTAGCATTAGTTGGAAGACGTTGAAAGAAGAGTCCTTGTCCGAACATCCGAAGGTAGCTCCATTATAGATCTCCATGTAGGATGTTATCAGATAGTGATAAGGAGGAATGATCCTATTAAAGTCCTCCACTGAAGTCTTCTTTTTCCCCAGCATTTGGTTTGTATTTTTCCTTTCCATTTTAGCATTTACATTCAGCCCTTGGGATTCGGTGTCATTTTTGGCAGCTTCTTGTTTGAATTTTCCCATTCCACCTTACCTTATTTCAGCACTTACTATAATGCCTCAGATGCCAGACTATAACCACAGCACCATTTAAGGTGGAAGAAGAAAACTCAAAAGAAGCCTTCACCAGTTTCTGTGAACTGTCGGCTTAGCACCAACCAGGAGCAGGCAGTTCCTCCACAAACCACTACTGGCCTTAAAGTTTCATTCCTGTTATATAATCCAGTGCACTTCAGCTTCCAGGCACTAGATGCCATCATTTCTACAGCATTAAGTACACAGTAAACATGGTGGCTGGTAGTATTGTAGCAAAACTGAGAGACCATCAAATTAAAATACTGCATCAGGTCAAGAGGGATTTGATGAGTTCATAGACTAGGTAAAGGTACAACTCAGATTCAGGGACATCACAAACTTGCAGGTCAGGTAGACAACACGACTGGACTTGGTAAACACCAATAGCCTATGAATTCTAGTCACTCTTCATCTAAACCACTTCATCCTTCTGGGTAGCAGGGCATGCTGGAGCCTTTCCCAGCATTCAATGGGCCAAAGGCAGGAAACACCCTGGACAGGCCATTAGTCCATTGCAAGGCAGACACACAGACATACACATGATCTCACATCTAGTGGACAATTTAGCGTCTCCATTTAACTTGACTGCACGTCTTTGGACTGTGGGAGGAAACCCATACAGACATGGGGAGAACATGCTCCACAGAGAAAAGACCCTGGATGTCCTGGCCAGGAATCAAACTACCCTACTTGCCAAAGCGTTGCCTGACATCGCTACCCACCGCCAGCCTATGAACGCTAATCTGTAGGCTATTGAAAAGGGGCATGCGACACTAGAGGCTGCTATAACAGAAAACAGATCATTTTTCCTTTTTATGTTTCCTTTAAATCTGTGTGCGTACAGGCCACAGTAGGCCATGTCTCATTAGTGTGCAGACATTGTGCAATGCATGGACATACATCAATACTATATATATATCTCGAAGTTGTTTTGCTTTCAGCAGTTATTTCTGAGCTCATACAGAATAGTCCCTAAACAAAGACTTGGGTTTGTCTTAGCGTCTAGCAGTAAGCATAAAACTGTTTTTTCATTGCTCAACCAACAAAAGCATCCCATTAAACATGTCTTACATCAGTCTGCGGTAACAGGCCACACTGCCCTCTCCACACCATTAAGACGTACATTCAAAGCCTACCTAAAGCTTTTGAGCAGATGTGAAAACATTCGTTTTTCCAGTCCACATATATTTATGTCTTTTTCCCCTTAGTGTGTGGCGTCCTTCGCTGCCACCACCGTCTGACAGCACTGGCCCCTTGCTTGTTGTTCTTGCCTCCTCCGAATCTTTGATATTTGAACACGAGTCATGGTTCGGTCTGTCATCAGAAATAACTCATACGCCGGCCAAATCTGCTGTGTTTGTTGACGTCAGTTAAAAATACATACTCGTAGGTTGTGGGAATTTGCAGGGAGTCCGGGCTGCGGGTCCAAGCAAAGGTCAGATCTGGTGTTGACTTTCTTGCCAGGTGTCATCGTGCTATGTCGCTTAAATGTATCACCATTCGTTTCTGTCAGGGCTCAGTCTTTGGTATGCTCAGGGCAAAAAGCAAAGCTCCATTCAGTGTTATAGAAGTGCTTCTCCTCTTGCATAACTTTCTCCGTTAAAAATATTTACACTGCCAGCCACAAGTTAGGAAGTGGCAGACAAGGTGAATCCAGCCCTTGTTCTGTGTTTATTTGTTCTCCCTTATTTTAAGGCACAAAACTCTCAAAAGAGGACGAGTAGCGACGTTGGTTTTGAGTCATATTTAGACACAAAGTTATTTTAAATAGCTGAAGTCAGCTTCTCTTTACGTGCACACTGAAATTCTACACTGAACTGAATGACACAAACCAACTTTATAAGCAGGGTTGGGAACAAGGACCATATGGGCAGAATATTACTAATGGGTAGTACTATGCAAAAGTCAGAGACCACCCTTCAGGCAAAAAGAGCGTTAAGTTATTATTCATGAGATATTTCTGAGAAAACGAGTTATAAAATAATGATTATGCATAAAACAGGATTTTTTTAAGCTGGAAAATTATTAAAAGCTGCAAAGAAATGGGACCCCTAACAACTGTGCAAGACCTGGTAGACTACCCAGACCCTCACCCTCAGATAAACAATACTTAAAGTTAAAGTTTTCAACTTTATAAGACAGGAGAAAATTAATGTCCACTCTTGCATCAGAGATCTACACAGTCGAGTCATATTATTATGACCACTTCCTACAGTGGCAGTGCATAGCTCATGAAGGAAGTCACATTTTCATGGCATTCTCTGGGCCCGCTCATCCATGAGGAAGGCACTCTTAACCGATTTGGGTATGAATCCATCCTTGTAGATCACGTACACCAGAGCATGACCAAGACTTCCAAGTATATCCTGGCCCCTTGATTCCCCAGATTGAGCTTTTGTTGTACCTCCTCAATCATCTTGTTCACTCTGTGGACCCTCCCACATGTACCATCCAGCAACCGTAAGACACTTACCAGGACCCTATTGAGTCACTGCCAGACCGTCTAGCTACTGTCTGCGCTGGACACAGTGGTTACTCCGGATTTGCAACTCGACTGTGTACAACTCTACAGGTGTTTCTGTCCATCCTTCCACTATGAGAGGCCTTATCCATGCTATGGGTCTGAAAAGATGTGTAGCTGCAAAGAAGTATGTACTAAGAAACATTAGACTGACCACCCCATGGTCTACACTAGAGGCCTTCATGCATCTCATTATTAATGCACACACTTGCCCAAGTCAACCAGTAATCACTGAAGTGTTTTGCCCACACCCGCCCGCTTAAACCATACACCATGCCCACCCGCACATATTCTTAGTCTAAATAAAGTCATCTGAACTTGCACCTAACACCACAGCACCAAACAATGAGCACTGGATTTTGTGACGCCACCGTTGACAGACAAGTTGCCTTAGAAGTTGGTTGCATTTTCTGCTTCTTGCAATGAGGTGTACTGTAGCCACAAACGAAAGCATATTGATGTGCTGCTAATGATGTTTCAGAGGCTGCTTATCCTGTAGCTTAAGGTTAGCACCCCTTCACCCCACACTACCATCAAACAGTGAAGTCTAGAGAAGGGCAATGGGACAATGGTTTATTGCACAAGACTAAACAAAAGAGCAAAAACATAGTTTTTTGGACCCTGTTATCCACATTCCCATGGAATTTCAGTAACCGGATGACACCATGACCTCATCTGCATGTGTTTATTAGAAGAAAATGTCATGAGGACACACTTACCATTATAATGAGAACAAGGCCCACGCAGGCTTCAGGAATTAAACGTCTCAGGTATTCGTCTGGCCGAACCTTTAGTAACTTGGACGGTCGTTCTGTTTACAGCGGCCTGTTTCCGCTCTCTAAGCCAAGTTACACCATCCGCTCCTCTCTGGAAGTGAAAACGGGGTATTTACCCACAGACGTTAATGCTTTAGGCCTCATCTTCTTTTGTTCAGACACACATGGACCCCAGACTGTATCCTGTACAGATTGCTTGTTTGCATTGTCAAGTTAAGAAATTAATACACACTAAATTACAAAATCAGCAAATCAGCTGCAGTGTGCAGACGTTCAGTTCACAAAGCTTGTATTATCTCCACATAATGGCACTGCTGATAGAGTGAAACTGTCTGCAGCAATACCACATGACTAAGAGCTTTGGAGCAGTAGAACTGCTTTCTGATGAAGGGATGGAGTTCAATCAAATACCTTTCAGATGACTTCTTGTGACTGAATGTAATCAAGTCCTCATAGCAATGGTCCAACATCTGCACAATGTGCAGAACCTTCCAAGAAGAGTAGAGGATACAACAGAGAGGGGACAAACTCGTGATTATTTAGCTTTAAACATTTCCCAGACATGGATTAAGCCTAGTACTGGACTAAACACCATTTTGATATAACATATTCCATTGAAATTAAAATATAGACCCGAAATAAAATGATGGGAAGATGGGATTGAGCCATCTCTCAATTATTTGAAGACTTGGTGACCATTTTGTAACCTGCATCAGACTCCTTTCATGAGTGGATGAGTCTGATTATTGCAAGTGTGTCAAAATAGCATTCAGGAGAACCTTGTGAGAGGCAGGTCTTCTGATGATGTAAGTGAATTATGTACTATTGTAATCTTGTTCTCACCATATAAAGAATCGCCTCGGTGACAGTGACATCAGGGTCCTGCAGATGGCGCTGCATGAGGATGATGGGGCTATAAATCCCTGCAGGGTGTGCAACAGGTTTCATAGGTTGACAAGAGGTGGTACAGGGCAGTGAATGTCTCGCTCCATGTGTGGAAAATGGCTTCAAAGCAGATGTTAATGAGTGACATTTGGTCATGCCAAAGACGATAGTGTAAAGGAAGGAGCTGGATTTGCAGGTCTAAGGAAATCCCCATCTATAGGAAACTCTCCTCAGAATAGTGCCAGGGAAGGCATACACCAAATCTGGCCCAACCGCACAATACTTTGATGCAAGAGTGTCTGAACATTGATGTGGCCTACATCTAGAAACCTGTCCTGTCCATTCTAAACCCACTCACAGTGCTAGTGGCTAGTGGAGGTATTACACAATGTTGGGTATGTTTGAGCCACAGGTGACTCTGACCCTGCAGAGCTACTTCCTTTAGTTTCAGCGAACCTTCTTACATAGTGCAGCTTTAGGATTTCACAAATGCAACTTTACATATAGATCTTTATAAGACCAACGTCCGACATTAAGCCACTCCGCTGTTTCTTCCGTTAATGAAAAGAGTTTCCCCAACTGGAACTTTCCACTCAACTCAACCACAACCTGCTCTCTTTCCTACCCTCAGAAAGACATTACAGGAGTCTCCAAGCCCACACAACCAGACTCAGGAACAGCTCCTTCCCCCAAACTATCACAGTTCAGTAGCAGTGGCTACTCACCACTAAATTGATCTGTATCCCTCTCTCTAATAAGTTGCTTACTTGACTACACTGGTATAACCTTCCTTTCCTCTCTTTTCCACTTTGCGATATTTTGTGGCATTGCTTACTGTGCTTGACTCACTTGTTCATTTGCACAGCTGTGACTAACGCACATGTGCATTACCATTATTCACGCAATAGTTATAAAATGATGTTCAGTTATTGTTGTCTATAAGCATTTGACATGCCAGTCAGATCCATAATGTAAAATTACATTGTATATTAATGCTTTTCCTTTTCATATCTTCTTATATTTGCTTATTCCTATCTCTATAGTGAAACCACACCCCTTCTTTCATTTGCATATATGCTTGTAGTTCTTAATGACAGCAAATTGAACTGAACTGTAATTTCTGAATTGCTCAAGAGACATGCATTTTTGCACCAGAGCGTCGATGCTGGAGGGTTTCACATTCTTCACAGAAATACTTGCACTGTGTGAACGTGTTTCCACACAACTGCCTCACCTCGTCCATAAAGCTGTCACTGCAGGTGGGTGTGTGGGCGTGTGGAGAGCAGGTACGCTTCCTCTTCTGCGTCACTGGCTGACCCTTGCCTGGGCCGATGTTCTTATCACACACGCAGGGTTTTCCTGTTACGCTTCTGCAGGGTTTTCACACATACAGATAGAATGTGGGGAATCCTGGTTTCCTCTCAGCAAGAGAGTCATGTCAACTGCAGTCTGCATACCTGTACCCATCTGGGATGCAGCTGGGATTGAGCATAAAAAGCACTGGTGAGCATAAAAGAGAAAATGTGCATGTCGCCATTCAGGCTTTCTTGTCTCTCGAAGGTTTAAGAGCACATGAAAAACAAATGACTTGCCTTAACTCCCAAGCAGCCAGCTGTTTAAAGTTTGGCCCTAACATTGGGAAATCATGAGTCTGGTTCTCAGTGGTTAATCAGACTTTATAAAAAATGTTGACGAACCTCCCTGTTTACCTAACGAGTTACCATGTTTGCCACAAGTCTAACACGCCTAATTTAAAGCGTCCACATAGCAGCAATAAAGTATGGGAGACTGTCGCCGCCACTTAAAGAACAAATAAAGCCATACTGACTTACTATCTCATTATTATGACTTACTATCTCATAATTATGACTTAGCATCTTAAAAACTGACTTAGCATCTCATAATTATGATTTTAAAATTAATCAAGCTGCATGGGATGGATTATCACAGGACATCATAAGGAACCTCTACAAATCCACACTAAAGATGAGAGTGACTCACATGGCACTGTTGTAGGATTTCACAATTGAGTTTTGCAGTTTCTACCCTGCTAGGTCTGCTGTGAGCTAGAAGTGTTATTAATATGAAACGAAAGCATCTAGGAGGAACAACAGCTCAGCCACAAAACGGCCGACCACACAAACTCAGAGAGTGAAGGTGCTTAGTGTTGAAGCATGCAGCATGTAAATATCGCCTGTCCTCTGTTGCACCACTTACTACTACAGTTTTAAATCGGCTCTAGAAGTAATATCAGACAGTAAAGTTTGGTGGAGGAGGGGTAATGGTCTGGGGCTGTTTTTCAGGGTTTAGGCCCCTCAGTTCAGTTGAAGAGTATCATTAATAATGTAGCAGACAAAAACATTTTAGACCATTATAAGCACCCAACTTTGTGGCAGCAGGCTGAGCATGGTCATTTCCTGTTCCAGAATAAAGCACATGTTAATGGGTTTGGTGTGGAGGAACTCCAGTGGCCTTCACAGGACCTCTCCACACTGGACACCTCGGGAATACTTTGAAACATCAACTGAAAGCCAACACTCCTTGAATACAAAATCTGCCTGTGGTTTTGGAATGACATGTCCAACAAGCTTATATAGTCCACAGTGTGCTCATACCTTTGGCCATGTAGTGTATATCCTTATACACAAACCATCAGGCTTTTATGTTTTGCACATGTGTATCATTATTATTAATGGTTTATATATGAACATGTGCTAAACATAAATGCCTGATTGTGTATGTATAAATATATACACTAAAACCTACTGTTAGTGATAGTTATCAACTAGGGGCAGATACTGATTATCACGTTGGCCCTCTGGAGTCTTATAAACTGTGGGCTCAGCCAGAAATGGCGGCTGGAGCAACGGCAGGAAACATTGGGGCTTTGAAGACTGCGCTTTGTACTCGTCCAGGGAGAGGTCTTGCACTCTCTCTTCTTCCTCCGGTGGACATCCTTCCTATCAACGTATAAAACCTGAACGCAGCTTGAGCTGGCCGACCACGGGCTCATGGACTGAGCTGCCCTGCCCCCCTCAAGGTGATTCGAGCACTCAGACTTCAGATGAGTTGGTCTCTCGTTGGGTCCAACCAGTTAGGCACCTCTACGTGGGTTTCATTCGTCACGACAAATTGCAACACGTAGGGGCAGTGTGTCTTCGTTACAGTCAGGGGCAGGATATCCTGATTAAACCCTAGACAGTTTTTGTGGGTCTGGGCTTGTGACACGTCTCACTTTCTTTTTAAAGCGTAGCCAATGAGTTATGCCATGAATGCTAAATAACTAACTTTGGTTAGGGGTCCTTAACAAACAAATGGATGGGAACTTGAAGCTGCACTTCAAAATGCCCCTGGCTGCATCCAGAACCCAGAAAGTTATTGCCTTTTTCTTTCCTCCTCTCCTCTGTGACCAGGAAAACACTTTCATGACAGCAGATACAAATATTTGTAGAAATACCGAAACAGCTTCAAGTAACGTCAAGCAAAGGTACTAGAAAACCACACAAGTGTAAATAGATGAACTTGTGTAGTAGCTTTAGCGCTTACATCCAAGAGGACATTGCGATAGACTGATTTCACCAATGGCCAACATCACATTTAAAAACTCTAAAGGGAGTCAGATGTCCTATTTCTAGGGCTGCCCTCTAGAAGTCGACGATTCGAATCGTCAGTCGGTGACCCTTTAAGTCGACTGAGACCCCTTTTTTCCCCCCTTTTTTCCCCCCGTAAAACAGACTACAGCTTACAAAAATGCACAAGAACTTTAAGAATGTAAAAAGACATTTTAATCATTATTAAAAGGAGAATAATAAATATATATGTAAGTTTTAATTGGGCTATGATGCATGCTTGCTAAAAAATGTAATCCATGTAACAATGTGTGCTGGCGGTTCACCACTAAGGAAGCCGTGAAGCTGAGAAACACGGCGGGAGGGATGTCTCAGAGAAAGCCTGGAGGAGCTTTTAAAGAAGAGAATCTGAACAA
Organism: Prochilodus magdalenae; assembly: GCA_024036415.1. Taxonomy (NCBI): domain Eukaryota; kingdom Metazoa; phylum Chordata; class Actinopteri; order Characiformes; family Prochilodontidae; genus Prochilodus; species Prochilodus magdalenae. The sequence continues at coordinate 50,651 of JAMWET010006816.1, read as the reverse complement.
ATTAAACCGAATTCTGCTCTTCATTCAGTCAGACATCAACACTGCTTCAAACGAGCGAGTAGACTTTCGGTTTAGATGTAACGGCTGTTTGCGGTGAAGGAGAAACAGAGCGAAGATGTTTGTTTTATTATAATTCCATCATTTTAGATCCTAAATTACAGATACTTTTATTTATTCGTCTACAGCTAAGATTATCTTTATTTAAGAATAAGTACAGTCACTTAATATGCCTGCCAATAAACAAGAGATAATTATTACAGCGCGGGTAATATAATAAACGGTTTCAGGTCTACCATTCTTCTCTTCATCTATAAATAATTTAATATGGACTAATTTGGTTTTATTTAGCAGTTTATTATTAATGAGAGATGAAAGACGAAGGGTCCTCCTACTGAAGAAGCTGTTAGAAGACAAATTAAAAGACTATAAGCTATAAGCGCTAATGTTTAGCTGCTGCCCGGCACTATATCCTGTAATTAAAGCCTCCAGTTCAGATCATCCACCATGTGCCACGTCTCTTCTAGTTCAGAAATATGTTCCTGTGACTCTGCTGACTTTCTAAATGAGGACATCTGATCTGAAACGTGTGCAGACTGATTCACTGATTACTAGATAATGTACATGGAGAAAAACATGAACGAATAGTCGAATTGTCGACCAAGACGGGAGAATCCGATTCGACTGACAAAATTCTGAGTCGGGTACAGCCCTACCCATTTCCCCAATTCATGCTCATTCTCTCCACTCCTCCTGCTCCTTACCTCTCTTCAATTCATCCACATTTTCCTTGGTAGGAAAGGAGCAGTAGGAAGGCAGGAATTTCTAGACTTCTTCTTCGTTTTGGATGGTAGATGCACTGCTGCCTGCTAATCAGCATCATAACCTTAAGTAAGTATAATGGCAGACACCTATGGGAACATTTGTCTCAGGTTCACAGGTACAAAGTCTGGTCCTTAGCTTTCAATCTTGGGAGATGGTAGCTAAACCTAAGCACCCCACCACCACCACCAAGCTAAACTCTTAATCCCTTCCAGAGAAGTCTCAAAATTGCATCTCCTTTTCGTTGCGTGTCAGAATCTTGTCAGAAATGGGCTTATTCTTTACACACCGCTTAAGCCAAGACCACCTGCGTTTCCATCTCTTTATCAGGTTCCCAGGGCATGCTTTATCTCTCTTGCAGGTTTTCATTGTGCTGTCAAATCAGATTCCACTGTTGTCTGAACAGAATGACTCCAGTGTAAGTGATAACCCTAGGATAACAGAACAGACAAGACCGGCCGGACCGGCATCTGTTCTCAATTCCTCCTTCTTATTGACTTTGGGACAGGAGTGTTGCAAATACTAGGATAATCACATTCTTCGTTACTCACAGGCGAAGCGTGAGTCTTGTTTATGTTACTTTCCGAGTGAATGAGCTAGTGTCTAGAGGGAGCTAGGTTTCATGATGTCTGCTCAAATGCACCAATTAATCAAACTGTTCCTTGTAATTGGAAGGTGTGGGACCTGATCGTCTGGGGCTGAAAATGACACTGTAGGGAATGTAAGTAGTGGGGTTGAGACACAGTATTAGTAATACGTTCATTAACTGGTTTAGCTGCTTTTTGCAGTGACGTTCAATAGTTTTGCAATTATGAACACTTAGAAGTCTTCTTCAACCAGGGAATGTTTACCCGGCTCTTGAGCATCAAAACATCCTGTCGTGTAAAAAAGCGAAATTGTTATGCAAAGTTTATCTTAAAGGTTTCACAGATAAGTAATAAACTGTCAATCCCTGCACACCATGGTCTGGAGCCATTCCTCCTCCACACACGGGATAACACTTCGGAATGGCAGCAAGGTGCTAAAGGAGAGCCTGAGTGTAGTCTTTGGAAGCTTTCCTACCCGCAGCCAGTTTGCTTACTGTAATATTCTGATGAATCACAGTCTGCCATTCCAGTGGTACTCTCCTCTGGACATGGTTCAGCACAAACACCCCAGCAACAAGTAAATGACTTCCTCTTAAATCCCAGCTTTACAAAGACTCTTTTGCAGCTGAGTATCCAGTTGCATCCTTTGTACAGAAGATCCTATATGAGGATGTATCATAGAACATATACCTACCATTCACTTTATTAGAAGCACATTGAAGTCAGAGTGGGTCTAAAGTGGCTAATGGAGGTATCTCTGAAGATATCAGGTATGAGATAATCCATTGAAATAAGAAATGAGTTCAATGAAGTGTTTGAAAAAAACTGTTATAGTGAAAATGGGAATTTTAATGGCCATGCAAGAACTGGCAGACCACCAAAACTGTCACCATCAGACAAACCACACTTAGAACTCATCTCTATGAGAGAGCATCAAGCTGCTCTTCTGCTTCAGTTCAGACAAAATCCATCTTCCACTGTCCATGCTTCCACTCCAAGAAGACAATTATCACTTTCAGTCTGGAATATACTCGGGGGACCATTAGGCCTTTTCCACCATTGTGGGATAGGTTCCATTCTGGTTCATGCACTTAATTTTGAATAATTTGGTGCATTTAAACCCAAAATAAACAGGCTCGGAACCAGAAGAGTTCATTCCCAGCTGGAACCAAAGAATAGTAGATTTCTCAGCACCTACCATGACTACATCTAAGGGGGTCTCCGTCACGAAAAATAAGGCAACAGTGGTGAAACCCAGCAGAAGAAGTTGATCTATGCTTGGTTTTTGGATAAAAATAAACCTCTGTATTAAGGGCACAAGTGTTTGCGGGTAGTCTTAGCACTCCGCCATCTTGTTGGTACTGTTTACTGCTGTTGCGCAATGCTATTTCTCGACACTGAATAATTCCAGACTGGTTCCCTGACTGGCACCAAGGTTAAACAAAGTCTGTACAGAACCAGTTCAAGATCCAGGGTTCTGTGTAGCTTTCTGAACCAATCCAAGTCTGCATCATAATAGGTGTGATTAGTAATGACGAATCAGCGAATGTACATATTCCACAATTAATATTAGACTCTACTACCAGCACTGCTCCCAGAGGACCACACACACACACACACTTAAACTATACACACTCACAGGACCACACACACACGCACACACACACACACTCAACTACACACACTCACAGGAAATAGAGTTGTTTTCTATGTAGCATAATGTGCAATACTAACAATGTGCAATATCTTTCCATTCCCCATGTGCAATAAAGAATAAATGTGCAATTTTTTGTAAATATTTTGCATTTATCTGTAAATAAGATCCTCCAGAGGTTTTGACTTTTATTATTAATAATGTTTATATTGTTGTTCTGTTCACCTATCTTATTTTTTGTACTGAGTACCTTGCTTTCCCCCTTGCTGCTGTAACACTGTAAATTTCCCCACTGTCTTATCTTATCTTATCTTATACATAGTAAGTCTGTTTTTCATATCGCATGAAACTATAACTGCTTTGACTAAGTCTGATCTTTCTCCTCTTAAAGTTTGATCCTGCTGATTTAGTTCAAGCTTGGGTCCTGGTTAAACCTTTGCCTGTGTGTTTGTGCATGTGTATTGACCTGTTGATAATATTTCTCTCCATGATTCTCCGCTCTTGTTTCTCTTTTTCCCGTAAACGCAAAAAATATTTTGCTTGTGTGCGTCCTAATAACGTCAGCAGCAGTCACTTTCAGTCAGGCCCAAGGCCTTGAATATTCCCAAATGGTTACCTTTACGACCCCTAATACTAAATCAACACAGCCAAAGACTGCAATGGTACTGTGTCATGAGGTGACTCATTATGGCAGCGGGTCATCTTCAGCCATGCTTTTGTTTTGGTAAAGATGACCAATTCAACAATCTCTGTGTGGAGGCAGCCGTGGTCAGTGCCAGCGATTTGTTGTCACATGTCATCTGTACACAGGGCCTGGTGTCACCTCCACCCCAATCCCAAAATCTGTAGGAACTCTGTGAGAACATTCAGGCTGCATGGGATGGATTATCACAGGACACCATTAGGAACCTCTACAACTCCATGCCGAGACGTCTAGCACGTTGCATTAGCAAACATGATGGGCCGACATGGCCCGAAAGGTCTGCATTCACACACTACTCTACCTTATCCCTCCATTCTCTGGCCAGTTTATGAGGTCTAACTACTTCGCTATATTGCTCTACAGATACGGGCTGCAGACCATTTGTTGACATGCACCCTCTATCCCATTCATCATTTGTCAGTTTCTGACCACAGCTCCACTGCTGACTAGACATTGTCTGGGGGGTGGACCAATGTCAGCACATCACTGACACCGTGTTAGCAGTGTTTGAGGTGATGCAGGAGTTTCTTATGTACACCAGTGCTACATCACCCAGAAATATCCAGCCAGGAGAAGCTGGGTGATCAGAAAACTGACCCCTGATGAAGGACTAGTGGGTGGTGGCTACTACAAAATGCTCTCAAACTGCACAATATATAGCCAGGCGAACTTCCAAAACATGATCTGATAAGGTGGCCAGTGAGTTTATATCGTCAGACGGATATACTAACAGCATTCTCAGAATGTTCTTGGAGAACGTGCCACCATCTTTTCCCAGAACATTTTAAGCATTCCTGACGCATAATTGCTCAGTGTTGGTCCACGGCATGTTTTCTCCTCACTTTGACTTTGATAAGTGTTGACTGTAGAATACTTATAGAACAAATAATATTTGGATTCCTTTGCCTAACGTTTTAATGTGTTGTAGAGCAAACAGTGAGTCGAAAAAACCTCTCAAGCCCATAACATGACGTGACTCAGTACGCTTCCCACTCAATGGGCTGCTTTTTGAATTAGGAAGTCTGCATGCCAGGGCTGCCCTTTACAGGCTAACTCTGCATTAAACTGGAACATTCCAAGCTTGTGATTTTTGGAAAGCATGTCAAAATAAACCCAAGAGTGGCAGGCCAAACTTTCACGTCCGAGCTAATATCTTCTTGACGTTTGCTGTATCTGGCAGGCCACATGTGTCCCATCTGGATTACCATTACCTGCTGTATTTGTAAAGGTGAATTTCCCCGTCTACGTCTATTTTTAAACCGGCACCCTTAGCCGGCCGTCTTGCATTTTAATAGGGTTGTTTGGTCTTTGCACCTGATGGGAGTAACGTGTGGAATAAGGGGTTTCTGGGAAGGTCAGCTTGCCCTCTCCACAGTGAGAAATTTCAAGAATTCAGTGCTTGCTGTTAGGGTGTGAAAAATACAGTGATATTAGTGTCTGTCTGCTCCTCCCCCATACACATACACTCTATGTCCAAAAGTTTGCAGACACCTGCTTATCCTCATATGGGTAATATTTATTCTGTTGTCAGTCAGATGCAGCGATATGGCCCATATTTGCTTACGTCACATGAATGAGTCTGACAAAGTCAAACCTACCTACCAAGTTTCATTCCTGTTGGTAGAGAGTATATATTAATAGGGACTTTGTCTCAGTACCAGCCTCTGCTATTCTGAGAAGGCTTTATTCGAGATGTTGGAGCATTGCTGTGAGGTTTTGATGGTAAAAAAAAAAAAAAGTAAATTACTGATGTAAACCCAGACTGCTTTACTGAATAGCATTAAGGTTATACGGAGCCCGAACAAAACCAGCGCAATAACATGGTTTCTTTGGGTCAGGAAGTGCTGACCCAGTACATGTAGATTACATCTATTTTACATATGATCTGCATAAAGACATAACTGCTTTCACCAAGTCTGAGCTAGATGTGGAAGACACACCCGCTTCTCTCTCTTCCTCTATACAGTTTGAATCTGCTGATTCTCTTTAAGCTTTGATCCTAGGTAAGCCTTTGCGTGTGTGTTAGTCCAAGGATTTGATGGCATTCAGCCAGAGGAGCATTAGTGAGGTCAGGTACTGATGTGGGATGATTAGGTCTGGATCACAAACACCACTCCAGCTCATCCCAAAGACATTTGCTGGAACTTCTTCAGGCCAGAAAATGCAGGTCCTCTCTAACTCATGTCTATGGCACTGGGAAGGTCCATCTCTTCAGAGAACCCGGTGGGGGGCCTTTATACCCCATTAGCCAACATGTGGTATTGAGCATGGTGACCTTAGGCTCATGTGTGTCTGCTCCAGAGCGTCACATTCTATTAGCTAGAAGTGTGTGTGTATGCAACTGAACACCTTCAACTGGTGATCCTTTGAGTGAATTCAGTAAATGGAAGTGGTTGGTGTAGCTCAGCAGACAACACCACTACCCGCCAGGAAGCCACCACCGCAGATGTTCTATCAGACGTGGTGGCCAGCTGTCTCTTCTATGCTGTGGTGTGCTGGGGAGGAAGCATTAAGAAGAGAGACGAGATGCGTCTGGACAGGCGAGCAACGTCAGTTGTTGGTGTGGAGCTGGACTCGGTGGTGAAGGTGGCGGAGAGGAGGACACTGCACAAACTGCTGTCTATTATGGATGATGATGGACACCCACTGCACACCAAGCTGGCAAGTTCAGTGGCAGGCTGCTGTCACAGAGCTGCTCCATGGACAGACTCAGGAGATCCTTTGTCCCGAGAGCCATCAGGCTCTTCAACTCTTCCCAGCGGGGCCGGAAGAGGGACGAGGACTGCTGAGGAGTAAACTCTCTTTTCAATCACAGGCTTATTTATTCTGCACTAATTACACTTTACTGTATATCCTGTACATCTGCACTCCTGGACACTCAGACACTTTACTGTATATACTGAATATCTGAACTCCTGGACACTCTCAGACACTTTACTGTATATACTGTACATCCGAACTCCTGGACACTCTCAGACACTTTACTGTATATACTGAATATCTGCACTCCTGGACACTCTCAGACACTTTACTGTATATACTGAATATCTGCACTCCTGGACACTCTCAGACACTTTACTGTATATACTGTATATCTGAACTCCTCCACACTCCACTCCAATATATGCACATGTTTATTATGTTAATTCGGTCATTTATATGCTGATAACTGCGCCCCTTGCACATTCATGCACATTTAGACACTTTACTGTATATACTGTCTTTTCTCAGACAGTATACATATACTATACATCTAACGCCTATCTATTTAAGATCTATCTGTCTATCCATATGGGAGACTGGGGTTGGAATCCCGTTATGGGTGACTGTACTGTGCTACACCAGTAAGAGTCCTTGGGTAAGACTCCTAACACTACATTGGCCCACCTGTAATGTGATTAACTTTGTAAGTCACTCTGGATAAGAGCGTCAGCTAAATGCCACAAGCGTAAAGTGGTGTCTGAATATTTTTGGACATATGGTACATACATTGTAAGACCGTGTGCTTCAAGGAAAAGATGTCTGGAATTTATTAAGTTTTCTAGGAAAGTATATTGAGATTAAGGACATACAGTGAGCAGTGATGCCCTCCATCAATCATCCAAGGGCAGACGGCTGCACATCACAAGGCTACATGCACGTAAACCATTAGGCCGACTGTTCTTAACACCGCATCAATGTTGCCAACGACTGCAATGGTGTCATGTCTAACTGTCATGGAGTGACTCAGAATGGCAGCAGGTGGCATCAGTGATGAGGTCCACTTCTGTGTGTGGAGTCATCGTGTACAACCACAAGACGAACAGTTTGTTGACACGTGTCGCATGTCTAGAAGGACTGGTGTCAGTCACTATTCTATTGATGATGTATTACATATCATGTAATATTACATGTTATACCATTCCTGCTTTTGACCCCCCTTAATCTAGCACACTGCTTCAGTAAAAGGGAGCTCTTAAAAGGGATTTCTTACAACTAATGAATCGTTTTCATTAAGATGTAATCAGTGATTCAGAGTGGTGTGGTATAAAGTGCTCCGTTCTAGAGTCAGATTTGCACACAGTGGTGCTGATAGGAGCCAGATGTCTGAAGAGTTTAATGCCATGAAAAGCTCCCTCACGGAGAGTTATTACATGGAATAGTTATGAATGCGCTGCTTGATGCCTGAGACGTTGATCCATGATAGTTTTGAGATATGATATTGGCCTAAATTCTGTTATTCATGGATGTAGAAGAAAGCTTTTGTTCTGATTTATGACTACCATCGTCAGCATTACATATAAAACCCAGAAGGCACATGTAGGTTCACTGGTGGTTTTGGACAGTCAATATAATATTAACATTGTAGACATCATGACCCCTGATTACTAAGCCTCCCACATCTGTAATCCACAGCTAGGTTGGTGTTGCTCAGTATCTGCTGTCCGGGTGCTTCTACATTTCCAGTAGGCCTATTACTTCCCGCAGTTCTTTGTATGTTGTGCTGTGCAGCTGTGCTGGGAAGCTGCATGTAATTACATTAGAATTTCTTCCCCAAACTCCTTTTGAATGAGCTCATTTAGTGTTTGTTGTTTTCACTTTCAGTTTACCGCATTGCCAGAGTGATTCATACTTAACAAAATAAGCTGCTCATTATCCTGTCTCGACTCCACCATCCAAGCTGCTTATGTCATCTTCCTTTGCTTGACAACCAGCCTTCATTAAAAGCCTTCCTCTGGCCGAACCGATCCTTTCATCCCACTCCATCTTATCAGCCATATCCTCTCATTTACCGGCAACAGCAGGGGCCAAGCTCGAGCCTACCGCTTGACCATGCCTGCTTTTGTTCCACGGCTTGTGTTTTTAGTGTTTAGCTGTAGAGTGAGTGTGGGGAGTGGAAGCGGCCAGCAGGGATGTGGAATTTGAAACATTTCTGATTGCCGGCCAGCCACTGTTTACACGGCAGGCAGGCCGTGACATCAGAGGGGGGGAACTTTATAAAAGTCCAGCCAGTGAGCCAGCAGTGGCCCCAGCAGCTCAGCACACACTGCAGGATGGACAGCCAAGTGCAAAACACATACGCACTGCTGCTGGCATGTGCACTACTGCTCTACCTGTGCTGCCAGGTGAGATGCTTTCTCTGAACTTGATTCACTGTCTACTGTGATATGGGTTGTCTAAACACTAGCTTGATGAGCTTATTATTATCAGACTTGCTATTGGTTGCTATTAGAATTGTCTATGGAGCTGGGATTAGGTTTTTTTAATGCAAATTATCAAATTGTATAACTAAATCGACTGTTTTTGCCAGTGCACTTGGGATTAACCCTTTAATTTGCATGTTTATTATTTACTTACTGAACCAGGCACGCTGTTTAGCAACTGCTATGAAGTCAGTAATGTGTAGTAATGTGTTTTTTATTGCTACAAACAGTTGCAGTTGGGATTAACCCTTTAATTTCCAGATGTATTATTCACTTACCAGATTGTAATACATTTGGCTTGTTATTACTTCATGAGTTATGTTCTTAAATGTATGTATTATAGATTATCCAGTATTTCCTTATATGTGGGTAATCTGGTTCTCACTGCTTTATTAATGCTGCATGTCTAGTGCAGTTGGGATTGACCCCTGAAAGCCGGTGCCCACATACAGACCCAAAAGGTTAATGGGCTGCAGATTAAGTTGGACTCTAATTTAGAGATATTGGAAGTTCGGGCTGAAAGTGTTAATGAAGGCGCTTTTGTTTGTTTGTGAGTTATAGTCACATAGTTGGGGGACTGTATACAGAGTCTGCCAGGTTGATAAAACTATGCATAAAGAGGCTGTGTTGTGTGCTACATGCCCACTGCATCAAGCCAGTAGTGCATTTTTCCCCTCATTCCGTGCATTGTATTTTAAATTAGGCAGCTACAATCTGAACAGATTGTGTTTTCTGAACAGACAAAAGAATCTCTCAGGCCTATTAGACCTAAGTTCTTTTTCTGCTGGCTGGCTCCAGGTCTGACTTTGTAATTGAAAGCATATTTATATTGCCTCTAGAGTCTGGGAACTCTTACCGTAAGTGATTCACAAGAGATGTTTTTCCCCTCTTTTCCACTTTCCCTAAGCTTGTGTGTATGATTTGAGTGAACTTGAATGCCAGATTCTCCACATAAAGAGATTTAAAGGGGGATAAGTATATGTTATACAGTCTCTCATCAATCGGATGTGAGCTTCCTGACAATGTTAGGGCACCAACATAATCATTAGATGGTTGAGTAATCGCTTGGAGCACTCTATGGTTGAGGAAAGTCAAGCCTAATGGGCTGGCAGGTCCAGCAATAGCCATGGGGATTGGGCTGCATTCTTGTTGTTGTCCCCAAATTCCACTGGTACTTCCTCCACATTTAAGCCAAACCAAGGGTCTGCTTAACGCTGCTCTGTGCTCTTGGCACCTGTGATCCATTTCACCAGTGTTAAAAAGGTGGACTTCGCAGCACTAGTGATGTCAGACAAAGTAGCTGTCCTCTGAGAACCTTCCCTGCTCTACAGTAAACAGGCCTGAGTGTAATCAGCAGGCAGTGACTAGAGCCGCACACGGTCTATAATAAAACCTAACACATATTAATCAGAAATTTATTCATTATGTCACTACTCAGGAATTTATGGACTCATGCCAATTTTTGTCCCTCTTAGTCTCAGTACTGTTCATAATATGTCCTCACCGACTTCAGTAAACTAATTTCTGGAACGTATGGCAAGAATGTACATGAACATATGTGACAGTGAATAACTGTTTGTCTGGTTTGGTTTAAGATTCGGTTTTTAGAGCTTCTTGCATTACCCCTTCTATTGTTATTATTAGTCTACTATTCAGTTATTCAAGACATGTTATTTAGCAATTGCTATGAAAACAGTATTTCATAAGTCAGCAATGTGTTTATTTCTACAGACTAACTGAGGTTAGAATAACATTTGCCAGTGCATTTGGGACTAACCCTCTTAATTTGTAGTGCTTTAGCCATATTATTGTTGTCAGTTGACTGAAGTTTGTTTAGTTTCTGCCAAAGCACTTGAGATTAAAACCCTTTTACCTGCTGGTTTATTACTGAGTTATGCTCTGTTTATTTACTATAAATGATTCAGTGGCTCCTAATATGCAAGTGATGTGGTTGTAAACTTGTCTGATTTAAGATTTGGTTTTAGGCAATATCTTATTAAAATATATTCAGTGGTTTACCTGTAGAATAAAAAAGGCCAGAGTATTTTGGACATTGTAATGCTTTTACTATAATCAACTATGGTGAAGGGAAATTTGAGTCCTAACAAGTCACTTTGTGAACTGTGTTAGAAGATCATATAGTAGCTTACCATGGTGAGTGAAGCTATGGTAAACTGCTGCCAGAGGAGCTGTTGGGTAACACTGAGCAGAGCGAATGGGAATAAATTACAGTAGTGCTATAAAAGGTTTGTTTCTGCTTTTTAGAAATAAAGTTAAAAGAGTCTCAAAACTACGACTACAGCGACTATAGGCTACGTTTATCATAGAAGATTCAGTGAGGTTCTATGAGCTCATAATTCATTTGTAATATTTTGGCAGTAAATAAACGAAACACCGGTGACTATAGCCCAACAGCCAAACCCGAAACCCCAAGGCTAGCTCCGGCTCTGGAGGGACAGAAACAGCTGCTATCAGCATGTACCATATGTCATATCGTCGCTGTCCAAAGAAAAACATGTATCTCAGAAATGGCAACTTTACAGGAGAAGGCAAAAAACTAAGTAGTTTCTAATGTAAGTCAATGGAACCAGACTTTTTTCCAAGGGATTTTGCGCCGTTTCTGTTGGTCCATTCATCCTGAATGTTCACACAATGTATATGTTGGCTCATGTGATCAAATGATGCATTAAAGTAAAAATCAACAAAATGGAGATACATGTATTTCTTTGGACAGTGACGATATGTAGCATGGTATGCATGAACGTTAGCTACATTCAGGTTGATTATGTGCTTATACAAATTGGATCAGTCTATCTATAACCTGGTAGTATGATTGAGGCCTGTAACCCCACCCCTCCTTAGTGATGTCTGGGTTACCTCATTTCTTAAACGGATGTTTGTGGTATTGTTGTGAATGTCTCGCTTGACACTTGCTATCTTTTGGTTTAGATTTACACAGCAGTGTTCTCTAAAAATAGGTGAGTGGTGGAGGTGGTTAGAGGTGGTTAGTAGATAATAGCAGCTCTTTCTGTTGGACGAAATAAATACAGTGTGAGGCGTCTGCTCGCCTGCAAGGGGATTTCTACAGACTATGTGGTGTGCTCTTAATTAGCAGTTAAACAAGGGGACACTTCTGGTGACGATGGGAATGTCAGGGCATACCAGTGAAACAGACCTCAAGATGGCATTAAGGGTTCTGATAAAGAGAAATAGCAAGGGCAAGTCGACGGATGCATGGTAAAAATAAACGAGATCTCTTTCTTCATAGCTGAGGCACTCTGAAACATACCTATTAGATCTTACCTGTTGTGGCTCTGCATCGAGTTACTTCTCAGACATTCCCGAAGTCTGATTACATTTCCTTATTGCCCTAGGAGTGACCACAGTGTTAGAACATTTCCTCTCCACCACCCCAGGTTTGCTGTCAGCAGTGTGTTGGTCCATGCCAGTGCTCCAGCTTAGAGCCGGTCTGCCCAGAAGGTGTCCCTCTGGTGCTGGATGGGTGCGGGTGTTGCCGCATCTGTGCCCGTCAGAAGGGCGAGTCCTGCAGTGACGTGCTCATTTGTGACAAGAAACATGGTCTGCAGTGTGACTACAGCGCCAGCTTCCCTGGAGACCCGGGAGAGTGTGTCAGTGAGTAACCAAGCATTTACTCACCTGTTTATTTTCTCTCGTCGCATTCAAAACAAGATCTATGAAAAGTGTGGTGCCAGGTTAGTAATGACTATGGCTTAGGCCTCTCTCCAAAACATCTCAATAGCTTTTAGCTCGGCCAGTGCCGACAGTGCTTGCCCTGGTTTCTTTTAGTGTGTGGAGATCAAACCAGAAACTGACATGACTCGTATAACAGCACATCATCGCACATGCTCAGCTTACTCCATCTTCTCTATTTAGTCAGACTATATAGCAGAATATTCACTACAGATTCTTGTAGTGCTTTCTTTGTGCAACCCAAGGCAAAAAGAAAGTCTCGTCATGTTGAACCGAACCATACCAAACCATCATAGTTGTGGCAATTCCACCTATGTGCTTATATCTCCCAATCCTATAATGCTCACAAGGCAGGAATGTCAGGGCTAGCGTGTGCTTCCTCCAGGACATGTAAAGTACCACTGCAACATCATTGGTCAGCTCTATGTGATTGGAGGATGATGCTTACTGCCAGTTCTCTTATATTAGCTAATATGTGCTTGTATTACCAAGTATCAAGCTGATTAAATGTTGGGAGAGTCTTTCTACTCAGAGACAGTAAGGCCAGTTTTGGACTCCCGGACACCGACTGCTGTAAGATGTGTAATAATAACTACTAATATGTAATAATATTTTTTTCTCAAACAAGCAGGAACTCAATACAGCCTTAGTCTTCTACCAATAAGGTCTTGCTTTCAGTCCTTCTATTGGATATTGGATCTTTTTTACTAAAAATCAATTATGTTTGTTTAAAAACAACCTAACAATCAATCAACCAGTCAACAACAAACACAGACTAGAATTACATGGAAACCTCAAAAAATAAAAACATAATCTAGCACAACAATCAGCATACTTGAAGACGACAAGATGACAAGCAGAGCCAGAACACTCCAAGCAGATATATACATAGACTCTGCATTTGGTGGCTTTGGGCTGTTGTCTGCCATGCTGCCTGTAAACAAATACAAGTAAGCAGGGGAACTCTTTCTGGATAAACTGCATTACAATGTTTATATTTCTCAAACAATTTCAGTTATATTTAATATTTAATTGATGTTCAATGTGGGGTACCATCAGATATTTGGTTTCCAGTCACTTCTAAATGCTAAAAAGAAGAGTGTGTATCAAATGAGCTGAATTATTAACATCGTGGAAAATAATTCATTGCTATAAGGAACTGTAAAAACTTGTGTCAGGTGTCAGACATGGAGACATCCCAGTATGACTTCACATACAAGATGTGTAGAACATTATTGACATAGTGGAAATGGCTCGTCCTGTCTGTGTCCCCATCATTTTAGCTTTAGATTTAATTCTGAGTCATTCCCCCAGATCTGGTTTGGATTGTACCATGGTATAGCCCCAACCTGCACACACCTCAGTACAGTCTTCTGAGAGTTAGGAGTAAGTTACCTGGATCAAAACGGATTTTGGAAAACTTGTTTAACCTCACAACAGCTAAAAGAATTTCAGATATCTAAATGTTCGAGTGAATCTGATGAATAAGGAACTCTATAGGAAGCATAGTTAGCATGTGATCTATGCCAGAGAACATATGGGTTTATCCCAGTGCTGTTTGCTAAAGGGCCTTTATTTCTACTCAGCTGAAGAGGAGCTGGGCTGTGAGCTGAACGGAGTCTCCTATCAGGAGGGTGAGGTGTTCAAGCCTTCCTGTGCCACCCAGTGCCGCTGTGAGGGTGGAGGGGTGACCTGCGTGCCCCTGTGCAGCGATGATGTTCGTCTACCCACCCCAGACTGCCCTCACCCTCAGAAGGTGCAGCTGCCAGGAAAGTGCTGTAAGGAGTGGGTGTGTGAGAACATGGACAACAGTGTGCTTCAGGACGCACAGACAGGTAAACAACTCTAATAGCAGAACTAATAGAGCAAAGCTGAGCAGAACATTATATATTTACACTAATGCGTGAAGATTACTATAAAAAAACTATATTTTCTCTCACTTTTACACATCTATGACCAAAAGGAATGACAGCAAAGTTGATTTTGCGGTATGCAAAAGTTAAACACCACCAGCCAAATAATAAATAATAAGCAAATAATAAGTTCCTCACCGAGAACTTACTTAAACGTGTAGTTTACTCAACATTCTGTAAACAGAATATATAAAAACGAACCATAGGGGGCAGCATATCATCAGACCCTCTCCTTTCTTCCTCTTCAATGCATACCAGGCTAGAAGAAACATTGCCTGTCGACTTCACCATCAAACTTCATCCCTTTACTCACCAAGAGCACCTCCAGTGGTGGAGAGCAGCACCAGTGTTAACTCTTGCTTGGCCATAGATCATTATGGCGGTCACTTGCCAAGAGCTTCGGTTGTCGCTGAGTTTACGCTTGCTTCAACTGCCTACCTGTCCTTAAATGATTCTTGATTAAACGTGACTCCACAGCAACTTATTATCGCTTCATGAAGTAGAAACCGGTATTACAAGATGTGATAGGCCAGGGTTAGCTGGTTAGCATGCTACATTTATGCATATTGCTCCTTTAAGGATTCTCACATAGACTTGCTTATGTGGTTTCTGAACAAGATAGAAACAAACACTGTTACCTATGAATACATGCAAAAATATAGAAACAGCGGAGAAATCACTCTAAGGGAACCTGTATATTCGATTTCTCAGCTTCTTTAATACACATTATGAATGTATGTAAAATGTATGTAACATAAAAAAATTAATAAATGCATTTAATTGAACATTTACACTAAAACCATTGCCATGATAGTTTGTACCATGGGATGGTAATATACTCTGCAGCTTTCCTCATTCAAAACATCCTTACGATTTTCACAAACATTTGGAGGGCGAATTCGCCTTCCCGCATCATTATGGGATTTTTCATAAGTCATAAAAACGCTGTCTCTTGCTCAAGCTATTGGACAGGCGCATGCAGGCAGGGTTTATCCAAGGCCCATCGTTGACATTCCAGTCTGAGGTTTTTCACTGTGGGATCTTAAGCATTTCATTGAAAATGTCTTGCCAAAATGGAGCCAACAGCCCAAACAGCGAGCGCTCCCAGAAACTTTCCGTGATGCATTAGCAGACTCGTGTGTGTGTGTGTGTGTGTGTGTGTGTGTGTGTGTGTGTGTGTGTGTGTGTGCGAGCTTGTAATTAATGCTCAAAACCGGTTGGCCAAGGAGTGGCTATGAGGGGGGCTAGCAAAAGCCCTGCCATTTTTAGAACATCTGGAAATTCAAGCAATGTCGCCGAAGTTATGTAAACGGTGACGGTACATTTTGTTCTTCATGTTCTTGTATGCAAAACAAGGGAGTATACCCAGAGTTTCACAGAACCAACAGAGCCACAGAGCAGGGCCCTCTGAGCTAGTTTCCGATGTCTTATGTGCTAGACAGAGGAAATTACTTCTATAAATGTAACAATGTTAATTATAGAGCGTGCGCATTGACGCTAGAATGCTGGTCAATAAGTGCTAGACTATCGTAATCCAGCAATGGCTATTAGCTAGTCTTAGCCGGTATCAAAGATCCTTCCTTCCTGCTGCTGTTAGACTCTACAACCAGCACTGCTCCCAGAGGACCACACACACACACTTAACTACACACACTCACAGGAAATAGAGCTGTTTTCTATGTAGCATAATGTGCAATACTAACAATGTGCAATATCTTTTCATTCCCCCTGTTCAATAAAGAATAAATGTGCAATTTTCATTCTTTTGCATTTATCTGTAAATAAGATCTCCAGAGGTTTTGACTTTTATTATTTATAATGTTTATATTGTTGTTCTGTTCACCTGTTATATTTTTTGTATTGAGTACCTTGCTATTCCTTTGCTGCTGTAACACTGTAAATATTCCCCACTGTGGGACTAATAAAGGATTATCTTATCTTGTCTTATCTTATTTTCCCCAAATTGTTAAAACCTACTGTGAAGCTTCCCAGCACTGGACTCTGGACTTTCTTTTGGACAGAGGCTATTACACAAATATTGTCCAAATTCTGTAGTTACAAATAGTGAGGAATTAAATTGTGGCCCTATATAGCTTGATGGCCTTAGTTAGACAGATTACATTACTTACAAAGCAATGAGTGTTATCTTTTGGATCATTGCAGCTCACACCCCAGACCGGTCACTGCCTGCCCCGCCTGATTACCAAGTCAGTCCCAGCTCAAACTGCATACAGCAGAGCACAGAGTGGAGCGCCTGCTCCCGTACCTGCGGCCCAGGGATTTCCACACGTGTGTCCAACCAGAACCCGGCCTGCAGGCTGGAAATGCAGATCAGACTGTGCAAGGTCCGGCCCTGCCACACCTTCCCCGTTAGGACTCCAATGGTGAGTCCGGTTCTGGCCAGTTCTGGCAATCTAGAGTCAAAGCAAATCACTGTATTGGAAAGCTTGTGTACAGTCCTTAACAGCAGTAACCATGCAATAGACAGACCTTCCTAACAAAGACCGTATTGTCATTATCATATAAAAACCTCGTAACACCTCTTATTAGCTGCCCTATATGTTGTGCTGGGACTTTATGACAAGTGGACCAGTGAGAATGTTCAGAAAGTGCTGTAATGCTGTTCTGGCCATCTCAACATTGATTCTTATTTAATATTGATTCCTACTTGTTTGTGTTGCTGCAGAGTAGGTATCCCATCATTTGCTGGTGCATCCACTCATGTGTGTTGTCAGTTCTTAGTATTTATGGGACACTGACCAAAGTTTTAAGGAAAAATTTAATTTTTGAAAAGGAAATTTTTATGAATATCCAGTGTATTAAAGGGCCCATAGACCTCATTCATTATTTAATCTTCTCACATGTCTACTTAGAAAGCATGTGACCTTGGTTGGGGTGAAAAATGCCCAGATACAATGGACAAATGATAAAAACCTGCTGCCAAAGTGAAAAGTAATTGATATTCTCAAGACAATTGGAACCAATTCTTAGGTGGAGGTTCTCCATTCCCATCCCTACCACAAGGACTGCATACTCCATTGTAGCAGCATTCACTCTGCTGCTGTACATTAAAAATCAGGAGCTCTACTAATATAAAAAAAAAGCAATTTGGCAGTTAGTCAGTCAGTTAATTTTGACCAATTTTGGGATTACAACTGAAATGTGACAGTCTGGTATGAGCTACTGTACAGCCATACATTATGGTCACATGTCTATGTATTGGATATGTTATGATAATTTATCAACGCATGAAAGTGGCTCGATTATGATGAACTGTAAGTTCAGCTGTACCCTTTTTTGTACCTTTCAGTGGCCAAGGAGATGCCAGGCTAACTACAGGTCAGCGTTCCCTGTGCCACTGTTCCATCAGGGCTGCTACAGCACCCGCTTCTACCGGCCCCGGTACTGCGGCGTGTGCACAGACGGCCGCTGCTGCACACCTTACCGTACCCGCACCGTCATTGTCCCCTTCCGCTGCCCGGGTGGTCGGCTAGTCCACCAAGCCGTCATGATGATCAGTTCCTGTGTCTGCCACTACAACTGCCCCTACTCACCTGACGTCAACTACAGGAGCCCTTCGTTCTGGCACTAGAGGCTGTGCACTGAATTATACAATGTCCACTCTCATTCCACCGGCTCCTTGCCGAATGGGCAGTTGGGTGTCTTTACCTGTTGCATTGGAAGAATAGCACTTTACACGTATCACACAAGTTTTTTGATTGACTGACTGGAAAACTTCCTTCCATATAAAGTATGTGATCAAGTGTGCCACTTGAGATTTGGCTAGCTTGAGAGGGCGTGGCTTCTTAAGGCTGGACCAGCCAATTCTGCACTTATGGCCTGTGTGTATGTAGTTTGGTCAGATTCATTTTGCCATGAATTGTAGAGAAGAACATCATGGAAGCCTTTTCAGATTATCTGTTAACTGTTTGCTAGGCCTGTATGATGGCAGCTACTACTCTTGAACTAGTGCCTACAGCTTCCACATTATACTTGATTACTGTAGCTTGTACAATAACTGCAATCGAGTGATACTCCTTCGTATTGTACTGTTGGACTGTAGCTTTTGCTATAGGAATGCTAGCGCTGTGTACAACTGAGACAAGGGCCTTTTTTTTCCATATGTTGACATTTGGAACCTGCGTTCAACCAAAAATCGATCAGATAATATGGACCACAAAGAACGAAACCAAAGAAGCAGCCCCTGAAGCACTTTTGAATGACTTGCTGTACTTTGCAGTGCGACTTTAACATCTCTTTCTACAGAAAGTAGAGCTAGAAGTGGGTGATATGAGGGTGATATCATCATGCTGCAAAATGACACCACCTTGCAGTGGTGCACCTTTTTATGATGACCAAAAAAGGGAGGTATCACTGAAGACTGTGTCTGCTTAAAGGGGTCACACATTTCACATACCCATTTATACCCCTGTGCTTGGGCCTGTGAAGAGAGCCGTTTTCCTTTTTTGGGTTACAGCCAGGCTCACAGATAGTTACCTATACCACCTACTTGCTTTCATTCTCAGCAACAGCACAAAAGAAGTTAACACTGCTACTCACTATGAAACTTTCCAGCCAGCAAACAGTGGATGAAACCACACAGCATGGCTGCTACTTACAGGTTTCTGTTGGAGCTGTGATGCTAACAAAGGCCAAACTGCTCTTCTATTTAGTCCATTCAGTGTAAAGCACAGAGCGAAGTTGCTCAGTATTGTCAAAGCTTTGAGAAACTGAATTAAAGTGGTCTAGGATCTTATTAAAGACGTGTAAGTTCACGTTGGTTTCCTGTGCACCAGCTTGTCTTCCGTTCCACCTTAAATAGTGCCACTGTTACATTCTGGCACCTGTACAAGCTACAGCGTTTAGGGTGAAATGGAAGGTTTTATTAAGTAGCTGGTAAATAAGAAGACAACTTCAGTCTCATTTAAAGATGACCGTAAACATGTCTGGTGACACTTTGCTTCTTTGGTGAGGGTATGAAACATTCCCTTCCCAGCCTGAAATGGCAGATTTATCCACATAGTCCTCCATTTTCTTTGCTGTTGCTTTGTTGTTGTTGTTTTGCCGAAGATGAGCTGATCTCTATAATTTTGAGTTTGTTAATATTAATGAGTGAGGTCTGTTATTTCACTGATCCTCTTTGGCAACTGTGGGGTTTGGATTTGAAGTAGGAACAACAGTGTTTGAGATTCACAATATTCCAGTTCAGTGTACTATACTCTCCTTACAGTCTCTGGCCCTTTTAAAACGAATAGCATCACCCTCAATCTATGACTACGTAATAGACCGTTGTCTAATGGCTGTTATTTTTTTTTTTTTACCAAATGTGGTTTTCTGCATGTGGTTTTTCTCTTGCTCCTTGTTAAATAGTTCATTTTTGTGAACAGTGAATAAAAAAAATCAAACCCATACCATTTTTTAATGAATGGCAACACTGTTTTCCTGGTACACTGTGTCTGTTTTACATCTATGCATATCCAAATATTAGAGCCTGGTTGATATATCAGCTGACAGATCATATCAGACGATATTGGCAATCCATTTGATGGAGAAAATGCTAAAAATATGCCAATATGGTAACAGCCTATTTTAATAGTCTGACCATGGGCACTTGGCCACGTTTAGTGGAGACTTTATTACTCTCACATGCTATTTATCCCCTCAGTAAATCTACATTATAAATTCAAATTATTAATGTTTTCACATTCAGCTTTTTAAATTTATTTTATGTCTCATCTCCAATTTTGCAGTATACTGTAATTACAGAGTTGAACTTGCGGCTACTGCTAATGCATTTATCCAGCGATCCAGTAACCAACAAGAGCAGCAGGAATCTGCAGTGGCTGTAGTTTGCTAAATCTGCTAAGTAGTAATCCCAGCTTGATTAGTTATGTCTGGTAATGCCATTGGTAAGAGATTTAACTGGTCCAGTTAAATCTAGCACAATGTGCTCACCTTAGTATTAATGTGTGTGGATGATTGTAGTGTGCAGTGTTAAGCACTTAACCCCACCCCTCTTTTAGTCTTGTTGGGATAGAGGGGTAGGGTACAGTGTTAGGGCTACATGGCCCCCCAAATGGAGATTTTTTAGAAGCACACTCCAGATGGAGTTAGAGTTACGGCAGCTTTCATTAAACTGTAACAGTAGGCTGAACAGGTAACCGTGAATGGAAATGTTGGTTCTGAATGAGTAGTTGAATATCCTTAATGACATTAACAGTAAAGCTGTTTATTACTGCAGTTTGAAGTATATCCAGTAGGTGGCAACCACATATTTACCACATTGAACTGTTATCTTAAGGTTGTGATTACTCTTATTTCTAAGCTGTTTGGAACAGCTGTTATGATACAACATACACAGACACACACAAAACATTTTCCAACTTTAATTATAAAACAATTGGTCAAATGAAAGATACTTGTGAACATGACAACAGCCTGCAAAGTAAATAAGCAAACTGACCAAGATAATATGAGAAATCTAAGAGATACAGGTATTTAAATAGGCAGTACTATTAAGTTGCCTAAATGAAACTCAAACAAGGCCTTATGAAGGATGACAAACAATGATAAACTTAATCTAGCGGTTACACCAAATTAAATTCTAGAGGGTTTACAGGGTCTCGTGACTTGCCATCATGCCAATATTGGAAAAGAGGCAGAGAGAAACTTACAGTATGTTAATTCTGCAAGGTGTGTCCTTAGAGACAATGACACAATGACTTCCATCAAAAGACTTCCTGTCCTTGGTAGTTGCTGAGGACAGAGAGAGGTACCAGTGCAGATCTGTTCACGCATTGCCTTGTCTTTAGGCAAGGAGGAAGAATCGCTCAAGATGCGTTCAGCTGAAAGGCCAGGGGCAACGGTTCAAACTTCATAGTTGATGACTATCAGCTTCAAAGAAAACAAGGTGCTGGGACTTTCATTGGGGTCTAAGGTGGGAAGCAACCTCATCCTTGTCACATTTGTATCTCAATGCTGATTAGCCTGCTTTCCACATGGAACGTGTCGGTGTCCTGAGTCTGCACCATGACCATCAGGCAGGTTCATATCATGTAAACACTGTTACATGATTTTTTGTTTTGTGAATATTTCACGTACACTTCATAAAAACAAAAGAATTACACATCCACATGACACAGACGTGTGCGCTGATATCATTAACACGACATCTTAAAGTTCATCCAGACTATCTGCGAAAATTACACATATACAGTCTATTTAATCCTGTGTTACTTGACCTTACCAGATCTAACTAACCAAGCTGGAAAACTACAGCCACTGCAGATTCCCGAAGCTCTTGTCGGTTATTGGATCGCTGGATACATGCATTAGCAGTGCCTACAAGTTGAACTCTGCGTCACAGACTCTAGTCGTAAGTACCTGTTCTGTTTTATGGCCTTTGGTTCATCACTCCGCTTCAATTTTTATATGCGGCCGCTTGTCTTACCCTGCCCTCAGGAAAGCCTCTGTGACCTCTTTATATCACAGAACAATAACCCTTGTAGAGAAGTTAGATAAATCTGGGCACCATGAGCTTCCAGAGATGATATACTGATATGATGGAGAGGTTGCAGGAGCCCTGAGGATCTTTAAGTTCAAGCTACAGTTTTTGTGGCTTAAAAAAAGATTAAGCTTCTGACTACCACCAGCAACAGTAACCGCAGAAAACGTGAGTAGTCAGTTCAGCAGTCAGCTTGCACAGGTGGCTTCCTACTTCTGGTGTAGGTACCAAAAGAATTATGTTTCTAATAGAGAGCATTTCCTGTATTAAAAAAAGCTACACCAGTCCATGTCTAACATTCAGTTCACTATACGTTGAAGGAAGCCAAAATTTCATGACTTATGTGCTATTTAGGGAGATCTGAGCCAGCCAATACTCAACCACATGGTTTAGTTTATGACCACAATGTATTTGAGGGTTTCTATAAAGCTTACTCACCTTCCTTGTGCACCATGTTATTACACCCAAGTTATAGCAGCTAC
This sequence comes from Prochilodus magdalenae, assembly GCA_024036415.1. Classification (NCBI taxonomy): domain Eukaryota; kingdom Metazoa; phylum Chordata; class Actinopteri; order Characiformes; family Prochilodontidae; genus Prochilodus; species Prochilodus magdalenae. Next base: position 28,095 of record JAMWET010006816.1, on the reverse strand, counting down.
TTAGCCTATTACAACTAATATGACATCCAGAGCTAAGTGTGGTTGTTGGATAGCCTGTGTATGACAGCGCTACAGAACCACAATCAGACCCTCAGAGATGTCCATGAACATCAATAAACATGAAAATGACAGATGAAGTCGTTTCAGGAGGTGTTGCCTTACTCAGTATTATTTGATTTTATTTATTTACCAAAGGTTTTTAAAAGGACTGTTAGATATAAAGTTTGACCTTTACCCAGATCCTGGTCACAGAGTGCAAAATGTCAAGAAACCATTCGACTTCCGCATCTGTGAAGTAAAACACCCACACACACTCACACACTAGGAGGTAGTGAGCACACTTACCCTGAGTGGTTGGCAGCCCTATTTATGGCACTTGGAACTGAATTGGGGGTTAGATGCATTGCTCAACAGGATTTCAGTTACGTCTTATCGGCACACCAAGCCCACAAATTTCTGGTCACAAGGCTGGTTGCCTAACCTCCATCCCATCTTCCTCCTGTTTCCTTTCTTTTTTTGGTGTAGGTGGGTACACGGTTAGGGAGTTGGGGGTAATGATTTGGTAGTATGTATTGGAACTCTCCCTTTAGATAGTGGATAGATAGATAGATAGATAGATAGATAGATAGATAGATAGATAGATAGATAGATAGATAGATAGATAGATAGATAGATAGACAGACAGACAGACAGACAGACAGACAGACAGATAGACAGATAGATAGATAGATAGATAGATAGATAGATAGATAGATAGATAGATAGATCTTATAATGCACTTATAATGACCTTTGTCAATGTGTATTGTGTTGCACTTATAATGACCTTTTCTCCTCTGTAGGAATGAGCACTGGGCTGGGGTTGCCAGGTAATGGTTTACTTGCTCTAGGTCTGTGTATTAATCTCTAGGTACCAGCAGTGGCCCCCTGTTCGGGCAGTGTCTGAGCTCATGGTGAGTTCTAGACTCTAAACTTCCTGTACTAGCTGGAATATTATCCAACGGAACACTAAGCACGGTTGTAAGTCGCTCTGGATAAGAGCATCTGCTAATTACCTTAAATGTAAATGTAAATAGATAGATAGATGTTTAATTGATCCCAGAGGGAAATTCTAGAAGAATTTTTAAGACAACGCGCTACACATCTCGTTAGCCCTTTTCTTTACAGATCGCTAATAAATTATATAGTATTAAAGTTAAGTATTGTAGGTTCCTAGTTGTTACTAAATAATAGATCAGAAATTCTGTGTTTGTTAAAAAGGCCATTATGAGATGGTAAAATAAAAGTGACAATTTGTACTTACCCCAAAATCACCTGCTTATTTTATAGTTCCTCATGTGTAATAAGTGAGCTCCTGCAGTGGTGACAAGCCAGTAATGTAATAAAATAGATTTACCTCGTCTATTCCTGGGTAACAGTACGTGTCTATAGGCGGCCCTACATGTGAAGCACCAGAACTGATGTTATGGTCAGATGAGACGTGTAGTAAGTAGGAAACAAGATGGAAATTAGTGAGTTTGGATTTTACGACTCTAATATTTAGTTTCTCTGTATTTACTGCCTATAACTGCCTGGTTAGCACTACAGTCGCTCACTTATTACTTAAAGTAATAAAAGTCTTGGTTAAGTACAAATTGTTGCCATTATGTCACCATTTCGTAACGGCTTTGTTAACACTCACTACAATATCTGATTTATTATTCAGTAACAACTAGGAACTTATTTATTACTAGCATTTAATTAATTATTAAATAGAATTTATTTCCACAAAATTACCATATCATTACCTTCTTACACATCTCGATACGCTTCAGTTCATTACTGAGCTGATACACTAGCTTAGTAGTGCATATCGCAAATGCTCTTCCTCTCTTTTTCTAGGTATATGTAAGCGAAGAACAGGAAAGGGTGGAGTTCTCACTCTCATCGCACATCCTCTTTTCTTGTCTTTGTGTCTGTCTCTCTGTCTCTCTCTCCCTCTCTAACCTGGCCTAACCCTAACCTTACCCTAATCCTAAACCTGACTTTACACTGAGGTTCATTTTATCATTTAAAGGCCCCACAAAGTGAGTATATCAACAAGTTTATGTTCCCACATTGTGCAACAAACACGACAGGAAAATAGACTGAATCGATTTCCGATGCCTGTTCTGGTTTTTATCCATTTTCCTTTTTTATATGAACTGAATCTAGGCTTATAAATCGATGCAGCTGTATCAAAGACTATTGGACTGTTGTACTGATTCGATCTGTTATTTAGTAGGGTTCACAGCTTCAGCTCAGTTGGTTTGGAGGGGGTGGCCAACAGACCACCTTGTTAAAACGTGTATGGAGAATGTAATCCTGTTTCTAACATCATAGGACATCAACGTGCATATATAAGACAACTACTGTGATCTTTTAGCTTCACCTTAAACTGACAATCCTTCAAACATGGCACAAACTGTGCTGCAGGTCATTTTCACTGAAGCTGTTTATGACGTTCTGGGTAGTGACTTGTAATTAATAATTAGACTTAACTTTGCTGTCTCTTAACATAGTGGAAAAGTATACAGCAAAGGAATGAATGAATCATTTAGGTCAACTGTGGTGTTCCAGGAAATAGGGGAATGTGTGAAATGGGTAAATGAGTGAATGTGTGAATGTGTGAAATGGGTAAATGAGTGAATGTGTGAATGTGTGAATGTGTGAAGTGGGAAAATGTGCAGGAAAAAAAAGATACAAAAAGAAGCTCAAGCAGTGTATTATAGCCAATGGAATATATGCCTTTGTAAAAGTCGATTTTATGTTGATTTTATGCTATATGAACAAGCAGTGTTGTGTTGTAGTATTTGTAGTCATCTTTGGCGTTACTTGTCTCTGTCCTGTCTCAGTCTCAGACAAACACACCAGAGTGCACAAGCAGCCAGTGATTTGTAGCATTTCCAGAACTGGTGTAAATGACCCAAAATCATATATATATATATACTGTATATATATATGCTACATTTATTACATATAACGTGTAATGTAAAACATTTTTACTACATAATCACCCACCAGCTACACCGCAAAGAGAAAACACAATATGCTAATTCTGCTTATTCTGACTGGAAAATGCACATACTATCTTCAACTGTACACAGCAGAGCGTGCAAACCGTAAAGAGGGTCAAACCGCACCTGCACTGCAGACCACATTCCAGCAGCTGAACACCTTTGTTAAAGTAACACTTGAAGACTGGGCCTTCGGCAGAAAGAGATGCGGGAACACAGTCAAAGCATCATATGCTTCAAAAGAAACACAAAGGAAACCACCAGGTAAACGTGACCAGCAATTGATAATATTAGTCATCCACTAAAACTTCACTATGTCTTTAATGCTGACAAACCACCTGTTCTAAAGTCAGTCAACATGACTCACTTCCTGTTTTATGGTACCACAAGCCTGTGTTAAACCGTTTCTGACAGAAAGGAAGAAAGTCATCTTTTCTTTAGCTTCACAGACGACAAGACTGCAACAAAGCCTGTTAACCTGGACGCTTGGGGACATTCACTGCAGCTACAAAATGACCAGCAACCAGACCTGTGCCAAGGTTAACTTTGACTTCACCCACATTTTTTTACCCACAGTCTACGTTTCCGTTTTTGTCTTTGGGCTCCTTGCCAATTGCTTTGGCCTAAAATCTGTTACTACTAACTGGACGAAGCTGGGAAATATAAACATTTTTGCACTGAACTTATGTATAGCTGACATTTTGTACCTGCTCTCTTTGCCACTTTTGGTGGCATATTATGCAAACGAACAGAACTGGACTTTCGGACAAGGCCTCTGCAAGATAACGAGATTCCTGTTCAGCATCAATCTCTATGGGAGTATCGGCTTTCTCATGTTTATCAGCGTCTACAGGTATCTGAGCATTGTCCACCCTCTGAAGGTGAAAGGTCGGATAACAGTGCACCACTCTTTGGGGATAACGGCGGTGGTCTGGATTTTGGTTTTCCTTCAGAGTCTACCTGATGTGTATTATGACAAAACAGACAAGAACGTCTCAGCATGCTACGACACCACGTTGAACAACAGCACAAAAATGTACCTGCGGTACAGCATTTTGCGAACTGTTACTGGATTCGTGATCCCCTTGATCGTCATGGTGTGCTGCTACGGGCATGTGGCTGTTGTTCTAGCAGCTAAGAAAGACTCTGAATATGCCATACTGAGACTGAGGTGCCTAAGGCTGGTGGTGGTCCTGGCTCTGCTCTTCTCCGTGTGCTATATTCCCTACCACATCTTCAGGAATCTCAACCTGCAGTCCCGGATCTGGAAGACCAGTGGCTATTGTCGGGGATGGTTTGCCAATATCTACATCGCCAACCAAGTCAGCAATGGGCTGGTGTGTCTGAACAGTGTTATTAACCCACTCATATATCTGTTCAACAGTGATAAGCTTCTCATGAAGTGCTTTAAGTGCAGAAGTCTCCAACCCTCTCCAGCTAAATGCTCTACAGTGAACTCACCAAGGACAATGAGGCAACATATCAGCTTAACTGACTGCTGAGGATCAGTCATGGCATATATCTGATGATTTTTGTTTGCATGCTTGGATGTTTTGCCAGGTTTGCCAAGGTTTTCCTTAATGTCATTGTAAGTACTGTTTTCCAGTGCATTATATATCGAAGTGTGCTATAGGTAAAACTGATGATAATCTAATTATTAAAGTTAATTCAATATTAAATACAGCATTTTCTATAATATATTTATATATATATTCATATATTTTGAGACTGGGTTACATATTACATGAGAAATCAGTGTGACCTACAAGACAAGGTTAACCAACCCCAGAAACCATGAAACGTTAGCCTTGATTTGAATAGTGTTATCTTATCATTTAATACTGACTGTGATACTATGTGTCATGATATAGAACAATAGGGGGTTCTCCACATCTAGCACTCATCTTCCCTTTACCTAAAAAGGAGAAACATTTTTTACATGTATTGTAAAGACTAAATAAAGAGATTTATTGATATTATTGTATCCTAGGATTTCTACAAGTTCTTAACCAATGTCACCGTAAGTTAAGAAGTGATATTACCTTTTTATAACTGGTAATGCTAAGTGAATTCTACTTTTAATATTTGTAATGTAAAAAAAAAAAAAAGCAATAGTCTTGATAGTTATATTTTTTGACGGTGCATCAATTATCAAAAACACTGTATAGATTTTAAATAAATAATTTACATGCAGATATTTGTGGTTGTAATCTATACTCAGTCATTAGAATCTTCCAATCCAATGTAAACAAGTAGTGTAAGGGCGAACCACTAACAGTAGCTTTAGCAAATGTACATGCACCTGGTGGTGTATTTTATATACTATTACAGTTTTCTTAAAATCATTTTTTATTTCAATATATAAACTGAGATTATTAAAATCTATTACTGTTTATACTAAACCATAACCCCTGCATCATTATATGCAGGGTTTCTGCCAAAATGCAGCCTTAGTTTATATGGTTAATTTATTATAAACATATTAAAATTTTAACAGAGCTTCATATGCAATATGAAAGATTACAGAAAGAAAAATGCTAAACATAACAATTTCAGAAACCTTATATATTAGCATAAACATATTCATATAAACCTATTCTGTGTCACATTTAGTTTTTTCTCTTTCTCTTGTGATTATAAGATATGTAAATAAATAAATATAAAGTGTGCTAAAGCTGGGATACTTTGTAGTGATTGTGAAGTATAAAAATATAAAATATAGTACACATATAAATATGATAAAATATAATACAAATCATGTTATATATTAAAATTATATTATAAAGGGTCTAATTATAAATACAATGTTCCTTTCAAATGTCTATAATCTGCATCTTACCCACCCAGCTGAACTTCCTGCATACATGCTGCATTTGCATGCCTGCCTTAGGTGAATTAGTTCTTTAGTGAAATGAACATTAATGTAGCACTTATTAAAATGTGCTGTAGTGCACTTACACAAAGTTTCTATTTTCTATTTTGTATATTTCTTCTAGGTATCAGACTTTCTGCAGCTTTACAGACTACCTACTGGCTCGTCTTCACTTCTTCAGACATTTGTTGCTATTCAAAAAGCTGAAAACTGGCCCCCAGTGAGACCTGTGACCAGGCTGAGCTTCTGCTTCAGTTTCTTACACCACAGCGTATGTTTTTGTTTAGCTTTCTTGACAACTGCTTTGGCCTGAAATCTGTGCTTGCTAACTGGACAAAACCGGACAATAAACATTTCTGCATTAAGATTTAATCTAAGCTGACATTGTGCCATCTTTGCCACTATTGGTATGGCATATTAAACGAACTGACAAAGCTGGACCTTTGGACAAAGCTGTGCAAGATAACAAGATTCCCGTCCTCTCAATGGGAGCATCGGCTTTCTCACATTCTGCCAACGTTCCCCAAGTACAATATGCCACAAACACGACAGGGAAATAGACTGAATCGATTTCTGTTCGATGCCTGTTCTGGTTTTTATCCATTTTCCTTTTTTTATATGAACTGAATCTAGGCTTATAAATTGATGAAGCTGTATCATAAGACTATTTACTGATTTGATCTGTTATTTAGGTACACAGCTTCAGTACTGCCTATTTACACAGTTGGTTTGGAGGGGGGTGGCCAACAGACCACCTTGTTAAAATGTGTATGGAGAATCAACATGCATATATAAGACAACTACTGTGATCTTTTAGCTTCACCTTAAACTGACAATCCTGCAAACATGGCACAAACTGTGCTGCAGGTCATTTTCACTGAAGCTGTTTATGACGTTCTGGGTAGTGACTTGTAATTAATAATTAGACTTAACTTTGCTGTCTCTTAACATAGTGGAAAAGTATACAGCAAAGGAATGAATGAATCATTTAGGTCAACTGTGGTGTTCCAGGAAATGGGGGAATGTGTGAAATGGGTAAATGTGTGAATGTGTGAATGTGTGAAATGGGTAAATGTGCAGGAAATAATAAAAAACACAACATACAAAAGAAAGCTCAAGCAGTGTAATATGGCCAATGGAATACATGCCTTCGTAATTGTCTGTTGATTTTATGCTATATGAACAAGCAGTGTTGTGTTGTAGTATTTGTAGTCATCTTTGGCGTTACTTGTCTCTGTCCTGTCTCAGTCTCAGACAAACATACCAGAGTGCCCACAAGCAGCCAGCAAGCAGCCAGTGATTTGTAGATACCAACTTCTAGGTATCAGACTTTCTGCAGCTTTACAGACTACCTACTGACTCGTCTTCACTTCTTTAGACATTTGTTGCTATTCAAAAAGCTGAAAAATGGGCCCCAGTGAGACCTGTGACCAGGCTGAGCTTCTGCTTCAGTTTTTTACACCACAACGTATGTTTTTAATAAACATTTCTGCACTAAGAATTAAACTAAGCTGACATATTGTGCCATCTTTGCCACTATTGGTATGGCATATTAAACAAACTGACAAAGCTGGACCTTTGGACAAAGCTGTGCAGGATAACAAGATTCCCATCCTTCAGTAACAATCTCAATGGGAGATTCTCACATTCTGCCAACGTTCCCCAAGTACAGGACGATGGACTGTAAAATGATCAGTGTTTGTGGGGAAATAGAAAGTGCAAATTAAAGACAAGGACTGCATTCCTTCATGAGCTTTGTCTGTTTTCTCATAAGAGGAAGCAACACGGTAAAGCTACAGTCACATTCATACGGTGATGCTCTTATCAAGGCTTTCTGAAAGTCATTTTTGTAAATGCAAATCTCCTGCACAGTTATGCATACTCGTGTGTATTCAGAAGACCATGTATGCAGAAGCATGGATGAGAGCAACACATCCGGTTACAGGTCCCTCGCATTCTGCCCCGGCCTTTTTGAGCAAAACTGACGCTTTCATTTGACTGGCGGTAAATAGACATTCTGAGGTTCTGAATTATTTAGTTGTGTGAAATAAGAATGGCCAAATCCTGTGGTCAGTCAGGTAAACGACTACATCATGTTCTTTTATAGAACTGATGAAAGGCGTAGTGGGTGATGAAAGTTCTTTCTGAGTCTGTGTCCACCAAAGTAGACAAACAACTCTACTCGGTGGTCAAAGGTGTCATATTCTGACATATACAACTACCTCACTTAACACGTCAGTCGGTTTTAACATTTGCGAAGAAGCCACCGTCAAGTTCTTTAGAAACTGTCTAAGAGCCCCACACGGGGTAAAATGGTACATCCTATCTGAACCACAAAGTACTGGTTCTGTTACCAATCCGCTTCTGATCTCATTTGACCTTTTAGGTATGATTTACATCATCTCCTGATCCTCAGTGTTCAGCAACTGCTTCTGCTGCACCGTGATGAAGGTGTACTAGGAAGAGTGCTCAGAGAAGGAACAGGTGGAGCGGAGCACAGTGGAGCTCGTGCCTATAACTGTGCATGCCCTCTTTTGGAATATCGGTGTTCAGCCAGCAGGGAGAACCAGAACATGCCGGCTGACGCTTTGGAGCAGCATGGATAATGAGAACAAATATGGAAATATCACAAGGCCAAATCCCATTTTGACTTTTTGTGTAAGGATTCCCAGAGAACGTGGACTCTTTAACCACAGCTGGACTTTAAATCATAATCAGTTTTGGGTAGTCAGGGAAATACCAGTGTCGCTAATGGCATCATGGTCCACAAGGAGTTTTAGGGCCCTGCTTGTACACGACTTCGACAAGTCTGGGAATTACTCACTGAGATATTATTATACAGGGCAAAAGACTGAAACAGGTTTTGAGTCAAACCGAGAACTGTAGATTTCAGATAACTAAATCCCTGCTGATTTATAAAAACGTGTTTCGATGTAAATCAGTGGGGAATTTTGGTTGTCCATGGGACACCAAGTGAGTAAATGACAGATGCAGATGAAAAGAGTTCAAGAGTTCAGTCAGGTGATTTGTTAAATCACAGATTACTGCATCTAACTGTATAATCTGAACAGGAATACACCCCACAACACTGACATGATAATTACTGGCACCCGTGATAAAGATAAGTTTCAAAAAGGTTATAACAATCTGAATTAGCACCCTCTCACACTACAAAACTTACTAAAGTTACTATGAAAAAAAATGCTTAAAGTATGTCGCAATTATTGGTGCCTAGTAAAATTCCAAACAACAAAACAGAACTGTACCTGAATCTGTTCCCATGTACAGTACCAGTCAAAAGTTTACACATGGAAACTCATAAAGGGTTCCCTTATTTTTGGCTTAATGCTTTGCATAGAAGACATCAGAATATAAAATCGCACTCATGGAATTATGCAGCCCACCTTAAACAACCTCCAAAATGGAACTTTACAGGAGGTTTCTTAGCCTTCAGTGGAGGCTGATATTTATTAATAAGCAGTTTCGGATGTCTGAAAATAAATATTCAATAAAACTGAAAGTGGAACTAGAGCTTTTAACCCGGGTAAAGAAGAGATAAAGGTTTTCTGTGCATTAAATGTATATTAGAGGTGGCCATATGGCATAAATATGATACTGTGAAATATCAAGAAAATATGTGGTACACAACATCCATTTAGTTGTGTGTGTCTAAACTGAATCAACCTGATCAGTGAAAACACTAAAGTGTCCTGACCTTGATTACAAAACTAATAGCTACAAGCCTAAAATGCCTGTATCCACTCTCAGGGCAATGATTGGGTTCAAAACTATGATTTGGACAATCCATAAGCATACAGTCAAATCCATAAAAAGGGTCTAATGAATACAGAATCAGGGTCAAACATGAATCCCAAAAAAAACCCTGAGAGTGAATGGAAGAGTCTGGACGAGATTATGATCCCGGTTCTGTATTGAGGAGTGCTCTCTGATTGCTTTCTCTGTATTCTGTAATCAAACATTATGAGAATATTATTTTTTGCTATGCTCTTTTGGGCCGTTTCACACAATGCTAAATGCCTATTATTATGACGTATGGTTTAATTTAAATCTTTTTAAAGATTTATTGTTTTCTCAGGTTACATTACTTATACAACATTATAATGGTTTTCTTTATATATCCTAAATGAGAGTGAGCTAATTAACCCCAAGTTTTTATGGTGCATTTTTTTTTACCCATCATTACCTAGAAAGTCAATAAACGTGTAGCTGACTGACTGCACAAGTATGAGTACATGCACCAAAGCCCAAATCTGCCTCGGCAATCTGCAATACCCGAATGAACTTATCGCCATCAAACGTCTATGCTTGCAGTGACATCTGCTGGCTACCCAAAAATTCCTTTATAGGGTCAGAATTATGAATTAATGACTTTAGAACCGTAGTAATATTAAGATTGAGGCGAAACTAGCAGAAACAACCAGTTCCCTTTAGCGCTGAATGGTGATCAACAGAAAATATTCTTCTCTAAACTTACCAAGCTATTTATCAAGATGACATTCTGTCAAGTTTATCATAATGACATCTACATGTGGTTGCAGTCACATGCTTACAGTGTGAGTGTCTAGTTTAACCTTAAATGCTAGTTGCTAATACATTCTGTGAGTTTGTGAAGGTGTACTGTTTAAGAAATGCACACTTCAGCAAACCAAAGTCAAAGTTGTTTATTACCTTTACAGAGAATGGAAGCCAGTAGGTTTGGGATATTATCAAAACTGAAAGTAATACAGTCTTACACTCCTGGTACACATGAATAATTTACTAATATTGACTGTAGGTTCTTCTTTCATATTTCCTTGATGACGTGTATGATATGCTCATCAAAAACCACACATCTGCCTCACTGCTTCTTAATTACCTCTATAGTGCAGACTACCACCACATCCTCTTTACATACACATGATATCCAGTATTCATATTAAAACATTTACTTTCATTCTAAATGTGTACATTAGGTTAAAGTAAAAACAAATTGTATATACTGTGTATACTTTGTGTATACTGAAGAAAGTGATGCACTGAATCATAATAAACAGATAAATTATATCCATACTTATAGAAAGGTAATCTTTACTGTTACTGATTTTCTGCATTGGAATAACACTGACTTTAGTTCAGAACTATGAAAGAACGCGTGACAAAAAATGAATCAGAAACCGAACAACTGTTTAGCCCAAACATCTCCTCATAGCAGTCAAGTATTATACTGTATGTAATTAGCACAGTCATTAACTCAGTACTTCATTAAATCAAATCAGGTTTGCTGGTGGATGTGAAAAAAACATTGTGATGGGTGGGGGCACCAAGAAGATGTCTGGACCCAAATACATGGTCTTCTAATCCCCTCACACCTCATTAGAAAATAAATATTTGTTAAAAAATTGCTTCCTTGTTCACTGTATTCATTTTTCCTCAATTCTAAAAAAGTATGTGAAGAGCTGATATAAATAAAAGCAGTGATCAGTAAGTATTCTGTGTTTTGCTCTATGAACATCACTGTTGTTTTGTAAATACAAATGTAAATACAAGTTTAACCCAAATTTCATTCCTGCAACACTTTGCAAAAAGGTTGGGACAGAAGGGTTTTCCCCTTTCTGTAAGAATCACTTCTGCTTTAACACTTCCAGTAATCACTAGAGAAGAAAATACACCGATTGTTCCTACTTTAAAAGTACATTTTCTGCCATTCTTCTGTTGTACAAGTCTACCGCTGTATATCTCTACAGGACCGACAGGTCTCAACTGCAGGCAATCCAGACTAGCACCTGCATGCTCTGATACTGAGCTCAAAATGTGTTCATGATGCTGTCCCGGATGTGCAGGTTATCAACTAATACAATTACAACATTCAATTTTACCCTATATAATTAAAATTATTGAATCATCAGTCTACGAAAAACGTCCATATTAGCATATTTTGGATGAGCGCTTGTCCACTGGGCGGTGCATCATGTCAACTGGATGGTGTGTTGGAGTCATAAAGGGGAGTTTTCCAGTTTTCACCACTTTTCTCAGCTGCCTGAAACGCCTCATTGGAATTCCTCTGTTACAAGATGACATCATCTCGTAACACTATCCTTATTGCCTGCCTACCAGCGAGCTAGGCAAGCTCTCATATATGTTTTTAAACAATTTGCTGGGGTGCATAAAACATAAGACATTTTACATCTGATGTGCAATAGAGCCGCACAGGTGTAGATACTTGGTTTTATTTGATAAGGAATAAACTTTTACACAGTAGTGAATTCAAACAGTCAACTTTCACTACTGCTCATACTCGCACATCTTTATTCTGCTAGTGCATGTTACGCTTATCGTCCTTATAGTCTTATTGTCTCATTTATATATATCTCAGGGCCTGTATTTTATTCTATCAAATGTCTGTGTGTTTTATGTTTATTGTTTATTACATTTAACACACTCTTGTTAAATGTTTATTTGCTGCACCTTGGGAACGGAGGGTAATTCAATTTTAATCGTCTGTATGTCTTGTACATATTAAAGTGTTGACAATAAAACTACCTATCTTGACTTGATGATTCATCTTGTATCGATATAGCTTCAAGATTATGTCAAAAAATAAAAATCTAAACATGTAATAAAAAAATTATAACCATTAAAATTTCAGTGTAGTAGTAGTAGTAGTATCTGATGTGCAATAAAGCCGCCTAGGTGTAGATACTTGGTTAAACACAGTTTTATTTGAACAGGAAGGGTGTGCAAAAAGCAGTAGTAGGTGAAGAACGTGTGTACAAACTAATGTCCTCCCAGCATGCCCTTTGTCCTTGATATGTGCCGCCTGTGTGGCTCATGTGTGTACGTGGTGAACCTGTGGTCTGGAAAACATTAAAGGGCAGGACCAGGCTGCTCAGATCGTATGTCTGTGTGTTGTAAGGGGCCAGGGTGGGGAGGGGGGCTTTGCCAAAGGCTCTCAGTTACACTAATAAGAGCATCCACGGCTCAAAGCATCACACAGCTCATGGTAGGGCTGTGAGTTCAGACGCTTTCATTTATGTTTTCTAACGTTTGATGGATGCGTCTCCGAAGGAGTTCCACAGGCGAACCCGCTGTGACAGCACAGGTGAGGCAGACAGGAAGCAGACAGCAGGTCTGAGGAGAGATGATAGATGACAGGAATTAAAGGACACACAACACAAGTTAACAGCACTGACTGTATGTTGCATGGAGTGGATATACTATTAATGTATTTGGAGACTGGAGTGTATTTGTGTTTAAGGGTCAGGACAGGACTAAGCCTGTGTAGATTATTTACAGTGGACTCTCAAAACACATTATATATATATATTTACATTTCTGGCATTTAGCTGACACTCTTATCCAGAGCGACTTACAAGGTTAATAACATTACAGGTAGGCCAATGTAGTGTCAGGAGTCTTGCCCAAGGACTCTTATTGGTGTAGCACAGCATCACCCAGACCGGGATTCGAACCGAACCCTACTCTCCCACGTGGTGTTATCCGCTGAGCTACACCAACCACTATCCAAGTATAGGTGTTTGAGAGTCCTTATATATACACGCTGATATACACATATATATATATATATATATATATATATATATATAGGATATATTATATATACATATAGATATATATATATATATATATACACTGTATATATATATATATATATATATATATATATATATATATTTATACATATATATATGTGTATATATATATATGTGTATATATGTACAGTGTATATATAAGGACAGTGTATATATAACAGTGTACAGTGTATATATAAGGACTCTCAAACTATCCTATATATATATATATTCACGTATATATATTATTGTCAGTAGGACTCTCAAACTAATGTTAACAGTAAGAGTTTATAGATATACATTTACATATATACATATATACAAAGTAATGCACTGTACACGTATATAACTTAATCCCACATCTATCTAAAAACTACCACATTATATAAACAAATTCACTATGTTCAGCTATTATACTAATGTTAACAGTAAAGTTAATCATTTTAATGCTTACAGTTTTTGTAAATGTTTATATGTAGCCGGTCTTTCATTTTTCACTTTTGTTTAAACCGTGTGCATGTAATCTACTTACAGTCCATGTCCTCACATTCTACTGCATGTGTGTGTGTGTGTGTGTGTGTGCACGATTGTGACACCTCAGTGCCAAAAGTGGAACAGCTGTGAAGTTGTGAATGATGCCTACTATAGTGGGCACCTCATAGCCTCAAAAATCCCCTCCCACTGTTTACTAATCTGAAAGTCTTATATGCAAAAAGAAAGATCATGGTCAAAAGGGGACTAACCTGTTTAACTCAGATTCACAACACTGATATTCTGAAATCTTTCCCATGAACCCATACAGGCTAAGAGGGCTAAAAGGTCCATGTAAGCTTTTCCGGTAAAACATTAGGTGACCTTTAGGTGATAGTCAGCCCCTTTCTAGCCTCATAGCCCCATCCTCTTTCACCCTTAACATACTGACTGGGTTTCATCACTCCAACTGCACATTCTTTAAATATCCCTGCACATTCACTCAGTAACTGTGAGGGAAGGTTAGGTGGCTTAGGCAATGTTTACAGAGAAAAAGGTGGTTGATATCTTGATGTTTGATCTCTAACATGTGGGTGATAAGGCGAATGTGTCATCGATGACTCAGATGTAGGCCAAACTCTGAAGACTCTGGTCTGTTATGTTCTGAACATTCACCCTTTTAAGAAGTGGCTCCAATACCAAGAGAAATGCATGTCTTTCAGTGCCTGTTCTATAGGCCATGATAGTTTCTGCACCTTTCAGGCAGTTTTCTCAGTACTCCCAGGTAAAAATGAAGTACATTTTAATGTACTAGAAATGTACCTTAATACCAGCAAGTACATTTCAAGCACATTATTGTTTTGTGTGCTAAACACAAGTATTAACAAGTAGGTGTAATAATGAGAGCCCAAGGAAGTATACTTAGTACACTTAAATTAAAGATACTTCAGTGTACTACTTTTTTCTTCTCCTGTGCAGTGCCATTATTTGAATTCTCATTTATAACCTTCTTGTATAGACTCTTAATATTCAATAAAAACCTATATAGTGTAGACTGAAAATCACAGCGGGTGGTTGTTAGGATGGGATTATTATTTTTATTAAATATTTCAAAAATTTTCATGATAAAGAAGATTGACAAATGATAAATAACATACTACATGGTCTCCTATTCCTTGCTCCACCCTGTCCTGTTGCCGAGTCATGTGCTATGCTTGTGTTTGTGCTCACTAGTCCCTCTTTACTATTAATGTTCTCACATGTGTGTAATTTGTTTACCAGATGTTCCTTATCTGTGGTCTGTGCTCTTTTACACCTTGGCTTGCCTCCCTCCCCTGCAGTGTACTTTAGTGGGTTATTATGGTTGCGCATTGCTTTGAAATGCACAGTATTATCTTATCCAGGGTATGGGTTAGGGTTAGGGTTAGATTAGGGTTAGGGTTAGAGGTCCTCCCTGGAGGTTATCTTCTCTTTCTTCTTCTTCTATTAATTTTCAGCTAGACCCAAACACTATTGTCTCTTTAGCCACCAAAGTGCATGTTCTCACTCAGGGCAGATCCCCAAACTCTAATCCACAGGCATACTGACCCGCACTCCTCTATGTGTTGTTTATTCATCTCTTGTTCAACTTATAGCAACCACAGGCTAGCAGGAAGTGGGAACCATTTAAGAAGTGCAACATTCCACATTTCCTTTAGGAAATGCACCAGTCTGTGTTCTGTGCTCCGTTACCCCTTGGCTTGCCTCCCTCCCCAGCTGCATTATTGGGTTATTATGGTTTAGCATTACTTTGCATGTACTCACTACTCTATGTGTTGCTTATTCATCCCTCATTCATTCTACAGCAACCATAGCCTAGCAACAGCCCAGTGGGAAGTGTGAACTGTTTAAGCTAGTTGTGTCTATGCTTAAGACACACTGACCGACACTGACCAAGCAATTCCAAGGTGCCACTGTGTCCACTTACTGCTCACTCTTTTAGACACTCTTACCTTGCCCGACGATAGCTCATCTGCTGCTACAGAGTTTGTGTTGGTCATCCTGTAGTCCTTTATCAGCGGTCACAGGAGATGCCCACAGGACACTGTTGCTTGGATATTTTAGGTTGGTGGACTATTCCAAGTTCAGCACAGTTCTGGTGCACAGAGTGGTGCTATTAAAATTTACCATTATATTGTATTAAACATTCTGAAAAGCACATGATTGATTATCCATTGTTCCACTGGAATGGACTAGGTAGCTTGGTTTAAAGTCCTGACAAACTCGCAGAACCTGACAAGCCCATCAGCTACAGATATTGACCAGTTGCATGTCCTTGCATATGAATAAAGTGAGTTTATTTGTGCAAGCCTCTTGCTATCCTCCAGATAGTGCGCTTGTAAAAGCCAGTGCAATAAATTAGTTAAGATGTGGCTGTTTGGGTGTAGTTCTAGGCATAAGGCCATGTGTGATCAGTTTGCCAGTGCAGGAATGCTAGGCTAAATGTAGCTTACTAGGTTGCATGCAACATCACTTTCTCACTTGACGCACAACAAATAATAATTCATAATTTTCTATGTTTTTTTTTCACAATTATATATATATATATATATATATATATATATATATACATACAAACAAATATATATAATTATATAATCAGATTCAGAATATTTGTTTGACAAAAGAACACCTTGCTGCTTCTTGTTTCTGAAGCAAACATGTTTCCTGTAGCAGGAAACCTAGCCAGTCACAGTGGCATTCAGATAAGACATGTGAATTCTGCCACAGATTAAAGTACACTGTTAGATATGCTCGTGCTGAAATGACCCAGTTCTGAGAATAGATGTGCAAAGATGTGACTGGCCCAATCTGCTCTGCACCTGCAGGTGCACAAGCTAGTGTGGTTCTTTAACAGTAGGATATAACTACCAAGTGACTAAACAAATATGAAACTCAATCAATCTTGCTATGGTGTTATATGTAGGGTGTTAGAGCTACACTCTGAAAGAAGACGAGTATAGTATTTAGTACAGGCAGTGGTTCTGTGTAGAACCATGTGTTCCACATATAGTCATCTGCATGCTTAAATCGTTCTTCACATGGTGACATGGTTCTTCAGATTGGTGGAGAATGTTAATGGTTCTATATGGAAGAGTTTTGAAAATGGTTCTACTGTATTAAACACCAAAAGGGGGTTCTTCTGCTGGTACAACCTCGACATTGTAACAACAGCAGAACCATTGTTTGGTTGTAGTGCTGCCATTCTTTAAAGCTGCTGTGTACCACACTCTAAAATTCTTGTCAGGGGAGCGTGAACTGGTCTTCCTGTATCACACCCTCGTTGACTGAGCAGCATGAATGTGAAAGATTACACCCAAGCTATTATAATAGAGGCCAACTAGAAAATTAAGGGCAAGGTATACCGGTGGCTCTTGATAAATACTTCTTTCCTGGAGAGAACTCTGAGCGCAGACAGGGCTCAGTCCCTGTAATCCTGTAAGTGGCCACATCCTGACCTGCTGAGGCATGTCAGTTATTCAGGTGAGGAGCGTCGCTGACAGCTGGGCTTTTCTAGGCCCGCTGCTGTCTTCTGTTGCGGTGCTTGTCATCCTGTGATTATACATGGCAGAAATGACTCTGTATTAATATATCAAGTACATTTATGGACATCAGAACTGGTGTATGGTTACTATCCACTTTCTGAGCTCCACCTACTTTCATTATATAGATGCACAATTACAGACTGTAGCCCATCTGCTAGAATGCATAATTTGTCAGCCACCCATGACCCCATCCATCATTGGTTCGTTTGTGATAACAAGGTTACTGATGGTGTATCATTTAGGGTGGTGGGGTTTGCTTAGTTAGGGGCTATTCACTGAAATAATATTGCAGAGATGTAATGTTTCAGAAAACACACTGACCGAATCTAATGACTGGACAGCTAACCTGCCTGTCTACCAGCCTACCTCAGAACCTGCCCACATGCATGGACTTTCTGCACAAGTGAATATGTCCGGCTGTATTAGATTTGTTTATGTTCGAGAGAATGAATTCGAGTGGTGGGGAGGTGGGGGCGTGCTGTGTTCTTTGGCGAGTTTGGAAATCCAAGCATAGGCCAGAAGCATGACTTTGTTGAGTCTCTTGACAGGATACCCCAAATTATATTTTAAAATGTTATTTATTTGCAGTTAATTGACACACTAAACATGCTACGTTACGTTACGTTATGACTTCATCTAATAGATATATATTTGAATGACTGGATGGATGGATGGATGGACGGACAGACGGACGGACGGACGAACGGACGGACGGACAGACGGACGGACGGATGGAGGGATGGATGGATGGATGAAAGGATGGAGGGATGGATGGGATGGACGGATAGACGGATGGACGGATGGAGGGATGAATGGATGGATGAATGAATGGATGGAAGGATGGATGGATGGATGGATGGAGTCTTACGATGTGCGGCCCTCTGGTGCTGGCGCTAACAGGACGACTCATGGAGGGCATCACTTCTGGCTTGTCTGTAATCGTGGCCGTTGAGTCGCTCTATGTATGCTGGATAATTTGCTGACTCTCCCTGTGCATGTTTCATGCAGGTCTACCAGACCTCGCTAGTGTGTACCTTGTTCTATCCACTGCTGCCAACAGCGTGCTATGGTAGTATCTGCACGACCAGTATAGAGTGCAATATGTCGATAAGACCATTCCTCTTCCCGGAGCCCTACGGTGTGAGCTCAGATTATTTTCGAACTCTCCTCCAAGCTGTACTGCTACCAACACAACGGGACGAGTAAAGCATGTCCTTGCTCATGTCATACGGCGATCAAGCATGAAACTCGAATCATTAACAGGTACCATGATGTTGAACCTAGCCAGCAAGCTTCATTCCTGTCGGTTGATTCCTTCTGGGCATAACTCCTTTTCACTGATGAGTGAATAAATCGCACTTGTCCTAACTTTTTGGAAACATGCTGCAGAATTACTGTATATTAATAAAAGACACTGGAGAGAAAGATAAAAACACCATCTCTGTACTGCTTTTGTTCAAATACAGTACTGGGTTGTACTACTGGGTTGTACTTGCCCTATCCCGACTGTTGATAATTCACTCAGTTCACATGTTTAACTTGCTTAACTTGCTGTTTCAAGTGAATAATAATTAGGTTGGGCATAACAGTCGGAGGAACACCGACAATAGATTTCACACAGCAGAGTTCAGGGTTAACTTCTCACAGCTGAGTAAAACTGTTACTCACTGAGTACTGTTAATTAAATATGCTTGTAACTGACTGCAGACTCCAGACTCTCCAGATGGTTAATTAGTCAATCCCGCATGGGACTTTGTGTCCTTACTGCTCCCCTTGTCTTCGTGCCAGCTCTATCTCCTCCTCCACCTCTCCAAGGCGACAGTCAGGTGACTCCGGCAGGAGCAGGTTTGACAGGGAACGCTGCTTTGTGTGTGTTTGAGTGTGAGGCTGCGTGTAAGCTCAGCCGAGCTAGTGCTGGGGGACATGTCCACAGAGCAGACGGAGCTTACGCAGACCCCTCTGCTGAAGATCTGGGTGCCATGGGCTGGAGGCTCAACAAACCAAAGGAGAGGCTGTGAGTGTGGAGCAGGACTTTGTCTTTGTCTACTTCAGAGAAACTTTGCATGAAGGCCTCCTTAACTACTGCATCAGCTAACATTAACAATCCTGACTTTCAGCATTTTTTAACCTTACCGTCGCTGTCGGAACAAAACCTCGCACCTCCAGTTTTACTCTTTCTTCACAATTTAGTCGCTGCCCAAAGAAAAACATGTATCTCTGTTTTTGCCCATTTTTACTGTTATGCATCATCTGAACACAACAGCTGCTGTTTACACTGTGTGAACGTTGGATGATGAATGGACCGAGAGAAATGGCCCAAAATTGCCACTGGCTTACATTAAACATAAATGAGGTCTTTGCCTCACCTGTAAAGTTACCATCCTGGAGATACATGTTTTTCTTTGGACAGCGATGATCTGAAAATGCTTCCTCCTTTTACTTTGTGTTAAGATTTCATGATGACTAGACCAATCAAAATTCTCCAAAATAGCTTGTTTAATAACTTACTCTAAATGTACAGTAACTGTTTCTGAGGTAAAAGTTTTTGTAACAACAAAACCTAAACAGTGCTATAGTGCCATTGTCGTTACTGAGGTATAAAGGTGTAATTACATAGTAATTGCATAGTGAGTTACATAGTACATCAAACGTACTTTCAATACATTCTGCTTTCACAGCTGCTTTCAGCGACAAAAAGAAAATAGCAGAAATATGAAGAAGGTTTTTTTCATTCCATTAAAACAATTTAACAAACAATAAAAACTTTTCATCAACTTCAAACCATAATAAGGAATCTCCTCTTCTACTTACAGGCACCGAAAATGTGGCTTAAATTTTTTGAATGAACTTTTTGTTGCACTTCAGACAGAGCCTCTCTGCTTGTTTTAATGAGCCATGAGTAAGTAATAATTAACACTGAATTACGGCATGCCTTTATTATCACTAGCTATACGTCAGAGGGTTTAGAGATGATTGTGTCAGTGTTAATGAATAACAAACTCAATAACAAACACTTGCATTTAGTTAGATTCATTAGAATGTTTTTTACATCTTAATGATTTGAATTTTAAATAAAAAAAGTGTTTTCAGGTCATGTTAAGTAATTCAATAAACAATGCCCCCTAATAACGTTCAGGGTGCTTTAATGTAAAGTGTTTAATCTACTTCTTCTCCTAGACAGTTGAAGAAATCTCCATCATGTTGCTGTGCTGTGTTTGGTGTATCTTCTATCATATGTGTTTTGTGTAGTTACTGTAGTGATAGAGAGAGAGAGTGTTTAGCATGCTGTAGCTGCCTTATTTCCTGGCCCATGTCATTAATTCTCTGTTGCTCTGATGTCTTCTCTGTTAGTGCCCCCTCTTTCCCCTCCTATTTATCTGTTATGTCACCTCATTCAGCCGAGAAACTATTATGTGATAGCCAGACTGACCCTCCAGGTCAAAGCAAATACTGAGCAAATACAAACACAGACGTGCCAACAGTCAAAGAAAGGTATGGCCTACCAATCAAGCCATTCTGCTGGTTTGTGTTGTTTGGTGGCTGCTGGGTCCCTGGTTGAAAAGAGCAGAGAAACTAATGAAAGTCAAAAGGGCTGTGATGTGGGCCATCTGGTTTTCACAGTTTGTATTCTGGTGAAAGCATCACACAGTGAATCTCTTATCTGCCAAAAAAGTATTAGTCATGTTGACTGCAAAGCCGCAGGGAACCTAAATCTATGGCTAATTAGATTAATCTTGATCCTCTGGGCCACAAAATATGTTGTCCCAAAGGCTAATTAATGTCTGCTGGATTTCACCAGATTTCTCCTCTCTCTATGAAGACCTGGTGGTAATCTTGGGCAATGCCAGATACATTACAAATGAGGAGGCTGATTGAAGTATGAAGTATGAAACAAGCATCAAATCAAGTTGCTCATTAGCTATGCCCCCACAGAGTTTTGTTTTGCCGTGTCTCATTATATTCATATGTCAGATTTTTCATTCAGGCTTTGGCTGGTTGCCTGACAGTAGACTCGACTTTAATGTGGTACAAACATTTTGATTAGTTTACTCTGTGATCTCTGGCTCTTTTAGCTCTGCTAACTGCATCGTATCTCCGGATTCTCTGGTGAGGCCTTAATACTGTATAAAAGACATTAACCTGGGTGGCAAGTGAGCTATCATAGTGCTATCAGAAAAGACTGGGGAGGAGGATGTGACCTGTGGACATGTTGAACAGTGTGACCTGGTTTAGTAATTTTATCACAGTGACAAACTAGTTTGGAAAAGATAAACATGTACACGCCAATAAAATTACAAAAAAATAGATGGTCACTAATGATGGAAAAATGAGATTGGTTAATGATTTTTGATGTGATTAATAGCAAATACAGGTGTTTACATTAGTTGTTAATGTAGATGTTGCTGTAGATCTGTTTGAAGAGGTAGTAGTAAATCCCAGGTAAAAAACGTACTTTATTAAAAATACTTTATTATGTACTCTAATTTTGTGTGATTCCGTACTTTAAAGCCAGGCTTTAACTACCACAAATTATCCCTACCAGCATATTTAATGCAGTCATCCAGTTTAATACAGACTGGAGAGCACAGTCAGAACCACAGGTATCCACATACTTCCTTTCAGGAAAAACATCACAGGCCGACATTTGGTTTTAGAAGGTCTATGCTGGTTTTAACTGGTATAATTCTTGTCTGCTGCTGGTTAAGATGGTCACCCAGCTTGGTCAAGCTGGTTAACTACAATACCAGGATGACATATGCTAGGTTTTTGGTGACAGGCATATTAACGTCCATTGCAAACCAGCATTTTTGTGGCTCATTTCATGAGTGCAATTGTGATGAATATATACATCATAACAGTGAGGGCTAGAGGTTAGGGAATAATATAATATAGTCATTATGTACAACATGATAAGGTAATAATGTAGAAATTCTTATTCTTATATCAACATATAGTAATAGTAATATAGTACAGTAATAATAATTAGCATCAGAAACAGTGAAAACATCATCAGTCCTTTCTGTTGTGCTCATTATGACATCATTTCTCTCCAGCGTCTCGACCCCAGTTTACAAACTCTCCCACCATGATTGTAATGGTGGGCCTTCCTGCCCGAGGAAAGACCTACATTTCCAAGAAGCTCACACGGTACCTCAACTGGATTGGGGTCCCGACCCAAGGTGAGATCTCCAGAGACCCATAGGTAACTAGTTACTGCATGCTTAGGGGATACAGTATTAACTTGTCAGTCATGTGATCTGACTCTCCACAGTCTTTAATTTGGGCCAGTACCGAAGGGAGGCGGTCAAGAGTTACAAAAACTACGAATTCTTCCGCCCGGATAATGAAGAGGCCATGAAGATCCGCAGGTACTGAGCAAGACAGAGTGTATTAAGGTAGCTCTTTGTTGGGGTCTGACCAAAGGTAGAAAAGTAACAGAGATGACTATATTGTGTGCAGAGCCTGTGCTTCAAACGCCCTCAAAGACATCGCCAACTACTTCGCTAAGGAGCAGGGACAAGTAGCAGTGAGTAAGAAGGACTACCACAAAACCATCCAGCCAGCTGTTTCAGTCTACAGCTTAAATATGTATATATATATATATATATATATATATAGTATTTGCAAATATATACAGTAGATGGTTTGTTACACAATTTCCTCCTTACCTGAAACGTATGCAATCAGCCAAGACATGTTTTTCTCAGAAGCTTGATTCTTTTGGAAGGCTAATGTCGATAATATATTTCTCCACTGATCGTCTATGTTTTTAATGTAAGGAGCAAATTTATGTTGATTTGATTTCAGTCTAAACCATCACTTTAACATAACAGTATCTTTACGTGCATTGATTTCTCCTAAGAATGCATCAACTGGGGCACTCTGGCCAGTATAACAATGTAATCTGATGTGAACATGCCCACTCATCACCTCCTAGTGGTGCTCCAGTAGTCTCTAAAGCAAGATGTTTTGGTTTAAAGGAGCAATATGTAAGACAACCTGTCAAATTCAGACTCCAAACAATAGTGGAGACATATCACTAGGGAATGCACAGCCCCTCGTCTTCCCCTCTCCACTTGTAACCAGTCTCAAAGAAACGTTGCAAGCTCAGCATCACAAGCCAAGAGCGTTTCCGGCACTTTAGCAGTCAGGATCCCTGTTTGCTGTATGATGCATCTGCATACTGTGTCTGATGCCTCTTTATGACCTGTGCTCGTAACACCTCTTCACTAAGTCCTACTTCCGCCGTAATGTAATGGGAGCATGTGATAAAAAAAGAGTTCTTTCTCAAAAGAAGAGAGGATAAATGGAGAGATAAGGTTGAGTTGATCTGTGCCGGATTTATTTCGCAGGTATTTGATGCCACTAACACCACCAGGGAGAGGAGAGGGGCCATCATCAATTTTGCCAAAGAGAAGGGCTACAAGGCAGGTGCAGGGCTTTGAATCATCCCATATAATCCTTTAACAGTCCTTTCAGTCCTTCATGTCCTAGTTCCTTCTGCAGTTCTGATGACCTGAACACTTGAAAATATGACAAGCTGTTTCATTTCCACAGTTCTTCCATGCAGTAACTTGTGCTTTCAGGTGTTTTTCATCAGAACCGTCATATCGTCCGATGACCCTGAAATTATCGAGGCAAATATAATGGTAAGGAACTGTTTAGTGGTGAATCTGATGTTAAACTGTTGAAGCTTGATATAAATACAATTACAGGGTAAGTTTAAAGTTAAAAACTGATCATTTTGTTTGCCTGTGAATAGGAAGTGAAACTGAGCAAGCCCAGACTACTTGAGATATTTACACTGTGGACATATAGAGGAGGCGCTTGAGGAACTTCTTAAAGCGTCATATGATGTTGCTACAAAACCACCTATTGTTTTCTACTGGTATGAGGACACAAAAGACATCGGATATGTTGTTTGGTTTTACGTACCTTGGTGTATAATATTATAGTATATATATTATATATATATTATTATTTTCACTATAGATATATTCTTTATTATTTTATGATACCTTATATACTATATATATTTGTATTATCAAAATATTATAATAGATAATACATATAATTTAATATATACTCTATATATATGTATTATGTATTTCATTATACCATTATATATAGTAGCTTTATTTTATGATTATGTATATTTTATTTTTCTTTATCTA
Organism: Prochilodus magdalenae; assembly: GCA_024036415.1. NCBI lineage: Eukaryota > Metazoa > Chordata > Actinopteri > Characiformes > Prochilodontidae > Prochilodus > Prochilodus magdalenae. The sequence goes on along the minus strand of JAMWET010006816.1, from coordinate 3,370 downwards.
ATAATGATATATTTACATATAGATATTATATTACTATATATATATATTATATATACAAGCTCTGGAAATACATGTATAAGAGACATTTTCACACCTTGATTAATTTTTATGGTTATTCGACAATGTTCTTCGTAGTTTATCAGTTTCTGGAGTTTGTATTGTTTACCAATTACTACGATCCTTTGTTGAGTCTTATTTTCTTATTTTTTATACACTACTGGATTAAAACGTAGTCTCCCAAATTCATCATGATCAGTATGTATTGTATTTAGAAAAGCACTATATGACTCCAGAAGCTGTGTTTTTTTAACCATGTCTCAGTGTGAATTCTTACCTCAGCCACACGCGCCTATGGCTATTTCTTATTAGGGATGATATGAGGTCATGCTTAAACGGTGGGTTTTTTATAGTTTTACTATTACCATTGGTAATGAATATTTTCATTTAAACATTTTTTTGGTCGTTTCGCTCATCCTAAGTGTTCATGTTTTATGATGATTGTGGTTTTGGCCCTCTGCCAGTCTGTGAAGCTTTGTAGCTTGTGTTGTTGCTGTTGTGTTTTACTGTACTTGACCTTGTTCTTATGAACCAGGACGCTCACTGTATCTGCCAGTAAAGCTAGAACCCAACCTTTTGTTTTTCTCACTAAGAACACTACTGTAGCATGTGGAGATGCTGATTTAGGATCTGGAGTGGTGTCTTTTTAATTTATTTCCAGAGCTTGTATATATGTATAACATGTCTTTGTCTTTAAGTTATAAGGCAGATCAAAGCTTGCGAAAAGCAAATGACCTATTCTATCTGGCATACTGGTAACTAAAATGAAACCATGAGTACTTTTATTAAACTTGTATATAATTAAAGTGGGGATGCCAAAAATTCTGTTTTGTGTCTGAGCTAATCAATCCAGCACAACACACACTAACGCACCTACCACCATGTCAGTGGGACTGTAGTGCTGAAAGAGTCTACCACTCAAATAATACCCTGCTCTGTGGTGGTCTTGTGATGGGTCCTGACCACGGATGAAGCAGGAGCAAAGGGGTCCTATGCAGTGTAAAGGACTACAATAATAAATCAAGCTCTGGGTAATGGAGTTGAAGAGTCCCCACCTGTATGTTACGAGGAGCTGATAAAAAAACTTGCAGCGTATTAGAGAATATTTTCATTACGTGCTATATACGGTTCTACAGAGTATCACATCATTTTATTATTTTTTTTTTTATATTATTTATTTATTATTTTTTATTGTAATTTTAATTTATTTTTCTCCCACATGCCCTTGTCTCATGTTTGCACTTACCAATCTCCCTATGCTTTGCAGAACATCTCTCCCTACATTCAACCATCTTCAATTGTGGGCTACCAGATATTCTGGATGAATCGTGTCCAGGATCACATCCAGAGCCGTTTAGAGTGTACTACCTCATGAACATCCACGTCACCCCGCGCTTCCATCTCTACCTCAGCAGGCATGTTTCTGAGAGCGAGCTGAACCTGCTGGGTCGCATAGGAGGAGACACGGGCTCTCTCTCGCGAGGGGTGGGGACAAGGGTGAGGACTGTCTGTGCCATTTGGTGGTCTCCTTTAGATAGCAGTTAAAACCTGGTTTGTTTTGAATGGCGAGTGGAAATCACTGCATCCAGCTAATGTTCCTAAACAGCACCAGATGTTTAAAGCCAGAGAGAGTTTTTTCCATCCTTTTCTGTCAATCAGGAAAAGGCCATATCAGCATAAAATGACTGGAGAGTTGGTGAAAGTGACACGTATGCACGTGTACACAACACTGGCCTGTTTGTGGACATTAATGTCTGGTTCTCTGGGAGCAGTTCATGAGATTGAGGACAGCACCATCTGCTGGACAAACACTGACCTAGGTCAGGTTCAAGATGCTCATCCTCCAAGTGGAAAGTATGAGTAAATCAGGTTTTCTTATCTTTAAACCTGTGGGCTGAATCAGGTGAAGACAGTAGTGTGTAGTGGGGCTCGAAACATTTTAATATATAACCATAATTAGGTTAGATTGTATATTAATATATTATGAACATAAACATATCTACAATGAGGGAAAATAAGTTTTTTGAACACCCTGACGACTTTGCAAGTCTCTCCACTTAGAAAGCATAGCGGTGTGTTCCTGAAATTTTTCATCTTAGGTGCATGTGCATGTCCCACTGTGAGAGACATAATCTAAAAAAAAAATCCAGAAATCACAATGTATTATTTTTTAATCATGTTTATGGGTGTGGGTGTGTGTACTGCTGCTGCCAAATAAGTATTTGAAAAAGGTATTTTGAAGGGTCATTGACCAGCTCCTACCCCGTGTAGTTTTCTGGGCTGATTCCTCACCTTTCTTAGGATCATTGCTACGTCACAAAGGTGAGATCTTGGCATGGAGCCCCAGTCCCGAGGGAGATTGACAGTCATGTGGACTAGCCTCTTCGATTTTCTAATAATTGCTCCAACAGTTTCTTTTCACCAAGCTGCTTGGCAATTTTCCCTTAGCCCCTTTCCAGCCTTGTGGAGGTCACAGTTTTTGTCTCTGGTGTCTTTGGACAGCTCTTTGGTCTTAGCCATGTTCGTAGTTGGAGTCTTACTGATTGTGTGGGGTGGACAGGTGTCTTTATGCAGCTAACGACCTCAAACAGGTGCTTCTAATTTAGAGTAATAAGTGGAGTGGAGGTGGAGTTTTTAGAGGTGGACTAACAGGTCTTTAAGGGACAGAGTTTTTGCTGATTGGCAGGTGTCCAAATACTTATCTGCAGCAGTAACTCACAAATAAATTATAAAAAAAATCACACATTGTGATTTCCAGTTTTTTTTTTAGATTATGTCTCTCACAGTCGACAGGCATCAAGATGAAAATTTCAGACCCCTCTATGATTTCTAAGTTGGCAAACTTGCAAAGTCGCAGGGTGTTCAAATACTTATTTTCCTCACTGTATATTAATGTCACAGCAGCAGACTAATTAAACATCTTCAGTTTACGACAACATATTTGATGGCTGGCCACTGATGGGGAGGTTTCTTGGCCGCTTCCACATCTTTGGATTTGGACATATCATAATCTTTCCTTAACCAAATTCCTGTATTAATTAAAGCTGATTTTAGGTTTCTGGTGGGCCTCTATACTGTGCAGGTTTTTTATTTTTGTATTTTTTAATGATATGTATTGATGGTGGTAGGAACTGCCTAGTAGTTTTGAGCTATTTATGGCCAAAATCTAGGTTAGTTTTTTTGTTATCTGGTCAAATGCAGAGGAATTAGCATAGCTGCTAAGACATCTAATGGCCAAGCTGAGCCAAAATGGGATTCCACGTGGTTGTACGACATTATAGGGTGATGCATGCTGGTAAGTGGGCAAGATAAC
>JAMWET010006815.1:0-25550 GCA_024036415.1 Prochilodus magdalenae | reverse complement strand
GTCTGATATACCACACACACAGGGGGCGTATACAGTGTGGCATAATACTAAAGCTGTACTATACGTGTGCGGTATAGTTTGGGTAATTTGGATGCAGCATCTGTTTATTGAATTATCTGCCACCAGGTCAAAACCGGGGAGAATGATGTCCACACCTAATCAACTATTAGGATTAGTTTGTTGCTCCTAACACTTAGCTATGACAGTACTCTATAAACATTGCAAGCAATCTGGCAACCCGGAGTGTTACCCACCTTGTCCAGGGCACAGTCCGCATGGCTCCGCATGTCCCAGCATGCACGTTCTCCATGGGCGTGGACGCTCCTACATACCTGAGCGCGGAAACTGTAGGACGACGGAAGATGAAACGACGTACGAAATCTTGGCAAAACAGAGTTCGGACCAAAAAGGAGGTGTTTAGCAGGACAGGATGGTAAATGGTGGATGTGCGCAAGGGTGAAAGAGAGAAGCAGAGAGAGAGAGAAAGCCCTTTTTTTTAAAGCCCTACGTTTCCAGAAGATATCAGCTTAAATCCTGACCTCAGAGCAGCCCAGGCTCTGCCATATGTTGGCTTTTACAAGGCGGTCAGGTACAGGAACAAAAGAAACACGATGAAAGGAAAGATAATATCGAGTAAAAGCCGTCCCAGAGCCAGGTCACTGGCTGGGGTCAAGGCTCCACGGCTACATAGTCTTCTCAGTATTACAGTAGAGTCGGGCTCAAGGGGGGACTGAATAGCTCCAAGACTAAAAACGAAAGAACAGTGAACTCGTGGGCTTCAGGTGATCACAGTCTGATTCCTTTACTGGAAGAGCGCTTTATCTGGTTTAAACGTGTTCTAAATGGTTCGAATAAAAGTCCTTTCACATTATCCTGTAATCGAACTGATCATGTGGTTTATCCATACACCATAAACTAAAGAACTGCAGAACTGTCCGATTAATAATCTTATGACAATTGTATATGGTTCAGGTGTGATGGGTGTATAATGTATGTTAGTGAGAGCTGTGATGGTTTTATGTTTGAGTACTAATGAGAGGCTGGGAGAGTGTAATATAATATCCGAGTTAATTAGTGTCGTGTTTGATTTACAGATCAGGGGCACGTTGCAGAAGGGTTTTTTCATCGTTCTTGCCCAGAGACGACCGCCACAGAGAGGAGCTGGTCTGTAGACAGAGTTTGAAGGTCTTCAAGGTCAGCTCATCTCTTTCTTCTGCGCTTCCTTTTTTATTTCCCTGCTAAATATTAGAATAGAAATTTGAGAAAGTCCAGTTGATTAAAAATCTTCTCTCTCCTCTCTCATCTCTCTCTCGGTCCTCTAGGTGTTTTCCAAAAAACAAAAACCCTATAACGACGATGAAGATTTCCTTCTAATAGGGTAAGACTCGGGCTCCTGCTGTAAAGAGTTCAGAGCTAAGATAGCATGGCTGAACATGTTTTAGCTGATCCGTAAACCAGCGCTGTGGAGCTGATCAGTAAACACAGAGATAAACCTACACTTGTGAGGGGCTGTGAGCTTATCAAGTAACACAAAGATAAACATACACTGTGCGGCTGATCAGTAAACAAACACAAAGATACACATTGGCACTGTGGATCTGATCAGTTAAACACAGAGATAAACATGCACTGTGAGCTGATAGTAACAAAAACAACGAGATAAACATAGCACTGTGAAGCATGATCATTAAACACAATATAACCATGCACTGTGAAGATGAATCAGTAAACACAGAGATAAACTACACTGTGAGCTTGGATCAGTAAAACACAAAGATAAACCATACACTGTGAGCTGATCAGTACACACAAAGATATAACATGCAACTGTGAGCTGACTCAGTAAACAGTGAGAAAACACACCTGTTTAGCTTGATCAGTAAACATGTTTATAAACCAGCACTGTGATCTGATCAGTAACACACGGAGTTTTTTTTTGTTGTTATTGGAGGGAGTTACCATGCACTGGTGAGCTGATCAAGTAAACACAGAGATAAACATACACTGTGAGCTTGATCAGTAACACGGAGATAACATGCACTGTGAGCTGATCATAAACATGGGTTTATAAACATGCACTGTGAGCTGATCAGTAAACACGGAGATTAAACATCACACTGTGACTGATCAGTAAACATGTTTATTCAAACCAGCACTGGGAGCTGATCAGTACCACACAGACACTAAAAACATGCACACCTAGTGAGCTGATCAGTAAACACATAGATAATAACATACACTGTGAGCTGTATCAGTAAAGCCATGGTTTATAAACTGCACTGTGAGCTGATGCAGTAACATGGAGATAAACACACTGTGAGCTGCTCAGTGAACACGGAGATGAACATACACTGTGAGCTGAATCAGTAAACATGGGAGGATAAACATACACTGTGAAGCTGATTCAGTAAAACATGGAGATAAACATGCACTGTGAGCTTGATCAGTAAACATGGAGATAAACACACTGTGCAGCTGATGCAGGTAAACATGGAGATAAACATACACTGTGAGCTGATTAGTAAACTGGAGATAAACATACACTGCATGTGGCTGCTCAGTAAAAACACGAGCGATCAACATACACTGGTGAGCTGATCATAAACCACGGAGATAAAATATGCGCTGTGAGCTGATCAGTAAACACGAGAGATAAATAGGCGCTGGTGAGCTGATCAGTACAAACACGGAGATAAATCTGCCGCTGTGAGCTGATTCCGTAAACCACGGAGTATAAATATGCGCTGTGAGCTTGATCAGTAAACACGGATGATAATATGCACTGTGAAGCTGATCAGGTAACAACACCAGAATACACTGCACTGTGAGCTGAATCAGTAAACATGTTTTTATAAACCAGCACTAGTGGAGCTCGATCAGTAAACTGTTTTTATAAACCGCACTGTGAGCTGATCAGTAACACGGAGATAAACATACACTGTGAGCTGATCAGTAAACATTTGTATAAACCAGCACTGTGAGCTGATCAGTACACAGAACGGAGATAAACATGCCCTATAGAGCTGCATCAGTAAACATGTTTTATAACACCAGCACCGTGAAGCTGATCAGTAAAAACACGGAGATAAACACACTGTGAGCCTGATCAGTTAAACATGTTTATCAAACCAGCAATGTGAGCTATTCAATAACCACGGAGAATCAACCACACTGTGAGCTGATCAGTAAACATGTTTATAAACCAGCACTGTGAGCTGATCAGTAAACATGGAGATAAACACACTGTGAGCTGATCAGTAAACATGTTTATAAACCTGCGCTGTGAGCTGATCAGTAAACACGGAGATAAACATGTGCACTGAGTTTGTTTTCTGTTGAAAGTTTCTCGTGTATGAAGCGAGTCTTTATTTGCCAGGAGCGATGTGATTGATTTGCAGTGAAAACTCTCTAAAAAACAAACAAATACAGAAATAAATAAACACAGGCGTTTACAGTCGTGCGTGTCCTGCTGTGCAGTGGTGGGAGGAGGAATCTCAGTGTCGTTTGAATTTACAGCCTAAATTCTGTTCAAACGATTCGCTATAATCATAATCTTGTGTGGATCCTGCAGCATCGGCCCGCTAGGACCGCATCCCTGCACCTCCGGCTGTTTTCTGGCACCGGACTGTTTATTACAACAAACACTCCTCAGTTGCATCATATTTCATACAGCAAAAGAGAAGAAACTTTGGCCTGGTGTTAGAGAGTGAACATAGATGTAGATGGATACATACAGGATAAATAATCAAAAGAATGGAATATTTCATGAGAAAAGCTATTAGATATATATTTTAAAAAATTATAAATACATATCTGAAAAATATATTTTTTAATTTGGCTATTGTATAACTATTATATTAATAGGTAATAATAAACACAGTAACCACCAGTTTGTTATTCAATCAGAAAAGAAGGAAGAACGAGAAAATATTTATAATATATAAATTACAATAAAGTTATCTAATATGGCTGTTATGTAAGGCAAATAACAAAAAATATAATAAATATGAATAAATAAAAATATCCAGGGTAGCTGTTAGGTATAATTACAATTAATTCAATTTTTTTATACAATTAAAATAAATAAAAATGATTTACTATACTAGTAAACAAATAACAATAAAACAATAAAATAAATCAGACACAAAAAATAATGAATGACATTACTGTCTGAGCTAAAAGCATATTCATATGATTAAATGTAAATAATCGTGAATATTATTGTACTGTATGAATATGGAGTGTTTTAATTGCTTGTTGTCTTTGTGGTTTACAGCAACAGCTGTACGTGGCGTCTGTGGTGGGCGTGACCCAGTTGGCCCTGCACAGGTGTGACGTGTATGGTGAGGCGTGCGCTGACTGCTGCTTGGCTCGGGACCCCTACTGTGCCTGGGACGGCAAATCCTGCTCACGATACTCCGCCTCGCACAAGAGGTAAACACCAAAACAGCTGTCCCACTGCTGATCAGACTCTTTAATGGTCTTTGTTCCACTCTAGATCAGACACTTTAATGGTCTTTGTTCCACTCTAGATCAGACACTTTAATGGTTTTTGTTCCACTCTAGATCAGACACTTTAATGGTCTTTGTTCCACTCTAGATCAGACACTTTAATGGTCTTTGTTCCACTCTAGATCAGACACTTTAATGGTCTTTGTTCCACTCTAGATCAGACACTTTAATGGTCTTTGTTCCACTCTAGATCAGACACTTTAATGGTTTTTGTCCCACTCTAGATCAGACACTTTAATGGTTTTTGTTCCACTCTAGATCAGACACTTTAATGGTCTTTGTTCCACTCTAGATCAGAAACTTTAATGGTCTTTGTTCCACTCTAGATCAGACACTTTAGTGATCCTTGTCCCTCTTAAGATCAGAAACTTTAATGGTTTTTGTTCCACTCTAGATCAGACACTTTAATGATCTTTGTTCCACTCTAGATCAGACACTTTAGTGATCTTTGTCCCTCTTAAGATCAGAAACTTTAATGGTTTTTGTTCCACTTTAGATCAGAAACTTTAATGGTCTTTGTTCCACTCTAGATCAGACACTTTAGTGATCCTTGTCCCTCTTAAGATCAGAAACTTTAATGGTTTTTGTTCCACTCTAGATCAGACACTTTAATGATCTTTGATCCACTCTAGATCAGACACTTTAGTGATCTTTGTCCCTCTTAAGATCAGAAACTTTAATGGTCTTTGTTCCACTCTAGATCAGACACTTTAGTGATCTTTGTCCCTCTTTAGATCAGAAACTTTAATGGTCTTTGTCCCACTCTAGATCAGACACTTTAATGGTCTTTGTTCCACTCTAGATCAGACACTTTAATGGTCTTTGTTCCACTCTAGATCAGACACTTTAGTGATCTTTGTCCCTCTTAAGATCAGAAACTTTAATGGTCTTTGTCCCACTCTAGATCAGACACTTTAATGGTCTTTGTTCCACTCTAGATCAGACACTTTAATGGTCTTTGTTCCACTCTAGATCAGACACTTTAATGGTCTTTGTTTCACTCTAGATCAGACACTTTAATGGTCTTTGTCCCACTCTAGATCAGACACTTTAATGGTCTTTGTTCCACTCTAGATCAGAAACTTTAATGGTCTTTGTCCCACTCTAGATCAGACACTTTAATGGTCTTTGTTCCACTCTAGATCAGAAACTTTAATGGTCTTTGTGCCACTGTTGATCAGAAAGTTTAATTGCCTCTGTCGCCCTTGAGATCAGACACTTTAATGGTCTTGGTCCGCCTCAAGGGCAGTTGAAAATAAATCTCTCTTATTTTGCGAATGTTGGCTGCCCTTTAGGCGTAGTCGGAGACAGGACGTCAAATACGGGAACCCCATACGGCAGTGTCGAGGGTACAACTCCAACCGTGAGTACAGCAGACACCAACACCGACTACTACCTACACGTTTGGAATAAGATCTTTATTATTATTTATTTATTTATTTTGGTATTTATTTATTTTCTCTGTATGTTTGGAACGTCTTACAGCCAATAAGAACACTCTGGAGACTGTGCAGTACGGGGTGGAGAGCAGCAGCACCTTCCTGGAGTGCCAGGCCAGATCTCCTCACGCAGCTATCAAATGGCACCTGCACAGAGACAACAGTGACCGCAGGAGAGAGGTAAACCGCACACACACACTTCCAACACACACACACACACACACACACACACAATCAAAATACACACACACACACACAATCAAAACATACACACACACACACTCTCAACACACACACACACACACAGACACTCACACACACACTCTCGCAACACACACACACACACACACACACACACACAATCAAAACACACACACAACATATAAACACACACACACTCTCTCGCCACACATACCACACACACATACACACCACATACTATATACACACAAATACCAAACACCCACACACACACACACACTCCCAACACATATACACACACTCCCAACACATACACATACACACACTCTCAACACACACACACACACCCACACACACTCTCAACACACACTCCCAACACACATACACACACACTCTCGCAACACATACCACACACACATACACACACATACCAAACACCCCCACACACACATACCAAACACCCCCCACACACACACACACACTCTCAACACACATACATACACTCACAAATTACAGATCATATACAACACAAATGTATACATACACAACGCGTACACACTATACACACTATACGCCATACACACACACAAACCAAACATACACACACACACACACACAACACAAAGACACCTACAGCATATACAGATACACACCACATTCCATATATATACACACATACCAAACACCCACACACACACACATACACACACACCAAAACACTGCATACAGACCATATACATTACACACATACACAAACATACAGACCCTACACACTATATAAACGTTTTCTCTCTCCCTCCCTCTCTCCCTCTCTGTCTCTCCCTCCCTCTCTCCCTCTCTGTCTCTCCCTCCCTCTCTCCCTCTCTGTCTCTCCCTCCCTCTCTCCCTCTCTGTGTCTCTCTTCCTCTCTCTCTTTCTGTGTGTCTCTCTCTCTCTCTCTCACTCTCTCTCACTCTCTCTCTCAGGTTCGCTCGGACGGCCGAGTGCTGAAGACGGATCAGGGCCTGCTGCTCCGCTCGCTCCAGCCGTCCGACTCAGGCACCTACGTGTGCACGGCGACGGAGAAGAACTTCAAGCACACCCTGGTCAAGCTGCAGCTGGTGGTGCTGTCCAGCCAGGCTGTCAACAACGTCCTGGTGGAGACAGGCCGATCTTCCGTGTCCAGCCTGCAGGCCAGCGCGTGGACGCCCAGCGCCGGTCAGTACAAGGACCTGCTGACCATCCTGAGCCAGCCAGAGATGGGCCTCATCAACCAGTACTGTCAGGACTACTGGCAGCTGGGAGACCAAACGAGCAGCAGCTTCAAACCCAAAGACCTCAAAGAACTCAAAGAGCAGAAAAAGCCCCGCAACCGCCGGCATCACGGCGAAGAGGAGGAGGACGAGGAGGAGACATGAGGGGGCGGGGCTTAGCCAAGCCTCCCAGTGAACATGGGAAAGACTGGACGAGAAGAAAACACAGAGAAGATTGATAGAAACTTCCGAAAAGAACTTTACGAGAACAACAACACAAGAACAGACATCTCCTTTCCGCGTGTTATATCATACAGTATTTATTGTAGGGTGTAAATAGTCAAATTCAGTGGATTTCTTTGTACCTAAATAGAGAAGGCGAACGAAAGAAAGCTCTCTGTGCAGAGAGAGGATATTATTGTACATCGGTTTTATTGTTAATACAAGAAAAACAAAAGAGAGGAAATCTCCAGGTTCCATCGGTCAGGCATACGCAGCTGTCTGGAGGCCACCGCGTTGTAAGGACTGTTGTTGATGCACAAGAGACTGGACTCTCGCTCGTGGTAGAGAGAGAACGAGAGACGGAATGGACTCATGGACTCTTACGAGCCAAGGCCGGTGTGTGGTGGTCAGTCTGCTAGAAAGCAGCGCGTCATGGACTCGTGTACAGTCTTCCCACATCTCACACACACACACACACACTCACCTAAAACCACACACACACACACACACACACACACACACACACCAATACAGAACACACACACACCACAAACCACACACACACCAATACAGAACACACACACACACACCAATACAGAACACACACACACACACACACACACACCAATACAGAACACACACACACACACACACACACCAATACAGAACACACACACACACACACACACCGATACAGAACACACACACACACACACACACACCAATACAGAACACACACACACTCACCTAAAACCACACACACACACACACTCACCTAAAACCACACACACACACACACACACACACACACACAGACACTCAAACACCACAAACCACGCATACACACACACACACACACACTCAAACACAAATACACATACACCATATACACACCCCACATACAGACCATCTATAGTACTTTCACACACAGACACACACTCTCAAACACCACAAACCACACACACACTCTCAAACACCACAAACCACACACACACACTCAAACACCACAAACCACACACACACTCTCAAACACCACAAACCACACACACACACTCAAAACACCACAAACCACACACACACTCTCAAACACCACAAACCACACACACTCAAACACCACAAACCACACACACACACTCAAACACCACAAACCACACACACATACACACGCGCACACACACACACATATAAACCAATACAGAATACACACACCAATACCACACACACACAAACACACACCAGTACAGAACACACACACACACACTCACCACAAATACACATACACCATATATACATACATACAGACCATCTACAGTACTTTCACACGCACACACACACACTCTCACACCACAAACCACACACACCATATACACACCCAACATACAGACCATATTCAGTACATTCTCTCTCTCTCTCTCTCTCTCTCACACACACACACACACACACACACACACACACACACATACACACACCAATACCGAACACCCACACCAATACCACACACACAAACACACACACACACACTCACACTCATACCACAAATACACATACACCATATGTACATACATACAGACCATCTACAGTACTTTCTCTCACACACACAAACACACCAATACCGAACACACACGAACACCCCACAAATACACATACAATGTATATACACAGACACACACCGCAAAGACAAACACCACACCGACACACACAGAAAAGACACACACCACAAAGACACACATACAGTCCATATACAGCACATTCACACACACACTGCTGTTTGGAGGCCACCGCATTTAAAGGCCTGTTGTTGATGCACACGAGGCTGGGTGATAAAGCGCTGGTGGGAGAGGAGAGAGCGAGAGACAGAATGGACTCATAGACTCGAGAGAACCCACAGTGCTTCGTGGTCAGTCTGCCAGGAAGCAGCTCGTCATGGACTCCTGTACAGTCTTCCCACATCTCTGACGTCGTCTTATATACGTATATATATGCACAACACATCCGACATTCTTGCACAGTTTTGGCCGTTTGCAATATTAATCTCACGTGAACTGAAAGAAAGTTGGCTCGGTCGCAGCCTGGAGGGTCTCGACTGGGACCCCCAGCATCGCTCTGGGTGGACATGGTCTTCTTATTTGCATCTTGTCTGATTGGTAAGATCCTGATGACCGTACAGTACCACTCACGAACCTGGACACGGCTGATTCAAGTGTGTGGAATTTTATACACCGCTTAGAACCGTGAGTTCTATCTAGAACCATTTCATGGTTCTTTGCATGATGCAGCATTTCTTCAGATTGGTGGAGACAGGTCTACATTTGGTACCGTTCAACTGAAGAACCAATTTCTAAAAGATTCCATAGAGAACCATATACAACACATTCATAGTCATTTAGAAGAACCATTTAGACATGGTTCCAAAAAGAACCATCACCTTCATCTGAAATGAAGCCTTGAAGAACCATCTTTTGTAAGGGCAACGTGGATGGTTGTTGCCACAGCCATCTGTAGAACCGTAGGGAGCTTTTAACAATAGGAGAACCCTAGTTGGTTCAGTACAGAACCATTTTTAGAAAGGTTCTTTTTAGAGTCATATACAACAACAAATGGGTTCTGCTCTTTCTATGATGTCAAGCTCCCAACAGTAGAAGAATCAGTTTTCAGAAAGGTTCTATATAGAACCATATACAGCACATTCTAAATCAGACAAACTGTCACCTTTACTACAGAACCATTAAAGAGTCATCTATGAAGAGTGTAGAGCTCATGGTTCTAAATAGAACCATTGCTTTCACTTAAACAGAACCCTTGTACAACCGTCTTTTGTAAGGGTAAACAGTTTTTGGCAACAGCTATTCATAGAACAATAGAAGAATCATATCTGGTCCAATATAGAACCGTTTTCGAGGTTCTATGTAGAGTTGCGTAGAATCCGTTCAGTTAATTTGAAGAATTATTTCACCATGCATTTTAGAATGCGATAGTTCTATGTAGGTCCTGCTACTGCTGTGATGTCAAGCTTCTAAGAGCAGAAGAACCAGTTTTCAAAAAGGTTCTATATAGAACCATGTAGATCCCATTCTACATCACACAAACTATCACCTTCACTAAGAACCCTGGAAGAGTCTTCCTTTAAGAGTGTAGAGCTCATGGTTCTAAGTAGAACCATCGCCTTCACTTGAAAAGAACCCTTGTTGAGCCAAACATAGAATCTGGAGGGAGCTTTTAACAGTAGAACCCAGGCCGGTGCTGCATAGAGCCATTTGTAAAAAGGTTCTTGATAGAACCATGTACAACACATCATCTGTTAATCTGAGATACCATTTCATTACGCAAGTGTCATTTTACAGCCAAAAAGGGTTCTGCTGTTGCTTGATGTCAAGCTTCTAACAACATCAAGAACCCAGTTGTATATAGAACCATAACAACAGATTCTTCATCAATCAGAAGAACCATTTAGCCAGACAAAGAACCGGTTAAGCATGCTAATGGTTTTCGAGTCTTCATGTAGCACCATTCCCTTTACAGGGAACCCATGAGGAACCTTCTTTTTTTTTAAGAGTCTAGAACTCACGGATCTGAATAGAACCATTGCCGTCACTTAGCCAGCTGTCTTGGGGATCAGCCCCTGATTCCCAGATCAGTGGATCACTCGTTTAGGTAACTGTGGAATTCCATAAGTCTTACTTATAGATTACACTGCACCGTGGACATTGAGAAGTGACCCCGCCCCCCGAGAGGCCGCGCCCATGTTCCGACTGGTACTGTACGTAGCTGGTGGTTCCATGACAGTGTGGTCAGCAAAGGTCAGTAGCTCGGACGGGGCCGGGTGTTCCAAACCACTACAGAGACTCAGTGTTTCGCGTTTGCCACTTCTGGAGAAGAGTAAAAGCACATAAATGGTTCCCGCGGCGACGGCATACCGGTCATCGCCACGACTCAGCCCAAGCATGAACCCAACCGTGACCATCGGACGAAGCTATGGAGCGTTCTATCGGCGGGTGTTCCGGAAGTACTCTTTGGGAAGCTGGCTTTTCACTGTGTGCATGACTAATGTATATGTACTGTAATTAGAAAACTGAAAATGCTTCGTTGCTGTTATTATTATTAATATTATTATTATTATTATTATTATTATTATTACATATTTGGTTTTCTCCTTACATGTTTGTGCAAGCTCCGCATCAGCCAGGAAATCAAATGTCTCCGGTCAGCCAGGCGCTCAGCTGTGGGAGGCTGGCTTACCTGTGAAGAGGTGTTTACCTGTGTTTCCGTCAGTCCTGCAGTACAGTGTATACATATAGCAGTGTGTATATATATATATATATATATATACATGTATGGATCACATTACCACTCTCGGACGAACACCAGACTGTCCCGAATCGGCCGCTGCCCCCTCTCTAGGCCGCCAGAGGAAAAGCTTGTACAGTTTTTTTTTTTTATGATGTGTCTATAGAATTATTTGTGTTTTTATTTTTTCTTTCCCTTTTTTCTTTTTTGTTATCGGACTAAAGACTAAAGCACAGCTGATGTAATTGTAATGACTCGTGTAAATCACTTCCTGCCCCCTTTCCTCTTGTTGTTGCTGACTAATAAATTAAAGCTCTATATTTTATAGAAATCCAATAATTCATTTGATTTGACTCGATGGTGCCTGTCAGCTGTAAAGCATGAATGGAATGCAGTTCATATGGGTTTATGGATTTACGCTACCCGTCACACACCAACTTAGACTCTACAGGCTTACACTTAACAGTTCTGACAACAGCTGCACCCAGAAGGAGGTGTGGGAGTGCGGTGATGTTGGGAAGGAAGATAAAGAAGACCAGGATCAATAACTGATGATAAATTTAGACTGATATGATCAATATTTATTGAGCTACACATACAGAAGTCTGTCTCAGTATGGCGTTGGGCCGCCGTGTTTGCTAACCCAACACGCCAGACGTCTCGGTATGGAGCTGTAGAGGTTCCTAATGGAGTCACACAGTGTGTTAGTTTACCACAGTGTGTTGCGTCACCTTAATAATGGATCTATATGAATATTAGACTATACATTACTTTTGCATATGTAATTACACTGTTATAGCAGTATAATTACATAGTTAGTACATGTTACTTAAATAATTACATTTATATTTGATTGTAACAGTCTGTACTGGCTCCTTATTGTCTGTCTAGAAATATGATAAATTACAAATATGATATGAATGCCGGCCTGTACACATCTCTAGTGTATAAATAGTTAATAACATGTTTATTAAGCAAATCTCCAATATTTCTGAAGAGCATATGCCAACAATTGCAAGATGAATTGATGTGAATAGCATTGTTTTAAAAGGAAGCCATCTTAAACTAAAGGCCTGGATGTTTGTTCTGCTTATAATGTCATTACTACGTCTTTATTACTCAGTAATTAAACTTATATGGCAGCATCATAGTAATAAATGTGTTATAACACTTTTATAGGGCCTTAAAAGTGTATTAGCATTAATATGCATAGCTATAAATACAATATCCATGTTGTGGTAACACTGTTAAGTGTTGACTAACCAACATGAAAAAATGCGTTAGTTAACATGAATATGATGGTAACAGTGCTCAATTAATGTTAAGTAAACATGTAATAACAATAGTAATAAGGTAGTAATAAGGTCCTATATATCAATATAACACCATTTCCCTTAGAAACCCCTCATAAGACCTTCAGAATGCTCAAGTATCGCTTTATAAATGCGCTGCTCACGGCTTATGCATGTGTTATAACGCTGTTATAAAGGTAGTGATATAAACGAGCCCATTTTCCCCTTACAGTACAATACAGCCTTGTGGCCTCCACAGACAAGCTTCTGTTGTGCTCTTATCTGATTGGCTGCTCAGATGTCAGGCACTCATTTCTGGGACTGCTGTGTCCAGTGCACCACCGTGACCCTACCGGATGTACTCGATGTCCAGAAAGTGCCCAGAGAGCCTTGGTGCCCTCAGAAAGGAATTTCCAACCATATG
The DNA here is from genome assembly GCA_024036415.1 of Prochilodus magdalenae. Taxonomy (NCBI): domain Eukaryota; kingdom Metazoa; phylum Chordata; class Actinopteri; order Characiformes; family Prochilodontidae; genus Prochilodus; species Prochilodus magdalenae. Next base: position 11,944 of record JAMWET010006815.1, on the reverse strand, counting down.
CCCACTCAGCACGGGGCCGACCACGGTTCCACGCTTATCTCCCGGAGCCATCAGAGTGCGGAACAAGCTTCCCAATGTGCCGTCATCATGGGCCTTGTGTTCAGTCCCAGAGAGCGGCCGTATCCAGGCGGCGCTGAGGCCTCTGCTTTTCTTTACTGCTGCTAAGCGGTAAACCTCGTCTGAGTGACATCACGGCGCTGTCTGAGCCGTGTGTCTTTAACAGCAGCTCGGATTGAGGATCACATGAAGTGCCACCCGAACACGGCGGCCTGCGGGGTTTCAGACAATGCCAGTTGAGGTCAGACGAGATCGGACGATAAGCCTCTGTGGGCAGAGAAAATGTGGCTGCTTGTGAAGCTGTTTATTGTCCTGAGGCTCTGATCAGGACACAGATAGACGTCCCGCCACTGTCGTGACACAGCCTCCGGGGCTGCAGCCTTATGGGAAGAAGTCAAAGGAAAATGTCTCTGTACAGTGTGTGGTCAAAAGTATGTGGACACCTACACATCGCACCCCTGTGAGACTTGATGGACATCCTATTCCGTAAGCATGGGCTTTGTCATGAAATTGGTCCACGCTCTGTGTCTATACAGGTCTCCTGTCTGTGGGAACATGTGGCCATTCAGTCAAAGGAGCATTCGTGTGCTCAGGCACTTTCCCAAGGTGCTCAGTGGGGCTGAGGTCACTGGAGGTCCTCCACATCAGACCCTTCAAACCATGGAGCTGGCCTTGTACACAGGGGCACAGTCACCATGGAGGGTTCTTCCCCAAACTGCTGCCACACAGCAGGTGACTGTGTCTGTGTGTGCCTGAACAGCAGCCCCAGACCGTCCTCTATTCCGGGAGGAAGAGTCTTTCCTGGAATCCTCCCATCTCAGAGTCCTTCATTTCTCAGACCGGTTCATCACCCCCCAGGACCACCACAGAGAGGTATTATGTGGGTCGGGGTTCATTCTTAGGACTGCAGTGACACCGACATGTATATACACACACCAGTGTAATAATAATAATAATAATAATAAACAATAATTAATAATAATAATAATAATACTTTGGTGTATATATTATTATTATTATTATTATTATGTTATTACTATACTCTGGTGTGTATATATACACATTATTATTATTATTATTATTATTATTATTATGTTATTACTATACTCTGGTGTGTATATATACACATTATTATTATTATTATTATTATTATTGTTATTATTATTATTATTATTATTATTATTATTATTATTATTATTATTATTATTATGTTATTCTGTGTTCTGCCACTGATCCTCGCGCTGGGATAAGTCCTAGTTTCCCTCTGAAGGCTGGGGACAGGGAATATGGTCACAAGGAGAGGAGGGTCATAGCTGCACCACCTTCCACTGGATTTACACAGGGAAGTGTGACGACTCCTACCAGCCACTAGAGGGCAGTCTTTACCAGGCTGTGCCTGCGCTGGGACAGGAAGGTGAAGGCAGAGGAAGATTAGGAGCAGTAAATAGAGGATGGTTTATTAATCCCTTACTGTTCCCTGCATTAATATAAAGGGAGTTTAATTCATTTAGTTTATATGTTTCATAATGCTTTTATCGCTGCCATGGCAACAGGAGAAACAACAAACAGATAAACAGACACAATGTGCATACAGGGTTTAGTCTGAGTGAGTTCAGATATAACGGACTGTCTACTGATGTTGGAACATTGCTGTGAGGATTTGATTTAGCATTAGTGAGGTCAGGTACTGATGTTGGAACATTGCTGTGAGGATCTGATTGAGCATTAGTGAGATCAGGTACTGATGTTGGAACATTGCTGTGAGGATCTGATTGAGCATTAGTGAGGTCAGGTACTGATGTTGGAACATTGCTTTGAGGATCTGATTGAGCATTAGTGAGGTCAGGTACTGATGTTGGAACATTGCTGTGAGGATCTGATTAAGTATTAGTGAGGTCAGGTTCTGATTTTGAAACATTGCTGTGAGGATTGGATTGAGTATTAGTGAGGTCAGGTACTGATGTTGGAACATTGCTGTGAGGATTTGATTGAGTATTAGTGAGGTCAGATACTGATGTTGAAACATTGCTGTGAGGATTTGATTGAGCATTACTGAGGTCAGGTACTGATGTTGGAACATTGCTGTGAGGATTTGATTGAGTATTAGTGAGGTCAGGTTCTGATATTGGAACATTGCTGTGAGGGTTTGATTGAGTATTAGTGAGGTCAGATTTTGACTTTGGAACATTGCTGTGAGGATGTACTGCTGTGAGCATTTGATTAAACATAAGTGAGGTCTGGAATGTTGAACACTGAAAATTCATAATTCATAAGTTCATTGAAATAAGATTTGAAATTTTGCAGGCTTACATGAATTATATTGACACATGTTCATGTTTTATAATAAAATTAGAAAATTTAGTCTTTAAAATAATTAAACCATGAAGCATTTATAAAAGCAGTAAACCATGAAGGATGTCTGCATTATTCATATATGCCGAAAAATCTGAACAGAGCAGGAATGATCTTTTCAGAAAAATGATATGGTTATACCTTATAATATATGATATGGTAATTTCTTATTTACATCATATTACACATATAGCTATAAAATCTACACGCACAAAAAACACCCTTTACAAGTTAAAGTCATATTTGAAGGGAAATATTATTTGACAATTAAACAACTACGGTGAAATTTTGAAAATTGAAAATCCAAATAAAAAATTCCAAATTTTCATGAATACACGAGTTAAACTGATATTTTTTGGGGAAAATTCTGTGAAAATTTATTCTGTGAAAAAATCTTGAACAAACTTTAAAGAAATGAAACCCTGATTTATGCGTGTGATATTTGTAAATGGTAATGAGACCTGTATGTTTCATTCCAGGAAAAGGTTTTGGGGGGGGGCATATGTTCAAGAAGACCTCTAGCAGTTTTGTCCCAGGTCCTGTTATTTTTGGTTAAATAAGGTGGATTTAAAATTTTTGAAAATTCACAACTTAAACATTTTATGGAATACAGATTCTAAATTTTGTATGGATACATGAATTAATCTGGTATATGCTCTTCCATTATTAAACAGATAAAACGGTAACGAGACCTGTACTTCATTTAGGAGGAAAAGTCTGAACCTAACATCTCATTTTTGGGGCGTGGTTGGTTTGGTGGGCACATGGTCACGAAGACCCCAGCATTTTCGTTTCAGCTTCAAACTCAGCTTTGAAAGCTTTAAAGGTTTGATTGAATATTTCATAAGATTATGTCCTATAATTCTTACTGAAACTCAACACTTCAGAGTTTAGAAGTTTGATTGTTCTTAACTCAGATTTGAATTTTTGCATGAATTAACCACACCCATTCACTGGAATTTTCCTATTGGAATTCTTCCTGTATCCTGCCAGGTCATGGGTGTCTTGGCTTGGAATAAGCACAACAGATGACCACTGAAACACACGGCAGTACGCTCTTTTTGTGGTGGTGATTTTTTTTGTTTATTTGTTTATTTTTTTGTTTTGTTTATTACCATCAAACGGATGAAACTCAGAGGAATACAGAGGTTAAAGGTGAGAAAGACCAGAGCTCCCTTAGAGCCCCACACGTCCACGAACAACCACGGCATCATATACGCAAGAAAAAAGTGCCGGAAGAAAAAAGAAAAAACAACAACAGATGACCAAACAAAAAAATGCAAATGTTCTGCACTAAAAAAGCATTGCTTTGAGTCGTTTTACACAGTATTAGTCGCGGTCTAAGTGTACACGTATTCTGTAGTCTGTAAAAATCTTAATCATCAGACAAACGTACATATAAACCATCCCTCATCTCCAACCCTCCTGGCTTAGCTTTCAGAACAACACAAACACCAAGAGAGAAAATAGTACTCCAGTAAAGTCTCAGATTATAGTCATCAAATCAGCGTACAGATCAGGGAAGGTACATAAACTCATAAGACAAAGAGGCAGTGGACCCAAATAAATAAATAAATAAATAAATAAATAAATAAAACAAAATATAAAAAAATAAATATATAAAGAAAAAGACACAAATGTAAAATAAATGTAAAATAAATAAAAAAATATATAATTTAAAAAAACAAACAAATAAATAAACAAACAAATAAAAACAAAATATAGAAATAAATGAATAAGTAAATGTGACATAAATGTAAAATAAATAAATTAAAAATTAAAAATATATAATAAACAAATAAATAAATAAATAAAAGGAAAAATAAATAAATCAAAAGCAAAATCATTTAATTAAATAATTAAAAAAATTAAAATAATAAATAACTTAAAAAAAGGACATAAATCATTAACAAATAAACATGTAATACATTTTAAAAATATATAAATAACACAAAACACCAATAAATAAACAATTTAAATAATAATAATAATAAATGATGAAATGTAAATAAACAAATAAATCAATATGTAACAAAACAATGCCATATAAGCACTATTCGAAACGTAAAATCTAATAGAACCAAATTTCCAAAGACTTACACACACCCACACCAAGCCTCCCTCACTAAACCCACGGTTATAGCTTCTAACTGCCCCTCCAGGCCTTTTCCATCAAGTCTCAATAGGCTGCTACGTATCTCATCTCATTCAACCACAGCAACGATTTAGCATCTGCTGTGTACCACAGCCCAAACCTCCTCTGAGTGTTAGCCACTACAGTAGCCCACCTAATTCCATGCCTCAGCCCATGTAGCTGGCTTACTCTGCTGGACCCATCTATCTATCCCCCAGGCAGGCTTCCACGGAAGCCAGGAGAGGTGGCGGGAGGGTCCACCCGAACCCTATATAGTGACAACCATTCAATGGCTGGAGAACAGCACAGGAGGTTGGGGAGAACATCAAATCTGACATTAACATTAATTATTAGAACCCAGAGTTAGCATATACAGGCCATCTGCACAGGGGACGCACCACTCGGAGGTGGACTGCAGTTGTACACGTACCGGCTAAGAGCAGGAACAGGCGTCACAGTATCGCAGTAGGTAAACTATTGCTCAGGTTTGTGCTGATACTCTCACTCCTCCAGCTTTACCATATCCCTGTCCTCTCTCGGTGGTGGGGGGGCTGCACTGGGGCAGGGGAGTGAGCTAGCGGGTTTTCCAGGGTTCTACTTCGTGCTAAAATGCACGGAGATGTGTAAATACAAGCGCTGTGCAAAAATCAGAGACCACTCTCTAGTCAAGCATGTATTTAAGTCGGCTTCAATGGTTCATCACAGAGACGTCTTTACAGTGGTGGTGATGGGAACCAGGGGTCTCCATGACTACAACACACATATAGACCAGCTGAACCACCAGCAAACCTGCACGTGCAGCTCTGAGTGTGTATATGGAGCTAAAATCAAGGCTGGGTGTATTTAACCGGTTGACAGTCAGGCTCAAATACAGAATCCAAGCCAACATAGTAGGGGGTCTCGCAAAGTCAGATAGGAGGAGGCAGGCAGAAGTCTGAACCAGAGGGTAGAAGAAGAGAAGGGCGAGCCAGAGGTCAAACAGAGGTCGGAAACCAGGAAGTCAGAACCAGAGGGTAGAAGAAGAGAAGGGACGAGCCAGAGGTCAAACAGAGGTCGGAAACCAGGAAGTCAGAACCAGAGGGTAGAAGAAGAGAAGGGATGAGCCAGAGGTCAAACAGAGTCGGAAACCAGGAAGTCAGAACCAGAGGGTAGAAGAAGAGAAGGGACGAGCCAGAGGACAAACAGAGTCGGAAACCAGGAAGTCAGAACCAGAGGGTAGAAGAAGAGAAGGGACGAGCCAGAGGACAAACAGAGTCGGAAACCAGGAAGTCAGAACCAGAGGGTAGAAGAAGAGAAGGGACGAGCCAGAGGACAAACAGAGTCGGAAACCAGGAAGTCAGAACCAGAGGGTAGAAGAAGACAGACGCTCGGTGAGGCAAAACAGAGTCGGCAATACCAGGAAGATGGGGAGAGACCAGAGGGTATATAACCGAACAGAGGTGACAATTAACAGGTGTGTAAAATCAGAACTCAGGTGATCTCGCTCGAGGAAACGAGACGGGACTGGTAGGCAAGGGACACGTGACAGTGACGTCATTAGATGGTGGATTCTGGGAGATGGAGTTCCGGGGATCAGAGGCAGAGGGGAAACCCAGAACCCGACGTATGCCATCTCAAGACAATCTAGTGCAGGGGTCACCAATCTTATCCACAAAAGGGCCGGCGTGGCTGCAGGTTTTCATTGTAACCAGGAGATCATGTGATCTGTGGTCTGAAGGCTGAGCACTTGATGATTGGTTGGAATGAAAACCTGCAGCCACACCGGCGCTTTGTGGATGCGATTGGTGACCACCTGTCTACTGTAATAACTTTCCCTAAGGGGGATTTTAGAGGTGGACGTCTGGTTCCATACACCACCACTGACCCACTCTAGAGGTTTCTCACCACAACACTCCACCTCTAGATGTACCAGATCCTAGATAATCAGAAAGTCAAAGGATCTGATTAAAAACTACAGAGGACATGGGCCTCCTAACAACTACCCGGGAGACCTGGTAGATTAACCGACACTGTCCCCATCAGATAAACAGCAACTTACAGCTTTTACCTCTGTGAGAGAGAGAGAGAGAGAGAGGAGAACACAAAGCTCCACTCCCGCTTCAGATCTGAGAACATCCACAGGAGTTCCTGTCCATCCTTCCTCCCCTGTGAGAAGACACCTCCACACTAACACTTAGAAAGGAGACACACACAAATCAAACAAAGTAGCTGCTGGTGGTCAATGGGCTGACCCCCCCGGAGTACCTCCACATCACTGAATGTGTTTGGATGGTGAGGAGAAGCAGACGATAAATGCTAACCCAACGTCTAGGACTGAACTGTGGAGCTGGGGAGAAATGAGAATAAAGCTAAACGGTGGACACTGTCTTGCTTCCGGGCTTCCTCTCTCTCTCCCTCTCTCCCTGTCTTCCGAACTCTATCTCCCAGAATCCACAACCTGATGACATCATCATCACTTGCACCATCACCCAACAACGTCCCATTTCCCCGTTCGTCATCCCCGGAATACTAACCACACGGTCTGTCTGTTTGCTTGTATACACCTGGGTTCCACACACCCATTGCAAAGTCTTGCCAGCTCTGGTTTGACTCTGCTTTGTATTTTGGATCTCCCTTTCGGGTTCTCCGTTTGGTTTTAGTGGCTGGTTTGTTGTCTGCTGGGTTCTCGACTCTTGCTTGTCTTTCCGGTTATGACTTTGCCTGTCTCTTTTGTTGGGTTGGATTCTGTTGTAGAGCCGAACCACTAACCTGTTAATAACATTGCTCTGCTTTCAGCTCTCAGCATCAATTATCTTTCCGATTTTTACTTTTTACATCATGTGACCAGGGAAACTGTCCTTGATGTTATGTAGAAGTGTCATGACGGTTGGACCGATGCTTTCCATCTCTCTTTACACTGACTTACACTGAAAGCAAAGCAGGTTTCTACCCTCTCCTGTAGGGTTACATTTTTGGAGAAACTTTTTTTTTTGGACGGCAATGATATGGAAAATACATGAAGTCAGCTCGGACATATAAGCTCACAAGACAAAAAGATGAGTCCCCTGTAATGTGGTGTAACACCACCACCAGCACCAACAACTGCTGTGACTGGATCGGGCATGGACTGGACAGGTTTCTGGATGTAGCCACATCAATGTTCAGAGATTCCTCCATCAGAGAATTGGTCAGTTGGTCCAGATTTGGTTTAGGCCTTCCCTGGCACAATTCCGAGGAGAATTCCCTGTAGACTGGGATTGTATCCACTGCTGGTAGACCCGTATGACCGTACGCTTCCATACACCTGCAGATTCAGCTACTTCCTTCACACTATGGTCTTTGGCCACGCCCACATGCAGTCACTCCTTTTAGCCAATCATTAACATCTGCTCTGGAGAGTTTTCCACACATGGAACGAGACATTCCCTGCACTGTAGCACCTCTTCACAATCTATGGATCCCATCACTCACACCCCACAGGGATTTATAGCCCCATCATCTTCGTACAGAGCCATCTGCAGGAGTCTGAAGATACTACCACCTTAAACACACAAGGTGACTCATGTTTGTGTCGAGTGAGCTCACTTCTGTATGTATCTGAACGGGGGTCCCCCGGCTCATTAACACCGTTCATGCTTTCACGTCTAGCTAATGGGATTTTTCCATATATGCTATTCCTTTTGTTCATCGCAAACAACCTGCAGAGCATAAAGACGAAGAAGGAAACTCAACAGATCAGTCAGAATTATTAATGAACTGATTTAGACAACAACACAGGAAGATTATTGTTATTGATAATTAATGCGACACCACATTCGCTAACTCTGAATGCATAGGAGCTAGATCTGACCAACAATGTACGACATAAAGCTGAACCCTTAATATATATACACATTTATTTTACTCTGTTTTCCACACCATACAGCTCTGGAAAAATTCAAGAGCCCACCTGTAACTGATTAGTGTCTCTAGTTGTACAGGTTCTGGGTTTGTGTTGGACCAGAATTCCTCAGTTCTGTTTGATTCTCTACACTACTGGAAGCATGTCTCCCAAACTCCAGATCAGATATTGTATCAGATCTGTGTATTTAGAAAATCACTAATGACCTCCAGAAGCCTGTTTTTAGAACCATGCTCGCTGTACGTCTCACCCCAGCCACCGCTCGCCAGTCTCTCTGTAGGTCACTCGAGGTCATCTTACGGTGGGTAAGGGACATTGGAATGAGGTGGCGCTCATCACGGTCAGTAGAGAGTGGGTTTGGCCCTCTGCCAGGCTGTAGCTGTGTTGTCCTGTGTGTTTGCTGTTGGACCTTGTTCTTATGAACCAGACGCTCACTGTATCTGCCAGTGAAGCTAGAACCCAACCTTCGGTTCCTCACTAAGAACCTGCTGTACATGTGGAGATGCTGATTTAAGAAGGAACTGGAGTGGGCTCCTATTTATCTCCAGAGCTGTATATATAAATACATATATATATATATATATATATATATATATATATATATATATATATATATATATATATATATATATATATATATATATATCGGTGCTGTCCAAAGAAAAACAGGTATCTCCAAAATGGCAACTTTACAGGAGAGGCCAAAAACCTTATTTAATTTGAATGGAAGTCAATGGAACCAGACATATTTCCATTCAGTTTTGGGCCATTTCTGTCAGTCCAGTCGTCATGAAATTCAGACACGGTGTAAACAACAGGTCATGTGATCAAATGATACATAAAAATAAAAATCACCAAAATTGGAGATACGTTTTTCTTTGTACAGCGACGATATATATATATATATATATATATATATATATATATATATATATATATATATATATATATATATATATATATATGGTGTTAAAAACAGGGTAAAATAAATGAATAAATAAATAAGTAAACAAACTCCCTTAATTAATTCCACATGGTCGCCTCTCCAGAACATAGATCATCTAAACATACTAATGCATTGATCATTGATTTCCTTATACAACATGATAATGACCTCGTTCTCTCATTTACATGACCCTAACTACCATGCAGATCAGATCAGACTGTGGACGATATAATCAGACCCCTTTAAATCCCATTTCTACAACTATCACAAGTAGAAAATGCAAATAGCAGCCTAGTTAGCTAAAGTAAGTAGCATGTGTTTAATTGCTGTGGAAATGCTGGACCAGGAGGGACGTACTCTCCGTATATAAGGCCAACAGCCGGACATTTTTCCCCAACACGCAGATCGGCAGGACACGTATGAAATAAACAGCAAATCTTAAAAAGCATGCTGTTTTTGGCTACGTCTGTAGAAGTTAGTATGTACAGAAACTTTACAGTCCTTCAAGAGCCAAGCCACGCCTTCCTGAGCACCGGACCGGAGCAGTGCCAACGAGCTAGCCGACCAATCCGGGCAGTGATGTCTGATGTCTGTCGGTGATGTTTCAACAGATTTGTTGAAATTTGCTTTTCTAGTTTCAAGCCCATGTATAATGCATACCATAAGACGTATCATTTCAGTAGCTTAGCTCCTATAACACTGGTTTTTGGGTGATCTGGATAGAGGATGCTAAACCGTCTTGAACCATGGCTGTACTTCAAGCCTCCTCGAAAGAATAAAAGCTGACATCGGAGGGAAATTTTACAGTTTGGAAATAATTGTGTATATGTACATTTCTATTGGAATGGGAGCAATCCGTAAGATTCATCAGCAGGATGGAGTATGTGCTAAAGACGACTTCGGGTGGGCGGTGCAAAGATATCTACCGAGCTAGCCTGTCCTGCCTTGTAATACCACTTCGTACGTGCAGAGGCGATAGTGAGTCACTGTAGCGCTGTAGGAGTGAAATCAGTCCAACATGTGAGGATGAAGAGGTAGCGCTGCTGCCCCGACGGCGTATGCTAAACTCTTATCAGTCATGGTGAAGGTGCTGCTCCCGTTTAAGGGCAGGACAATGAAAGGAGGAGGGAAGAAGTTGAACCTAGTGACACTGAACCCACATTATTTCTTCTGGACTTGTAAATAAATAGTTGCTAATGCTAACACTAAGAAAGAGGGACCGTGCATTTCCTTGTTTCTTATGATATGAGATGTGGACACCACAGTTTCCTGGTGATATGTTGCTCCCTATTTGTCAGAAGTGTGTATTTGACAGGTTGTGGCAACTTGCAAACTGCTCCCACAAATATCCACTAAATAATAAATAATAATAAACCCAATATCATTAAAACTGTCCCAAAAATGTACGGCAACTCAAATCAGAATCCCAAACCACCGTAAGACGTAGAAGCTTATTCAAGTCTTTGAGATCACTGGGGGTGAAAATTTGCACTAAATATTGAAGTCTCACGCACAATTTCCATTAATAAATCAATTCTTTAATCAAATATATGGCTTGCTTGTTTTTTTGCCATCCAGAAATCCCCCATAACTTTTTCTCATAACTGTGTTCCAAAGAAATCCAAGTCTGGTCACATGTTTTTACCTGTTCTTACAGTGATCTGGACCTAAACTGGCCAATACAAAGTGACCAATCCGATTAGCTGAGAATGCTAACTGAAAAACTGGCTAGCACAGTACTTATTGTTAGCACGCAGGCCAAAGAAGAGTGGCCGTAACAGGAAAACGATTAACTCACTACTCAGGAGAGGACAGTGGCGAGGCTCTGTGCGACAACGCTGGCGATGCTAATGTTAGCATGAGAGCGAAGCAGGTTCCATGCTAGCAGCTAATTTACAAAGCTGAAGGTTAAACGCAGGGGATAAGAGGGGACGGGTGGACTGAGAGAGACAGAGTTTAACCATTCTGTTCGTCTCCGGGATGCGTGGCTAGCGGTGGGTTAGCAGGCGCCTCACCGTTGCACCGTGACGAAGAATTAGCCTCTGCTTGTTCAGCGGCTAAACCAGGCTGCGCTGGCTCAGCGGGTGGGTGTGCTGTAGCTGCTGCTTGGGCTCCTGCACTTGTGACCTCCAGAGCAGCAGGAACGCTGAAGCCAGCGTGTTGTTTATGGTACGTAGCAGGAGCAGGAGAGTGGAGGCTCGTTGGAGCGGGGATTCTGGCTCGTCTGCAGGCGAGGGGCACTGCGCCAGCGCGGCCGATGGTCGGGTGTGGTGCCGGAGCGCCGCAGCTCTCAGATGGCGGACGCACAGTCCGAGGTAAAGGCTTCAGGAGAGAGGTAGACGAGCACACAATGAACAACAAACCACTTCATGTTTGGAAAACGTCGGCTCAGTATAGATGACACTCGAATGATCGCCATATAGAGTTCACCTGCAATTACAACCACACCTTCCAGAACACCTCTGCTTCACCGGTGTATGCCACAGGGTAAGATCGCTGTCTTCCACAGAGACCATTCTTACTGCAATTTTACTCTGCAGAGTGAACGTAATCCTCTCAATCTCCATACCATAGC